>JAEOAD010002324.1:3262500-3650000 GCA_036365145.1 Orientallactaga sibirica | reverse complement strand
GTTCATTTGCAGTGGCTGGAGGACCTAGCACGCCCATTCTCTCTTTCTCTCTCTCTCTCCCTCCCTCCCTCTCTCCCTGTCAAGTAAATAAATAAATAAATAAATAAAAATAAAGAGCCAACTTTTAAAAAAAATGATTTAGGGCTGGAGAGATGGCTTAGCAGTTAAAGCTAGAGGCCTTGGTGTGCCAATTCTGTCTCTCTCTTTCCCCCCTTTCTCTGTCAAATAAATTAAATATTTAAAAACAAACAAACAAACAAACAAACAAACAAACAAACTGTGGACCATGCCTAATTGGTTCTGGGTCTTAAGCCTGCTCTGTTGTAGTCTACCTAGAAAATGCAAACTGGAAGGGAATCGGTGGTGCTATGCCAGCCCCTCCTCTGACCACCCCACCGGAGTCAAGTCCACATCGTTGGCACCTTGTCTAAAGCGCATGCTTCTCAGGGAGCTTAGCTGACTCCAGACCCCGCGTGAGTGGCACGACAGCTACAAAAGGGTAGATGCTGGTCTAGCTTGCATTCATCAAAGGCACTATGACCACAGTAGGGATGTAACTGTCGCTGCCTTCACAGTGACAAGGACACAACCGAGACTCTAGACCCGTAGCTGCTTTCGGAGACATGGTTAGAGAACGGGAACGACCACCGTGCATTTTCTCCCAGTCGCGCCTGTCGATGCTTTGTCACACACAGACTTGGGGCAAAGTCTTTGCACAGCGCCTGGAACGCGAAGGGGAGAGAAGCAAACTGGGTTTTTCGTTTGTTTGTTTGTTTGTTTGATTTCTATTCAAATTTCGAACAATCAAGAATTCTTTTTTTCTTTTTTTTTTTTTTTTTTTTTTTTTTTCTTTACCTGTACAGGCTGACCTGGAATTAACTATGTAGTCTCAGGGTGGCCTCGAATGTGGGCATGCCTGAATGCTGGGATTAAAGGATCTTTCTTTTTGGATCTTTCTTTTAAAATATTATTTATTTATTTATTTGACAGAGAGAAAGAGGGGGGAGAGAGAGAGACAGAGAGCAAGAGAATGGGTGCACCAGGGCCTCCAGCCCCTGCAAACAAACTCCAGACACGTGCGCCACCTTGTACATCTGGATAACATGGGTCCTAGAGAATCGAACATGGGTCCTTTGGCTTTTTTAAGGCAAACACCTTAACTGCTAAACCATCCCTCCAAGCCCCTGGATCTCTTTTTTATAAAAATATATTTTTTTATTAATTTGAGAGAAAGAGAGAGAAGCAGGCAGAGAGAGCATGGTAGGGCCTCCAGCCACTGCAAACAAACTCCAGACACATGTACCACTTTGTGCATCAGGCTTTACATGGGTACTGGGGAATTGGACTGAGGCCTTCAGGTTTTGCAAACAAGTGCCTTTAATTGCTGAGCCATCTCTCCAGCTCTATATCAATTATCCTTTCTGTAAATGTTTATCAGGCACCAACATATGTAAATTAACAGCTAAGTGTGAAACAGATTGCCTGGTAAAACAGTACACCCTTTCTCAGGAACTTTCTAGCACTGAGGAGCGATTGTCAGGGAAATGGCGTAGATGGTTTCCTAAATCCTCTCCTAGTTCTTTAAGAACTGCCGGACCATGAAGAATTTCAAGGGTCTATGTAGAGGGGCTGAGAAGTTGAATTCTCTTTGCCAGGAGTGTCCCTTAAGTACATTAAATACATCATGTCCAGGTTGGAGAGAAAGCTCAGCAGTTAAGTGCACTTCCTGGGCTAAGTGTGAGGGCCTGAGAATCTCCAGAACATTCATTAAACAGCCGGGTGTGACCATACGCACCTGTAACCCCTGTCCAGTAGGGGAGCAGAGACCCAGAAACTTCTGGAGCTCATGAAAAAACACTGAGCTCCGTGATCAGTAAGAAACTATGTCTCAAACAAGAACGTGTGGAGGAGCAATGGAGCAGGATGCCCGCCTTTGCGCTTTGACCACCTCAGACGAGCGAGCTCACCGTGCAGCAGGCAAACACATGGACACCCCAAGTGCACATGCATGTGGAGACACCACACCCCCACACACCACACACGCACACACACACACACACACAAATACCTCATGTCCTTTTTAAAAAAAATTATTTATTTTTTAGAGAGAGACACAGAGAGACAGAGCAGGAGAGGGAGACAGATAGAGATGGGCGCGCCAGCAGCCTCTCAGCTGCTGTGAATGAAATCCAGATGCGTGCGCCCCCTTGTGGGCAAGTGCGGCATTGCGCCCTTGAGTCACTTTGCATCTGGCTAAACGTGGGACCTGGAGATTGGAACCGTTGAAGATTGGAACTGGCATTCTTAGGCCTAGGAGGCAGGCACCTTAACCGCTAAGCCATCTCTCCAGCCCCCTCATGTCCTTTTTGAAGAATTGCAAGGGCGAGTCCCTATGTCCCTACCATGCCACCATGTCTGCCCCCAAAGCAGTTCCCAGGCATAACGATTAAGCCACTGACAACTGTAGTACAAAGACTATGACTATAACATGTGGGTCGTCCTGGCTAGTAAAGTACTCTTGGAGCTTGACAAATGGCTCAGTCCTCAAAGGTGCTTGCTTGCAAAGACTAAAGGCCCAGGTTTGATTCCCCAGTGCCCATGGAAAGCCAGATGTACAAAGAGGCACATGCAACTGGAGTTTGTTTCTACCCATATATTCTCTCTCTCTCAAATAAATAAATAGTGTTTTTCGAGGTAGGGTCTTGCTCTAGCCCAGGCTGATCTGGAATTCACTATGTAGCCTCAGGCTGGCCTCGAATTCACAGCCATCTTCCTACCTCAGCCTCCTGAGTGCTGGGATTAAAGGTGTGGGTCACAATGTCCTGCAGAGAGAGAGAATGGGTGTCCCAGGGCCTCCAGCCACTGCAAACAAACTCCAGACACATGCACCACTCTGTGCATCTGGCTTTACATGGGTACTGGGGAATCGAATTTAGTTAGGCTTTGCAGCCAAGTGCCTTAACTGCTGAGTCCTCTCTCCAACCCAAATAAATTTAAAATATTAATAAAGTACTGTTTTTTTTTTTTTTTTTTTGAGGTAGGGTGTCACTCTAGCCCAGGCTGATGTGGATCTTATTCTGTAGTCTCAGGGTGACCTCGAACTCATGGCGATCCTCCTGCTTCTGCCTACCAAGTGCTGGGATTAAAGGTGTGCACCACCATGCCCGGCTGATGGAGTACTCTTTGCACAGGTGATGCGTATGTTTAAAGTACCATAATCTGGCACCTCTGTGTCCTCAAGACTCTGAACTTTAAAAAAAATCCATTAGCGTTTAATGTTTTTTTAAACTTTTTATTGAACTTTTCCATAATTAAAGACAATAATAAACCATTATAATTCCCTCCCCTCCCCCATTCCTCTTCACAAATCCTCTCTCCATCATATATCCCCCTCTCTCAATCAGTCTCTTTTTTTATTTCATCATCCTTTCCTCCTATTATGAGGGTCTTGTGAAGGTATTGCTAGGCTGATTCTGTCGGGACCATTGCATTGTAAGGACTAGTACCCTTCCTTTGGCTCTTACATTCTTTCCACCACCTCCTCTGCAATGAACCCCTAGCCTTGGAAGGCATAATTGAAAGCACAGAATAGTCTGTGAGAATCACAGAATCCCATGGAGAGAAATCATAGCATATGTCCCAACAGATTGGGTTTGTGTGTGTGTTTCCTGTGTTTCAGTATTTTGTAGAATTACAATTAAACAACTGTAAGCTGAAATAAACCCCTCGGCCTATAAACTGTGCCTGGTTTGGATGTCCATCCCAGCAAGGCGGAGTTGACCACAACAACCCCTTTAGTTTCAGATGCCAGGATGAAACAGAGCTAGCCCAAGCATGTGGCGCATGCGCGGTGACTCTCACAGGGCCCAAGCATGTGGCGCATGCGCGATGACTCTCAGAGGGACCAAGCCTGTGGAGCATGCGCGGTGACTCTCACAGAGCCCAAGCCTGTGGAGCATGCGCGGTGACTCTCACAGAGCCCAAGCATACGGAGCATGACTCACAAGTACCGCATCCCTATGAAGTAGACGAGGGAGGACATGGCACAGGGCCTTAGCGGGGAGAAAGTCTTCGTGTCTCTCGGGTGTTGGGAGTTTATAAATCTCGGGCTGGAGAGATGGCTCAGTGGTTAAGGCGTTTGCCTGCAACGCCAAAGGACCTCGGTTCGATTCCCCAAGACCCCCGTAAGCCAGATGCACAAGGTGGCACATGCATCTGGAGTTCGTTTGCAGTGGCTGGAGGCCCTGGCACCTCCATTCTCTCGTTCTCTGTCTCTTTCCCTCTCTTAAATTAAATAAAAATAAAATAAAATTTAAAAATAATAAAATAAAATAAATCTCATGTCCAACTGGAGGCCCAAATCCTTCCTGTCCACACTCGCTCTGCCCTCACCTTGCCTGAGGCCCCCACCGTCTCTTGCCGAGATCTCAGAATGGCTTTCTAAGGGATCCACTCCAAGCAATGCCACCGAAGTGGTCCAGAAGCATGGAGCTGCCTTGTCAGCCTAGACTGAGGCTACTTGGACGATGTGATTTTTTTCTTTTCGGGGTAGGGTGGTCTCGCTCTGGCCCAGGCTGATTTGGACTCCACTATGTAGACCAGGGTGGCCTCGAACTCACGGCAATCCTCCCACTTCTGCCTCCCGAGTGCTGGGATTAAAGACGTGCACCACCACACCAGGCACGACTATGTGATTCCTCACAGGCTAACCCACCTCTGCAGCCCTCCTCCAGCAGTGTCCCGAGGCTGTGCTTGCCATTCTGGAAAATGAATGAAAGCTCTTTTTGACACCTTCACTCCCGGTGTAGTCTTGTCCATCTGCCCTGGACCCTGTGCCCATCCCACTCATTCTTCAAGGACAGTCCCTTCTGCTCAGGTGGGAGACCTCCTCAGCTCTCCCGACAGAGTCACACCAGCTCCCATGGTGTGACTCTTTGCACATGCCTGTGGGAGGGCATCAAGCCTCTGTCTTCTCTCCTGCCTCATGAGCTTAGTTCACCTTGA
Source organism: Orientallactaga sibirica (assembly GCA_036365145.1). Classification (NCBI taxonomy): domain Eukaryota; kingdom Metazoa; phylum Chordata; class Mammalia; order Rodentia; family Dipodidae; genus Orientallactaga; species Orientallactaga sibirica. The sequence goes on along the minus strand of JAEOAD010002324.1, from coordinate 3,644,996 downwards.
GGGCACAGACTGTCGCCAGAGGCCCAGTTGAACTGCCTGAGAAAATGTTTGGAGAAAATACAGAAGGAAGAAGTGAAACCCTGATCTTTTTTATTTTATTTATTTGCAAGCAGAGAGAGAGAGAGAGAGAGACAGAGAGAATGGGATGCCAGGGTCTCTAGCCCCTACAAATGAACTCCAGATGCATGTGCCTCTGCTTACAGGGGTCCTGGGGAATTGAACCTAGGTCCTTTGGCTTCACAGGTAAATGCCTTAACTGTTGAGCCATTTCTCCAGCCCTGAAACCCTGATCTTTGTCAGAGGAGCAACTGTTATTTTTGTTGACTTTCACTTAGGAGTTTTCATATCTCCTCCTCTCTCTCTCTCTCTCTCTCTCTCTCTCTCTCTCTCTCTGTGTGTGTGTGTGTGTGTACATTAAACATTTCCATAGCTAGAAACCATGGCCTAAGGCTGTTGTCCCAGCAACTTAAGGAGGCTAAGAGCAAAGGTGGGTCCCTTAAGGCTGGGCTAAAAAAGATGAAAAGCCAAATCTTCAAAACTTTTTTCTTTTTTCTTTTCTGTTGAGATAGGGTCTCGCTCTAGCCCAGGCTGACCTGGAATTTACTATGTAGTCTCAGAGTGACCTTGAACTCACAGCAATCCTCTGACCTCTGCCTCCCAAGTGCTGGGATTAAAGGTGTGCGCCACCACACCCGGCTTTGTTCTTTTTATTTGTGAGAGGGTTTCACTATTCAACCCTCCTTGAAGGTGCTGGTATTACAGGTGCGTGCCACCATGCCCAGTGGTGATGTGACTGCATACCATTAAAGAAAAACAATTCCCACTCACCTTCTCCAGCCCCACTCCCCAGAGGTAATTACTTTTCCCCAGCTCATCCAGTCCTTCAGTGTGCCTGTATAAAGATGTGAATATCTTACTTTTTTTTTTGTGAGAGACAGAGAGAGAGAGAGAGAGAGAGAATGGGCGCACCAGCAGTGTCTCAGCCGCTGTGAACGAACTCCAGATGCATGCGCCCCATTGTGGTCAAGTGCGGCATTAAGCCCTTGCGTCACCTTGCATCTGGCTAAACGTGGGACCTGGAGATTGGAACCGGGTTCTTAGGCTTAGCAGGCAGGCACCTTAACTGCTAAGCCATCTCTCCAGCCCCTTACTTTTTATTAAATAAATGTAGATTCATTTTATACTGTTGTACAAGTTTTGTCCAGTATATTATAGGCATTATTAACAGATCTACTACATTTTTAAATGACTGCGTCATATTCCACAAAACATATATCATATATAATATTTTTAACTTCCCATAACACATGGATGAGTTCTTATTTTTTAATCTTTTTTTTTTTTTTTGAGAGAGACACAGAGAGAGACAGAGAGAGAGGGAGAGGAAGACAGATAGAGATGGGTGTGCCAGCAGCCTCTCAGCCACTACAAACGAAATCCAGATGTGTGCGCCCCATTGTGGTCAAGTGTGGCATTGCGCCCTTGTGTCACTTTGCATCTGGCTTAACGTGGGACCTGGAGATTGGAACCTCTAGAGATTGGAACCAGCGTTCTTCTTAGGCTTAGGAGGTAGGCGCCTTAACCCCTAAGCCATCTCTCCAGCCCAAGTTCTTATTTTTTAATCTTTAAGTGTTTGTGTGACTTTGTCTTCGGTTCTATGAATAATTCCAAAACTGGGCTGCCGCCATCTCTGGTTGGTTAAAATGCCTGCAAAGGTTCAAAATGGAGTGGTTTGCAAAAGCCACGATCATATTTGTATTGATCCTTGTTCTGCCTTGTTTTTTTTTTTTTTTTTAATTCCTTCGGCTCCTGCTAGATGGAGGCTAAAACGGGACTTCCGTGGGACACAGAGTTTCAACAGTGTTCTGCTAATATGACAATAAGTAGAGATGTGTGTAGAACCCTTTAAAACTCACCGTCCATTTACACATCACAGCTTTAACTAGATTCCATAATCATATGCAAGGTATATTTGAGTGTTGTAAGGAAAGTGTAAGAGAAAAGCAAAAGAGAACATCGGACTTTGAACTCTTCAGACAATACTATTTATTAAGAGAAAACAGTGAGGGGCCTCAGCTTTCCTGCGGGATGAAGGCTGAAGCACGGGGCCAGGCTGGGGTGCAAGCTTATAAGGGGGATCCTAAGAAAAACAGGCTGTGCCAGCTGCAGGTCCAAGGGAAGTAGACAAGGAACTGTAGCTATTTGTGTCCTTGCTCAGAACAAGCTTTGTTAGCCAAATTGTCTAGGGAGGATTACCCACCAGACAGGTTATCATTCGGGAGTAGACAGGCCTGTCAAGGCCATGATTCTGAAGTTTTATGGCTTATTGGTCTTAGGGATAGTTATCAACTCTTTAGTACCCTCTAGTTTCCAAGGAAGGCTATTAACCGTTCGTGTGTATGTGTGTATGTCCATGCAGTGCCCCAGGGGCTCCTCTGTGACAGGGTGCTCTCTCTCTGACAGTGCCCATAGTGGAACATTGTGTGCCCTACTCCGTCCTTGCATGAGCCAGAGTCTCTTACTGATGCAGGCAGGAGCTTGCCATTTTTGCCATGATCTCTAGCAAGTCTCCAGTCTCTACTCCTTACAAGACTGGGGTTATAGGGCCTGGAGAGATGGCTTAGCAGTTAAGCGCTTGCCTGTGAAGCCTAAGGACGCCAGTTCGAGGCTTGATTCCCCAGGACCCACATAAACCAGATGCACAAGGTGGTGCATGCATCTGGAATTCATTTGCAGTGGCTGGAGACCCCGGTGCACCCATTCTCTCTCTCTCTCTCTCTCTCTCTGTCACTCTCAAATAAATATATATAAAGGCTGGGATTATAGATGCATATGGCCGCATCTTGCTGTTTGTTCAGGTCCTGGGGATCAATCTAGAGCAGTCTCCCAGCCCTCCTCAGTTCCTCAGGTTTACACAAGGAAGTACTTTGAACCACTGAGCCATCTCTCCAGTCTATAAACAAGGGTTTTTTTTTGGAGGGGGGTCAAGGTAGGGTCTCACTCTGGCCCAGGCTGACCTGGAATTCACTATGTACTCTCAGGGTGGCCTCGAACTCACAGCAATCCTCCTACCTCTGCCTCCCGAGTGCTGGGATTAAAGGCGTGCGCCACCACGACCGGCCTAATTTTTTTTTTTAATCTTGCAGTGAGTTAATTATTCATGGAGCTGTGCACTGAATGAAAGGTACAAAAAAGGCAAAATGACATCTTGCTTTCCCTCCTTTTTTTTTTGTAGGCATTAAACCATGCAGGTGCCTCAGTATGGATATATTTAACCACATTGTAGAAGGTGTTGTGTGCATGACAGCACACTGAGGGTTGTTTGGCAGTCAGTAGGGAGGGTGGTCTGAAACTGCTCACCACCCGACATTATCCTTCCTCTCCTTCCTCCCTCCTCTCTCTCTCTCTCATACTGCATTCATCTGACACCGGGACGGGAAGCAAGAAGAAAAACAGAGCCTCTGACCCTGATTTTCTTTAAGCCTCTTCCCGATTGCTTCCATCCCCAAGTGTGTGGGCACTGATTTGCCTTTTAGTCATACTGCTAGCCTCTTTTTTAAAAAAAAAAATCATTTATTTATTTTTACTTATTAGAGACAGACAGGAAGAGAGAGAAAGAGAAAATGGGCACACTAGGGCCTCTAGCCACTGCAAACCAACTCCAGATCTATGTGCCACCTTGTGCATCTGGTTACATGGGACCCAGAGAATCAAACCTGGGTCCTTAGACTTCTCAGGCAAGTGCCTTAACCATTAAGCCATCTCTCAAGCCCACTGCTAGCTTCTTATATCACCATAATCATCAATTTTGAGCCACAGTCTTTCTATATAGCCCAAGCCTGCCTCAAACTTGCAATCCTCTCACCTCAGCCTCCCAAATGCTGTGATTATGGGCATGTGCCACCATGCCCAGGGCCAAACTCACCTTTTACTCTCTCCTGAAGGATTCCAATGGATGCTAATAAACCACAGAAACACAGTTTGACTTCCTTCCCGAATCTGAAAATGAGAAATCAGCAATCCTTCGCGTCTGTGAAGGTAAGCAGCCCCAGATTGCAACTGAAGAAAAGAGGTATTATCATGAAAACGTGGGGACACCAGACCCACACGTGATCATGGGCCCAAGCACCTTCGAGGGCTAGCATGAGGGAGTGGTGGTTTGAATATGAAATGTCTCACATGTTTGAATACTTATACTTTTTTTTTTGAGAGAGAGAGAGAGAAAGAGAGAGAGAGGGACAGAGAGAAACAGAGAGAAAGAGGAAGAGGCAGAGAGAGAGAGAGAGAGAGAGAGAGAATGGGCATGCAGGGCCATTTCAGCAGCTGTGAACGAAGTCCAGACACATGCGCCCCCTTGTGGGCAAGTGCAGCATTGCACCCTTGCGTCACTTTGTGTCTGGCTAAACGTGGGACCTGGAGAATGGAACGGGCATTCTTAGGCTTGGCAGGCAGGTGCCTTAACCACTAAGCCATCTCTCCAGCCCTGAACACTTATAGTTAATCCTCAGCCATTGGCACTGTTCAGGAAGGCTGTGGAGCCTTTAGGGTGGTGAAACTTTACTGGGGAAAGTGTGTTACCGGGAAGTGGGTCTTGAGGTTATAACCGAGCCCTATGTGCTGTTTCTCCCCCCACCTCTTGTCTTCCTGTGGCAGTGTGACAGTGCCTCTGCCATAGTTTCCATGATGGACTCTACCCTTTTGATCTGTAAGGCAAAAGAAACCCTTCCCTTCCATAAGCTGCTTCTGGTTGGGTCTCCTCTCCCCCCACCTCCCCCCCAGAAATAAGAAAGTAACTGATATAAAAAGTTGGCACAGGAGCTGAGCGTAGTGGCGCACGCCTTTAATCCCAGCACTCGGGAGGCAGAGGTAGGAGGATTGCCAAGAGTTCAAGGCCACCCTGAGACTACACAGTGAATTCCAGGTCAGCCTGGGCTACAGTGAGACACTATCTTGGAAAACCCCCCCAAAAATAATAATAAAATAAATAAATAAATAAATTAATTAATTAAAAAAATAAAATAAAAAGTTGACGCAGAGAAGTGGGGCTGTTGCTATAAACCTGATCATTTGGTTCTTAGCCTTTGGGAACTGGTTTGGAACTTTGGACTAGAAAGACCTTTCAATGGTATAAGGAGAGCTTCGTGGGCCATTTTAGTGAGAGTATGGAAGAGCAGAAGGCTGAGAGAAAACAAGGAGTAGCTTGGTTCATGAGGTTTCAGAGGGGAATAAGGGCTCTATCAGGAACTGGGCTACAGACAGTTCATATGATACTATGGCAAAGAAATCAGCTTCATTCTGCCAGTGTCCTAAGAACCTGTGTGTAGTTGAATTTAAAAGTAATGGATTGGGCTGGAGAGATGGCATAGTGGTTAAGATGCTTGCCTGTGAAGCCTAAGGACCCAGGTTCAATTCTCCACGTCCCACGTAAGCCAGATACACATGGTAACATGTGCATCTGGAGTTCGTTTGTGGTGGCTAGAGGCCCTAGTGCACCCATTCTCACACTCTCTCCTTCTCTCTGTCCCTCTCTCTGTCTCTAATAAATAAATTAATTAATAGAAAAATCAGAAAATAAAATTTTTTAAAAGTAATGGATTAAGTGTTTGGTGCAGGAAATTTCAAGGCAGAATGGCATGTGATCTATGGTGTGGCTCCTTTTAGCTACTCCGCAATGAAATAATAAAGCAGAAAGACGTGAAAACTGTAACGTTTAGGCAGAAATGTGATCCAATTTAAATTCCCAGACTATAGCTGCTTAGGCTGTAATTGTTAAAGAGTTTACTGCCTTTGAAGAGAGATCTGCTGCTCTGCACTGGGACAATAGGAAAGGTCCTCTGAGGGAAGACCCAACCCACTGAAGGCTTGAGATAGGAAGAGTGTGAACCCCTTTGACAGGAAAGGGCTCTAAGGAAAAATACTGAAGGAGGTCTCTGCTCTCCAAAGTCAGCAGACACAGTTGTGTTTCATAGGTGTCAGGCATTATCTCAGGCTGGTAGCATGGCCCAGGTGATTATGGTCTTAGAGGCATAACAAATGCAATATATGCTAGGTCATAGAGTATTTTCATGGTTCCAGAGCTGCTGAGGCGAAGAAAGGGAAGGCAGGGTCAGGTCAGACTCCCTGCATAGGGCCCTCTGAGAGGCCATTCATGTGAAGGTGAACCTAAGTGGCGATGGAGATCCTGGATGAAGACATGTCACAACCATAGGACATCTGCCAAGGAAAGGTGTGGGCTCAGAACAGATCCTGCCCAAGAAAGAGAGAGGGAGAGGGAGACAGATAGAGAATGGGCAGTCAGCAGCTTCTCAGCCACTGTGAACGAACTCCAGATGCATGCACCCCCTTGTGGGCAAGTGCAGCATTGTGCCCTTGCATCACTTTGCATCTGGCTAAACATGGGAGCTGGAGATTGGAACCAGCGTTCTTAGGCTTAGCAGGCAGGTGCCTTAACCGCTAAGCCATCTCTCCATCCCCCAAGAAAGAGGCTACAGGCAGAACACCTGGAGGGTTGGAGCTACCCATGCTTATCGAGTCCAAAGGATTTCATCAAAAGTCCTAGGGCTGGAGAGATGGATTAGTGGTTAAGGCACCTGCCTGTGAAACCTAAGGACTCATTTTTGACTCTCCAGAGCCCATGTAAGCCAGACACACAAAGGTGAGGCAAGCGCAATGTCGCACACACCCACTGGGTGGTGCAAGCATCTGGAGTTCAATTGCAGTGGCTGAGGCCCTGGCATGCCAATTCTCTCTCTCTCTCTCTAAAATAAATAGATAGATAAATAAATAAATAAATAAATAAATAAATAAATAAATAAATAATAAAAAAAGACCTAGATACTGAACATGAAGCGACTAGATTTGGTGTTTGCCCTGCTGGGCTGCAATTCTTGCTTTGGTCCCATATTCCCCTGCTGTGCCCCGTCCCCTGTCTCGGAAGACGGATGCTTATTTCCCATTGTGTGTTGGCAGTATGTAATTCATGTTTTGATTTTACAGAACTCACAGGTCATCAGCTTGAGTCTCAAAGAAGACTTTGGATTTTTGGACTTTTGAACGGTGTGGGAACTGGTAAAACTGTAGAGGCTTGAAGTTGGACTGAAGGCGTTTTGTGTCATGAGATAGATGACGGTGGGGCCGAGGCAGATCGTGGGCAGAATGGTGATTGTTGAAATGTACTGCGTCCCTCACAAGCTCATGTGTTTGCTGTTCTGTAAGGTTGTGGAACTTTTAGATGGAGTCTTGCTGGAGAGTTGTGCCACTAGGGGGCGGGCCTTGAGGTTATAGCTGGGCCCTCAGGCTGTGTTTTCTGTGGTTCCTGTGGTCATGTGACAGCCACTTTCTGCTCCTGTCATGCTTTCTGCACTGTACACAAAAATAAACTCTTTGCTTCCTAAGTTGTTTCCGGTCGGGCATTTGTTCACAGCAACAAGAAAGTAACCGATACAACCAGGTGTGGTGGTGCACACCTCTAGGCGCTACACTCAGGAGGCTGGGGTAGAAGGATCACTGGGAGTTCAAGGCCAGCCTGAGGCTACAGAGTGAATTCCAGGGCTAGAGTGAATATCTACTTCTAAAACAAAGAAGGAAGAAAGAAAGGAAGGAAAGAAGGAAAGGAAGGAAGGAAAGAAGGAAGGAAGGAAGGAAGGAAGGAAGGAAGGAAGGAAGGAAGAGTCACTGATAAAGAGGAGAAGGGGTACAGGGGGCACAGCTATTTGGTGCAGCCAGCATTATCTGGATGTGTTTAGTTACTTTTCTCATTAAAGTAACAATATACTGAGCAAAAATCAGTTTAAGGAAAGAAAGATTTATTTTTATTTTTATTTATTTATTTATTTATTAGAGACAAAGAGAGAGGGGGAGAGTGAGAATGGGCGCGCCAGGGCCTCCAGCCACTGCAAATGAACTCCAGATGCGTGTGCCTCTTTGTGCATCTGGCTTGCGTGGGACCTGGAGAATCGAACTGGGATCCTTACGCTTTGCAGGCATGTGCCTTAACTGCTAAGCCATCTCTCCAGCCCAAGAAAGATTTATTTTAAATATTTTATTTTTATTTATTTATTTGACACACAGAGAGAGAAAGAGGCAGAGAGGAAGAGAGAATGGGCCCACCAGGACCTCCAGCCACTGCAAATGAGCTCCAGATGCATGCGCCACCTTGTGCATCTGGGTAACGTGGGCCCTGGGGAATCGAACTGGGTCCTTTGGCTTTGCAGGCAAATGCCTTTACTGCTAAGCCATCCTTCCAGCCCGAAGGATTTATTTTAGCATGAGGTTTGAGGACGCAGTCCATCATGATGGGAAGGCATGGCAGGAGGAACGTGAGGCATCTGGTCGTGTATTAACAGTCAGGGAACAGAGGGGTTAGGGCTGGTGCTCAGCCCATGCGCCTCTCTGTATTCAACACAAGACTCCAGCCCACGGAATGATGCCACCCACAAGGTGTCTCCCCACCTCAGTGAAGCCTCTCTAGGCCCATCCTCACAGACCCAGGGGTGTGCCTCCCAGGGGATTTTCAGTCCCATCAAGCAGGCGATCAACATTCACATCACAGTGGGCTTTAAGGGGAAGCAGCCCCTTGGGGAGGCACTCATAGCAGGTGACTTACACTGGACATGCCTGCAGACCAGTGACTTATCTGCACTAGCCACTATCCCCCCTCTGTCTACCTGGAACTCTCTCGAAATTTCAGAAATTCTAAACAGATATTTAAGAACATTTCCAGAAATGCCCGTTTATTCCCCCTGAAAAAGACATAATTTCTTTATTTTTATTTTATTTTATTTATTTTTATTTTTTTGGTTTTTCGAGGTAGGGTCTCACTCTGGCCCAGGCTGACCTGGAATTCACTATGTATCTCACGGAGATCCTCCTACCTCTGCCTCCCGAGTGCTGGGATTAAAGGCATGTGTCACCACGCCCGGCCATAATTTCCTTTTAATGTGCTTTAACCGCTAGTGAAAGGTGTATGCAACACTGAATTAATCTGGGATGTATTTGTGACTTTTCTCATTTCCGCCTGACCTAAAGCAACAAAGGAAAGACAAGGATTTATTCTGCTTACCATTTTGAGGAGATGCAGTCCATCGTGGCGGGGAAGGCATGCAGTTGGAAGCCAACCAGTCACATTACAGTCAGAGTCAGGAAGAGAGAAAAACCATCAAGAAGGTGGGGATGGCCAATAAAGCCTCAAGGCCCAACCCCAGTGACCCACTTCCTCCAGCAAGGCTCCACCTCTGAGAGGGTCCATAACCTTCTCAAGGAACACAACCAGCTAGGGACCAAGTATTCAAACACATGCCCATGTGGGAGGTATTTAACACCCAAACCATAATATTTTGCCCCTGGCTCCTACAGGCTCATGGCCATGTCATGTTTCAAAATGCATTCCGTTTAACCTCAAAAGTATAGGGCCTGGAGAGATGGCTTAGCGGTTAAGCGTTTGCCTGTGAAGCCTAAGGACCCCGGTTCAAGGCTCGATTCCCCAGAATCCACGTAAGCCACATGTACAAAGTGGCGCATGCATCTGGAGTTTGTTTGCAGTGGCTAGAGGCCCTGGTGCGCCCATTCTCTCTCTCTGTCTCTCTATCTGCCTCTATCTCTCTCTGTAACTAATACATAAAATAAACCAAAAAATTCCTATAATATTATATATATATATATATGAGAGAGAGAGAAAGAGGCAGAGAGAGAGAGAGAGAGAGAGAGAAAGAGAGAGAGAGAGAAAAATGGGCATGTCAGGGCCTCCAGCCACTGCAAACGAACTCCAGATGCATGTACCACCTCGTGCATCTGGCTTATGTGGGTCCTGGGGAATCAAACCAAGGTCCTTTGGCTTTGCAGGCAAATGCCTTAATTGCTAAGCCATCTCTCCAGCCCTCTTCTAATTTTTAATAGTACCAATAGTGCTCAAAAGTCCATCTCTTCTGAGACTCAAGGCAATCTCTTAACTGTGACCTCCTGAAATCTGAAAATTCATCACATACTTCCTACATGTAAGGGTACAGAGTAAACACCTCCTTCCAAAAGAGAGGAAGCATGGAGGTATAGCAAGGGGGGGAACTGGACCAAAGCAAGACCAGAGCTCAGCAGAGCAAACACCAATTTGGAAGCTCCATTTCCTGTGTCTGAGTCTCTTAAGGAAATTGCCTTGCATTAGCCCAGTACTCTACCTCTGATCCCTTAGCACATAGAGCCTCCCTCTTGGGCTGGCTCCACTCTGAACCTGTATTTTTGGGGGGTGGATGCCCCATGGTCCTAGCATCTCCAACATCCAGGCTTCATTTTCATGATATCATACAGTGGTCGCTCGGAGCCTCCTTGCAGGGACTCCAACCCTGCCTCACATTGCTTGGCCTCAGTAGCTCTCTGGAATTGTGACCCCCTTGATCTGCATTTTTTCTTCTTAAAAAATTTTTTTATTTATTTAAGAGAGAGCAAGAGTGAGAGAGAGAGAGAAAGAGAGAGAGACAGGGAGAATATGGGCACACCAGGGCCTCTAGCCACTGTGAACAAACTCCAGACGCATGTGCCACCTTGAGCATCTGGCTTAGGTGGGTCCTGGGGAATTGAACCTGGGTCTTTTGGCTTTGCAAGCAAGTGTCTTAACCACTAAGTCATCAATCCAGCCCTTGATCTTGTATATTTTTTAAAATATATTTTATTTATATATTTATGTATTATTTATTTGAAAGAGAGAGAGAGAAAGAAGCAGAGAGAGAGAGAGAGAGAGAGAGAGAGAAATAGAGAGAATGGGCATGCCAGGGCCTCTAGCCACTGCAAACTTAACTCCAGAAACACACGCCCCCTTGTGCATCTGGCTTACATGGGTCCTGGAGACTCGAACTGGGATGGATCCTTTGGCTTTGCAGGCAAATGCCTTAACTGCTAAGCCATCCCTTTATCTTGTATTTTTGATGCCTATAATATCAGTCCCATGTGGGTGACTCTTCCAAGCTCTGCTGCCAGCTAGGAATGGAGCTTGGCCCCCTTGGACCTCAGTAGCAGCAGCAGCCTATGTGCCTTGACCCTGGGGACGCACATCGTAGGCAGTTGCTCGCCAAAGACAGGAAATTCCTTCAATATTTTTTTTCTGGGTTTTTTTTGCCACACAAAAGAATTCATATTCTCACCAGTTAGAGTTTTTCTTCATTAGGCTCTTGCCCTCAAACACCTTTCCTAATGTCCCAGTGCAGGGCAGTGCTGCGGTCCCCCTAAGGCCAGCCCAGGAGGGACGGCAGGGTCTCTGCCGAGTTGGGGTGAGCAGCGCAGAGTCACGACACAGACTCCGGGAGTTGGGTGGAAGCAGCAGAGGACGAGCTGCCGCAAACTCATTTATTGAGGAAGTGCAGGGGGTTTTAAGGGCCTTGGCTGGCTAATCATTGTATGGGGTGGTCCCCCTTTTTGTGACCAATGACAGCCTGTCTCTGGACAGGACATCTCGTAGCAGGCTTCTCGTGAGCAGGGGACTGTACCTGTTGTCACACCAAGCCTGTGCAGAACGCCATGTTCACAGAAGCCACTTCCTGGTTTCTTCTGCCATGTGGTCTGGCTAGGACCAGGCCTGTATTGTGCCATACATATCCTTCTTTTTGTTTTTATTATTGGCAACCGTGAGAGGTATGGTTTTTTTGCCAAGCCATTGTTGAACCCAGGCCCCAAGGCATCAACAGGGCAGCAGTGTCTCTTTAATGGGTCTGCTTTGTTGGCTGAGTCTCCTCTGGAGCGTTAACACCTGCTCACGTTCCAACCTTGCCAAACTTTGCTTTTCCATATCTTTCTTCTCCACTTGCTGCTGTCTCACCGTGAATCTGAAGAAGAGCGGGCAATAGTAGCCACAGCACAGCTGAGATGCTATTTGGCCTTGAATTTTTACACACACACACACACACACACACACACACACACACACACACATTAGTCCATTTCCTTTAAAATTCAGTCTCACTAAGTTCTCAGGACAAGAGCAGCATGCAGCCACATTCTTTGCCAGACAACAACATGAACTGCCTCTAAGCTTAATTCCCAGCAGAGTCCTTGTTCCTCTCTGAAACCTCATGAGTGAATCTCCATTGCCTGTGTTTCTCTCAGCATTCTGGCTTTCTAAGCTCAAACCAGAAAGGTTCTTTAAGCTCTGCTTGCAGCATTATAAGGCTTCTCCAGCCCAACGTTTCAAACTCTTCTATATTCCTCCTAGAAACCAGTTGTAAAGGCCTATAAACCACAGTTTCATCACAGCAACAGACTTACTTTTTTTTTTTTTTTTTTTTGAGAAAGAGAGAGAGAGATAAAGAGAGAGGAAGAGGCAGAGAATGGGCATGCCAGGGCCTCTCAGCCACTGTGAACGAACTCCAGAAATGTGCGCCCCCTTGTGGGCAAGTGCAGCATTGCGTCCTTGCATTACTTTTGCGTCTGGCTAAACGTGGGACCTGGAGAATTGAATGGGCATTCTTAGTCTTTGCAGGTCCCCAAACCACTAAACCATCTCTCTAGCCCTTACCTTCTTTTTTAAAAAAATATGTTATCTATTTGTATTACTAGAGAAGGAGGGAGAGAGAAAGGCAAGAGAATGAGTATGACAGGGCCTTGTGCCACTAAAAACAAACTCCAGATGCATGTGCTACTTTGTGCATCTGGCTGTATGTAGGTACTGAGGAATCAAACTCAGGCTGTCAGGTTTTGCATGAAAGTGCCTTGAACCACTGAGCCATCTCTCCTGCTACAGCCCTACTTCTTGGTACCAATTGTCTATATTTGTCCATCTACTTTTTTTGAGAGAGAGACAAAGAGGAAGAGGCAGAGAGAGAGAGAATGGGTGCACCAGCAGCCTCTCAGCCTCTGTGAATGAACTCCATACGCGTGTGCCCCCTTGTGGACAAGTGCGGCATTGCGCGCTTGCATCACTTTATGTCTGGCTCAACGTGGGACCTGGGGAATCGAATGGGCATTCTTGGGCTTGGCAGGCAAGCACCTTCACCACTGAGCCATCTCTCCAGCCCTGTCCCTCTACTTTTTGTTGTGACCAAATACAACTTAAGGAAGGAAAGGGTTTAATCTTGTTTACAGTTTCGAGGGGATACATTCCATGACAGTGAGGGAAGTTATGACAGGAACAGGAGGCCAAGTGGTCATATAGCCCTCGGACAGGAAAAGGAAGGACCAGTAATAAGTGGGGCTGGGCTATAGAGCCTCAAGGACTGTCCTCAGTGGCCAACTTCCTCCTGCAACAGCAACCCCCTCCCAAAGGTTCCACAACCTCATCAAACAGTGCCACCAGCTGGGGACCAAGCGTTCAAACACACAAGCAGAAAGGGGGGACATTTTACACCCTCTGTGGACAACATATAAGTGAGGGGCGTTCAGAAGACCATGTTGTTTGGTGTTGTAGTCAGGTTCACATTGCTGGCAGAAAATTCCCGACCTTTTGCAGCTTGTGGGGAAAAAATGGGGGTTATTTTGGCTTACAGACTCGGGGTGGGGGAAGCTCCATATGGCAGGGGAAAATGATGGCATGAGCAGAGGGTGGACATCACCCCCTGGCCTACATCAAATGGACTACAGCAACAGGAGAGTGTGCCAAACACTGGCGAGGGGAAGCTGGCTATAATACCCATAAGCCCGCCCCAACAATACACCGCCTCCAGGAGGCTTTAATTCCCAAATTGCCATCAGCTGCAGACCTGGCATTCGGAACACCTAAGTTTATGGGGGACACCCGAATCAGACCACCACATTTGGGGTCTTTGTGAGGAGCATTTACTGCAATCCTCATCCCAAATCATCCTAGTGTGACTGTCTGACCCTCGCTGCATCCATGATCTGGAGATTCCGAGCTGATAGCCGACATGGGGCATCCTACAGATTGCGTGCCTCATCCACACACTCAAGACCCCAGGTTGCCTCCTCCAGGCAGTGTTCCTGATTTAACTCTGGCATTCTCTTGCTCAGGGTTGTAATTTCCAAGAAATGGATCCATGGTGATACACTTGGGAAGTAGAGGCAGAAAAATCAGAAGTTCAAGGCTAACCTTAACTATTCTTTAGAATTATGCGTTTTTTTCTTTGTTTGTTTACTCTCTCTCCCACTGTTTATCAGGGTCAGGGCCTTGGAAGTCCTAATAAACTAGGCTCAACCACCATCTTCAATATTCTAATTAAAAAGACAAGTGAAGGGCTGGAGAGATGTCTTAGCGGCTAAGGCGCCTGCCTGCGAAGTCTAAGGTTTTATCCCCCAGTGCCTGTGTAAGCCAGATGCACAAGGTGGTGCAGGCGTCTGGAGTTTGCAGTAGCTGGAGGGCCTGGTGTGCCCATTTTCTTTCTCTACCTCTCCCTGTAGCACACACAACTACACAACTACAGAGTGAGTTCCAGGCCAGCTTGGGCTAGAGTGAGACCTACCTTGAAAAAATATGATGATGGATGGATGGATGGATGGATAGATTAGATAGATGGAAGATAGATTCATGATAGAGAGATAGATAGATGATAGATGGAAGATAGATCAATGATAGACAGATAGATAGATGATAGATAATAGATGATAGATAAATAGATAGATAATAGATAGATGATAGATAGATAGATGGATGGATGGATAGATGGATAGAGATAGATAGATAATAGATGATAGGTGATAGATGACAGATGAATAGATGATAGATGATATATAGATAGATAGATGGGTGATAGATAGATAGATGGATAGGTGATAGATAGATGAATAGATAGATAGATGATATATATATATAGATAGATAGATAGATAGATAGATAGATAGATAGATGATAGATAGATATATGGACAGGTAATAGATGAAATGATAGATGGATAGGTAATAGATAGATAGGTGATAGATAGATATGATGATAGATAGATAGATAGATAGATGATAGATAGATAGATAGATGGATAGGTGATAGATGACAGATAGATGAATAGGTGATAGATAGATGATAGATAGATAGATAGATAGATAGATGATAGATGAATAGGTGATAGATAGATAGATAGATAGATGATAGATAGATAGATAGATAGATAGATAGATAGATAGATGATAGATAGATGGATGGATAGATAATAGATGATAGATAGATAGATGGATAGATAGATAGATAGATGGATAGGTAATAGATAGATAGATAGATGATGGATAGATAGATGATAGATAGATGAATAGGTGATAGATAGATAGATAGATAGATAGATAGATGATAGATGAATAGGTGATAGATAGATAGATAGATAGATAGATAGATGATAGATAGATGAATAGGTGATAGATAGATAGATAGATGATAGATAGATAGATAGATAGATAGATAGATAGATAGATAGATAGATGATAGATAGATACATGGATAGGTAATAGATGATAGATAGATGGATGGATAGGTAATAGATGATAGATAGATGGATAGATGATAGATAGATAGATAGATAGATAGATAGATAGATGATAGATAGATGAATAGATAGATAGATAGATAGATAGATAGATAGATAGATAGATAGATAGATAGATGATAGATGACAAGTAATGGTGAAAACCAGAGCAGGGAGACTTATTCAATGTGGCCACGTTGGGGAAAGGGTCATGTAAAGAGGTCCAGTGACCCTTCACTCCCAAATCTCAAATCTCGCTGGGGTCCTGAGAGGAGGTTTTGGTTTACGGAGAGGACAAGGGGAATGTGTAATTAAGCTGTCCGGTCAAGGTGCGCTCCTGCCCATCACTGACCCATCACCGTGTCAGCTCCAGTCTCTCCCGGGAGGTGGCCTGACAAGTAGTCAGAACTGTGTGAAGTCTCTCCTGAAACAAGCTCTTCCTGTGGCTGGCACCAGGCTTCAGCCTTTCCCTTCTCCCAGCATGAGACTCCTGGGAACAATCCAGTTCTGTGGGGCGCACTGGTGCAACAGTCTGATAGCTAAAGGAAGTATACAATGTCTCTCTTTGCTTCTGCCAGAAGAGTTACATCACCCTCCAGAACTGTACCATCCAACATATGTACCCCCTGGCCGTGGGAGGCTGTGTGCCCCTCAGCATGGCTAGTCCAGCTGGAAATGTGCTTCGAATGTAAAATACGCAGCAGATCTCAGAGGCTTGGTGTGAAAAATAAATGAAATTTTAATATAAATAGTCTTTATAGTTAGGTGAATTTTATAACATATCTATTAATGCCTCAGTTAAGTAAAAAATAAATTCATTAACATGAAACCCTGCTTTTAATGAATAAACAAGGTAAATAAATTATGTTGGCTGTGAGATGAGGTCCTCAGCTGTTGGTTCTGGTTGTGAAACCAGACTCAGTCTATAGTCCTTGACTATGGGAATAATAGTGAGCTCAGAGGGCTGGTTCTCTGGATGGCCGAGGCTGGCAGCCCAGTAAATAGCTCTGACCGTTCTCCTTTCTCATTAACAGAACAGTTTCTTATGAGAAACTAGCTTACAACTGAGGCTCACACAGCCAAGGATCATTCATTCTGTACCTTTTTTGTTTTGTTTGTTTTGTTTCTTTTGTTGTTTGTTTGTTTTTATTTTTATTTTTTGGTTTTTTGAGGTAGGGTCTCACTCCAGCTCAGGCTGACCTGGAATTCACTATGTAGTCTCAGGGTGGCCTTGAACTCATGGCGATCCTCCTACCTCTGCCTCCCAAGTGCTAGTATTAAAGGCGTGTGCCACCACGCCCGGCTTGTTTTTTGTTTTTTTGTTTTGTTTTGTTTTGTTTTGTTTTTTGAGTTAGGATCTCACTTTTTGGCCCAGGCTGACCTGGAACTTATTCTGTAGTTCCAGGCTGGCCTTGAACTCACAGCGATCCTTCTACCTCTGCCTCTCAATCAAGTGCTGAGATTAAAGGCACATGTCACCATGCCTGGCTCTGTCCCATTAAAGATTTAATTAATTAATTTGAGACAGAGAGAGGGAGGGAGAAAGTGAGAATGGGTGTACCAGGGCCTCTAGCCACTGCAAACAAACTCCAGACACATGTGCCACCATGTACGTCTGGCTTACACGGGACCTGGAGAATTGAACCTGAGTCCTTTTGTTTTGCAGGCAAGCATCTTAACTGCTAAGCCATCTCTTCAGCCGTCTGTCCCATTTTTTTTGTCTTATCTGCACTTCACATACAAAAGAAGGAAGGAAGGAAGGAAAGGAGAGAGGAAAGGAAGGAGGGAGGGAAGGAAGTAGGGAGGGAAGAAGGAAGAAAGGGGAGAACAGAAGGAGGGAGAAAGGAAGAAAGAGTAAGACAGAGAGAAAGAAGAAAGAGAAAGGAAGGAAGGAAGGGAGGGAGGGAGGGAGGGAGGGAAGGAAGAAGGAAGGGAGAAAAGAAAGAAGAAAGAAGGGATGGAGATGAGATCAAAATTGCAAAGGCCAAAAAAAAGCAGAGATCTCACTTGTCCCTGGTCTAGTGTTTCAGGCTGGCCCACTGTTGTCTATGGTAATGCATTCACTTTTAAATGCAAATGAGAGGTTCATAGGCGAACTCGTTAAGATCTCATAACTAAAACATGAAGACATTTAAATAGAAGCGTCTGCGTCGTCCTGGCATTGGCAGCTAGATGGAGTCCAGGCATGATCTACTATAGAACATCTACATTTGGAGGAGACGTGGGTGGTGAAGGAGGCCACCACATGCCTCTTCCGGTCTCTCCCAGGGCCCCACTCTTCCTTCTGAGTTGTACGTGGTAAGTCCAGTTCCTGTCCTGTGTTCCCATTGCTGCTCTGCTTTGGAGAGAGAGGAGAACAAGTTTGTGACGGTCATCAATCACTTAGTGGTTAAGGTACTTGCCTGCAAAGTCAAAGGACCCAGGTTTAACTCCCCAGGACCCACGTAAGCCAGATGCACAAGGGGGCGCACACATCTGGAGTTTGTTTGCAGTGGCTGGTGGCCCTGGCACACCCATTCTCTCTCTTTCTCTCTACCTGCCGATTTCTGTATCTCTCTCAATTAAATAAATAAAATAAGATATTGTTTTTAAAAGTACGTTATTAGCTGGGCGTGGTGGCACACGCCTTTAATCCCAGCACTTGGGAGGCAGAAGTAGGAGGATTGCTGTGAATTCGAGGCTGCCCTGAGACTACAGAGTGAATTCTAGGTCAGCCTGGGCTAGAGCGAGACCCTACCTCAAAAAATGAAAAACTATATATATGTGTGTGTGTGTGTGTGTGTGTGTATTATTCATGGGCTGGAGAGGTGTCTTAGTGATTAAGGTAAGACCCTACTTCAAAAAAATGAAACAAATATTGTTTTTCTGATAGTATACATATTAGAGGATATTTAAGCCCTCCAGGTAAGCTATAAAGAGTAATAATTCACCAAGCCCTCCCGTGTACTCAGCACAGTTTAGGAAGAACCCCCAGTGTCACTCCCTACTGAATCTCATTCCAGTCATGTCCCTTCTGTGACAGCCACTCCCTTGAGTCTTATATCTATTATTCCAAAGCACGTTTGTTCATTATGGAGGCACGAGGCTGTGCGTGTGATCCCAGCCCCCTCCCCCCCGGGAAATGAAGGCAGGAAGATCAGAACTTCAAAGTCATCCTAGCTTACACAGTGGGATCCAGGCTACATGAAACTTTGTTTCAAACAAGTCAGAAACCGAGTATGTATTTGTTGTTTGCATGCAAGGAGTCATACTGTGAAGTGAGCTGCTAGTGGACTTTGTGCTCAGCCCTTAAGTGAGCATGTCTGGTGCTGCATGCGGCTCTTTCACTGGATTGGCCAGGCCTCCATCTTGCTTAATCATTGTCTGTGCCATGACTGCTGCGTCCTTTTGTATGGGTATGCTTATTTGATTGGTTAAAGCTGTGATCATTTAGTCTTTTCTTGTTTCTGCTCCTGAAAATGGTGCTGTAAGTACGTTCTCTTTTGGGGGCTGGAGTGATTTCCAGGTCAGCCTGGGCTAGAATGAGACCCTACCTTGAAAAAAAAACATATTGTGAATGGTCAATTTATAATTTTTACCTAGTAGCTCTAATAACTTGTATTTTTTTAAATTTATTTTTGGTGAGAGACACAGAGAGAGACAGACAGAGCAGGAAGGGAGACAGACAGAGATGGGCACGCCAGCAGTCTCTCAGCTGCTGTGAACGAAATCCAGATGCGTGCGCCCCCTTGTGGGCAAGTGCGGCATTGCACCCTTGCATCACTTTGCATCTGGCCAAATGTGGGACCTGGAGATTGGAACTGATGTTCTTAGGCTTAGCAGGCAGGTGCCTTAACCACTAAGCCATCTCTCCAGCCCTAATAACTTGTATTTTTAAAAAAATATTTTATTTATTTGAGAGAGAAAGAAGTAGAAAGAGAGAGAGAGAATGGGCGCAACAGGGCCTCCAGCCACTACAAACAAACTCCAGATGCATGCATCCCCCCCTTGTGCATCTGGCTTACGTGGGTCCTGGGGAATTGAACCTGGGTCCTTTGGCTTTGCAGGCAAACGCCTTAACCACTAAGCCATCTTCTCCAGCCCTAATACTTGGATTTTTGAAGAGGGAGGAATCTGTTTTTGGCATCTATAACTTTCTGCTAGTTTTCACTCACAGTCCTTTTTTTCCTATATGTACTTTGTAACTTTAAAAATTTTTTTTATTTTTAATTTTTTTCTTGACAACTTCCTTAATTATAGACAATGCCCCATGGTACTTCCCTCCCCCTCACTTTCCCCTTTGAAACTTCACTCTCCATCATATCCCCTCCCCCTCTCAGCCTCTCTTTTCAGTTTGATGTCATCATCTTTTCCTCCTATTATGATGGTCTTGTGTAGGTGGTGTCAGGCACTGTGAGGTCATGGATGTCCAGTCCATTTTGTGTCTGGAGGATTCAAGTAGACTTAGGTTACAAAAGGGAAAAAGAGCCTGAGGGAATATAGCTGGCTTGCCAAGGCTACATATTAGGAAGGTACATTAGAGGATGACTTCAGAATCCATGTACCAGTCTCTGAATCTTTAAAGATCACTGCCCGATGAATTCTTTTGTACTTCATCCTTCAAGCGCTAACTTAGAATCAAAGCTTTCTCCAAGGCTCGGGGACACAAAAACCACACACACCTTCCTCTGGCTGTACGCAGGTAGAGTTACGGCCCAGACATGCAAACAGGCCGGAGCAATGAGGCTTGGTAAGTGCTTTCACTGGGATAGAAACAAATCTCTCTGGGAGCCCAGAGAAAGTTTTCTTAAGCTCTTGGCTACTGCCCAGACCATGTCATGCTTTAGTGATGTGCCAGACAGCAGCAATTCCACTACAGGGCCCAGTAACGAGGGCCATTATTTATGTTTTCTTCTAAGCGAACGAGGCCCCTGGAAATGTTCAGAGGGGCTGTGTGTAAGCTGAAGGGAAAGAATTTCACAAACACGTCGCCTAGGCTTAGGCCTAGTGTGAACCCAAATCAGCGGACACAGCCTTAGGCACACAACACACAAATGTGCTCAATCATAGAAAATTTTGGGGCTTAATCTACACCATAATTACTTGCTTCTGATGCAGGATTTTTTTTTTTTTTGGAGAGAGACAGAGAGAGAGGGAGAGTGAGACAGAGATGGGTGCGCCAGCAGTGTCTCAGCTGCTGTGAACGAAATCCAGATGCGTGCGCCCCCTTGTGGTCAAGTGCGGCATTGCACCCTTGCATCACTTTGCATCTGGCTAAACGTGGGACCTGGAGATTGGAACCGCTGGAGATTGGAACCAGCGTTCTTAGGCTTAGGAGGCAGGTGCCTTAACCACTATAGCCATCTCTCCAGCCCTGATGCAGGATTTTTTGAGGATCATGAGGGGGCTTCCAACTTATCAACCCCAATTTTGGCTTCTTACCTTATCTATCTTTAACAAAGAATAAAAATGGACTCGAGAAGGATAAATTGTGAATTATTGAGTTTATTTGGTGTTTATTTAAGGGAACTTGGGGTCCAGGAAAAGGCTGGAGCAGAATCACAAGCGCATGGAAGATAGGAAACACATTCGTGTGCAAGGCGCAGCATGGTCCATAAGTTTCACTTAAGAGAACTGGAGGTGTAGGAAGAGGCTGGAGCAGAGCCGCAAACACGCGGACGATACAGCCTAGGAGCTTAAATAGGGAGATGTAGAAGAGCTGCGCACTCGAGTGGAAGGCACAGCGTCCACCCTGCGCCTCCCCGTGGAAGACAGCTGAGAGGAAATGGTGATGGTTTAAGGACGAATAGTGGAGGGAAAGAACCAAAGCAGAGGACAGGAAATTCAGAAGAGAAATGAGTCATAAGGAGAGTCTCACCCGTGGTAACCCGAGTTTAGAGACATCCCACAGGTAGCAGGCCCAGAGTTTCCAGGAAATACCCACGTGGTAGATCTAGAGTGTAAAGGAAGTACCCACGTGGTAGACTCAGACATCAGAGGAAAAATCGTACGCATCATTAAAGTGTGAAGTCACCCCAAAGCATAAAGCAGAGGTGAGCAGAAAGCCTCCCAGGCCAAGAAGCAGTGGTCTTCCTAGGCCGAGCAGGGGAAAGCCAGACGTCCACAGAGGTCATGGGGCAGAGAGAGCGGGTCAACACGGACGGTATTTATACTCCACTGAAAATGGATTCTTGCCGGGCGTGGTGGTGCATGCTTTTAATCCCTGCACTCGGGAGGCAGAGGTAGGAGGAGCGCCGTGAGTTCGAGGCCACCCTGAGACTACATAGTGAATTTCATTCAGGTCAGCCTGTGCTAGAGTGAGAGCCTATCTCGGAAAAAAAAAAAAAAATAAAAACAAACAAACAAACAAACAAACAAAAAAAAAAGGATTCTTGGGCTGGAGAGAAGGCTTAGCGGTTAAGGCGTTTGCCTGCAAAGCCAAAGGATCCTGGTTTGACTCTCCAGGACCCAAGTAAGCCAGATGCACAAGGTGGCGCATGCATCTGGAGTTTGTTTGCAATGGCTGGAGGCCCTGGTGCGCCCATTCTCTCTCTCTCAAATAAATAAATAAATAAAATATTTTTTTAATGTTAAAAAAAAAAAAGATCCTTTCAGATCTGTAAGGGGAAGACCTGACTGGTTTTCAGAGTCAAGGGACTGACCCCAAAGATCAGCCCTCCTAGGTAACTGCAGACAGACAGCAGGGGCGTGGTGGCCTTTGTGGATGAAACTGGATCAGACCCGAGTTCCCTTCCCGCCAAGGCGGGTGGCATCTTGTAGTCTCCTCTTCGGGCTTCTGTCCCTTTACTGAAAGTGCTGAAAAGAAGCGAGCTTTCTCCTGTTTCTCTTCTTGCAAGTACATCTAGACACCGTTAAAATAAAAGCATGGAAGGACTCCCAGGAATCTGGGCTTCCAGGCCCGTGGGCCCTTCCCTCAAGGCTGGCCATAGAGGCAGAGGCCAGCGGGCGGGCCCCAGGGACAGCATTGTCTCTGTCCCTGGGAAGCTGCTCTTCCCCCAGGGCTGGTCACACGTTCATTCCACTAATGGGTCTCCAGAGTCCACCCCAGCCTGTGGGTTAACCAGGAGACGGTTCCTTCCTGGCCAGGCATCCTGGGTTTCCTCACCCACAGCAGAGGGGCTTTCGGCATAAACCAACTCTTAGCTAGAAGTGGCATTCCAGAGAAAGCTTGACCTGCCTGCCGTCTGGGTCTGCAGCCGGGAAAGTGGCTTAATTCCCTCGGCTGGGCTACAGAGTCCAGCACCTCCCTTCTCCCCTGTTCTTTGCTGAGCTCCACTGTGCCTGATTGCGTAACGTGTTGTGTTCTGTACAAAAAAAAATCCCTAAAGGTTTTGTTCTTCTCTCTCGTC
The DNA here is from genome assembly GCA_036365145.1 of Orientallactaga sibirica. Classification (NCBI taxonomy): domain Eukaryota; kingdom Metazoa; phylum Chordata; class Mammalia; order Rodentia; family Dipodidae; genus Orientallactaga; species Orientallactaga sibirica. The sequence continues at coordinate 3,622,267 of JAEOAD010002324.1, read as the reverse complement.
AATCCGTTTCCCGTGTTGAAGCATTTGTTTTGATCTCTTAGTTTTGCTCACCTCTGGGGGAGGGGGGGGTGCTGATAGAGCCAGCAAAGAGGAAGCTGTGAGCTGATAACATCATCTTTCCACCTGGCCCAGGTCAGGCTTCTAGAGATCTGCAGGGATGGAGCAGGAGTAGGAAGAGACAAGGAGGAGCTGACTGAACAACAAAAACAAAAAAAAAAAAAAAGAAAGAAAGAAAGAAAGAAAGAGAGAGAGAGAGAGAGAGAAAGAAAGAAAGAAAGAAAGAAAGAAAGAAAGAAAGAAAGAAAGAAAGAAAGAAAAGCAGCTTGTGGAGAATGGCAGAGGTTGGTAGAGGTGTGCCTTTCTGAATAGCCCAGATGGCCTATGGTCAGGGGAGCTGGGTGACCTGATACCTGCTGAGAGCCCAGATGCTTTCTCCCCTGGACTTTACTGATGAAGACGTCCAGGGCTCAGTCCAAGGTAATCCACCACACAATGCATCATGGGATCCCATAGCCCTCAATGGAGATCCGACCTACTATTCTTTAACTTTCCAGAGTGACAGGCCGGGACGTCTGCTTCCCTGGGGCCCTTGAGAACCGTAGAGAGCTTTTTACCCAAGGTGGGAGAGCGTGTGCATGTTGGGGTTGTGGCTTGCTGGGATGAGAAATGCAAACTAAGACAGGGGAAGACAGAGTCCCCAGGCAGGGGACAGTGAAGTTGTACCGGGGATTCCACCTTCCTGTGTGTCCAGCATGGTACTGGGGAGTCCATCTGTCTCCTCTGTGACATGATTGGGTTGTTGTGACTCATAATGGGGATGGACTTCTGCCTATCTGGTCTTGTGAGGACTTTGTTTCGAAGATGGGCCACCTTTTAAAAAATTTAAAAAATTAATATTTTATTTATTTATTTGAGAGAGAAAGAGGCAGACGTTATATATATATGTATATATATGTATATGTGTATGTGTGTGTGTGTATGTGTATGTGTATGTATATGTATCTATGGAGAGAGAAAGAGAATGGGCAGGGCAGGTCTCTAGCCACTGCAAACAAACTCAGACACATGCATGACCTTGTCCATCTGGCTAACGTGGATACTGGGAAATCGAGCCTGGGTCTTTAGACTTTGCAGGCAAGTGCCTTAACCACTAAACCATCTCTGCAGCCCCTGGAACACCTTTTTTTTTTTTTAATATTTTATTATTTATTTATTTGAGAGAGAGAGAGAGAGAGAGAGAGATACAGAAATAGACAGGTAGAGAGAGAGAGAACAGGCACGCCAGGGTCTCCAGCCACTGCAAACAAACTCCAGATGCATGTGCCCCCTTGTGCTTCTGGCTAACGTGGGTCCTGAAGAATCGAGCCTCGAACCGGGATCCTTAGGCTTCACAGGCAAGCGCTTAACCGTTAAGCCATCTCTCTCCAGCCCTGGAACACCTTTTTAATCTGCTTCTCCGACACCTAAACAGCTTTTAAAGTGAGCTCAGCTTCTATTTGCAAAAAAGGTAGCAGGCTTTTGTGAAACAAGGGAATAGGGTTTGCTTTGTTTTGGTTTTTAATCTTCTTTTGCTGAGGAAACAAAAGGAATGTGAGAACCCAAGTGCTCTGTGCAGTAAGAACTACATAGGCCGCTCAGAACCCAGAGACAGCTGATCGAGGCCAAGGTCAGACTTCCCGGCATGTTGATGCAGCGTGCGGTCCCATGGGTTTGTCACCAGGCTGTGGCACATACCACTGGAGACAGCAAGGGAAATTTGGCATCCAAATGTGCACTGAGTGTGTGGGGGGATGGGTGGGGAGGGTTGTGTGTGCAGAATTTCAACAACCTCACCTGCTGTGAGCTCATGGTCTCTGGTTTCCAGCTTCTGACGCTGATGGAGCCCAGGTCCCTTGCTCTTCTATAGCATAATTCATGTTGCCTGGCCTCTCATAAGGAGCGTGCGCCCAGCTCTTCCGTTGCGTTGTTCTTCCCATCCCATCATCACACAGGACCCATGGCTCTTTTTTTTTTTTTTTTTTTTTGAGGTAGGGTCTCACTCTTGTTCAGACCTGGAATTCACTATGTAGTCTCAGGGTGGCCTCGAACTCATGGCAACCCTCCTACCTCTGCCTCCTGAGTGCTGGGATTAAAGGTGTGCGCCACCACGCCCTGCAGCTCTTGGCTTCTTATCTGTGGTCCTATCTTTTGTTTCTAAATAATGGTATACTTTATTATAAAAGCTCGAACGCAAAAGGTGCTTCGCATTTGACTTCTGACTGTTTAAAAAACTTCTAAGATGTGGGCTGGAGGGATGGCTTAGCAGTTAAGGCGTTTGCCTGCAAAGCCAAAGGATGCAGGTTCGATTTCCCAGGACGCATGTTAGCCAGGAGTTCGTTTGCAGGGGCTGGAGGCCCTGGCATGTCTATTCTCTCTCTCCCTTCCTCTCGCCCTCCCTCTTTTTCTCTATCAAATAAATAAATAAAAATTAAAAAATATAAAAGACTTCCAAGATCTGCTTCCACCACAATAACTGACTGCTGTTCCCACAATGCATAACCCACAACCCCATGGGAAACAGCAGCAACCCCACTGAGGAAGGGTCCAGTGGAACAGGGGCAGGAAGAAGGGAAAGGATGATACCAACACATGATATATCCATACAAAGTATGTTCTTTTGTTTTTTAAAATTTTTAAATTAATTAATTTGAGAGAGAGAGAGAAAGGGAGAGAGACAGAATGGGCACACCAGGGCATCCAGCCACTGCAAATGAACTCCAGATGCATGTGACACCTTGTGTATCTGGCTTACGTGGGTCCTGGAGAACCGAACCTGAGACCTTTGGCTTTGTAGGCAAACACCTTATCTGCTAAACCATCTCTCCAGCCCCACAAAGTACATTCTTTTCTTTTTTGGTGGTGGGGGGGGGGTTCGAGGTAGGGTCTTGCTGTAGTCCTGGAATTCACTACGTAGTCTCAGGGTGACTTCGAACTTGTGGCGATCCTCCTACCTCTGCTGGGATTAAAGGCGTGCACCACCACGCCCGGCTCAAAGTATTTTCTTAATTAAAACAACAACTACAGAAAACCTTCCAAGATCTGTGATGAATGCCAGAAAAAGACTATGCAGGGCCTGTGGGTCTCTGGTGACCATGGGCAGCATTGGGAAGAGCGACATTCGCTATGTCCTCTCGTGAATGAAATATTTTCACACGGGAGATTCAGGCTTGATGGCTCACACCTTCAATCCCAGCACTTGGAAGGCAGAGGTAGGAGGATTGCAGTGAATTTGAGGCCAGCCTGGGACTACAGAGTAAGTTCCAGGTCATTCTTGGCTCAAGTGAGACCCTGCCTGGCAGAGGTGACAGAAACAAACAAGAGATTCCTGTTGCATTAGCTATGGGTCAGTGAGGGGCCAAAGGATAGATAAATCACAAAAGCTCAGCTCCTGAAAGGAAAAAATCCATTTTGCTGCTGTGAATATGAGGGAACACAGCCTCTTTCTCCTGCCTTTTGGGGTCCTGCGGGAGGGGGGGGGCGGGTAGAATCAAGTGTGCTAGGGCATTTTGTGCCTCTTGTAGAAACTGCTGGAAACCAACCATCTCTAAATTCATAATTTAATGCAACATATGGTGTGTGCGTATTCACAGAATCAGAAGCCACCAGTCCTCAGGGTGGCTGTGGCAGTTTGAATAGATGGCCCTCAATATATTCAGTGTTTTATTCGTTTGTAGTTTGCATCTGCAGCACCTGGCTGGAGGCAGTGTCACTGGGCGGATCTTAAGGTGTGGTGATGGGTTTGAGATTTCAATCTAAAGATATGCAAAGTGTCCCTAGCTGGAGTTCCTGAGGTGTGCTATGCTGTGTGGCTTTTCGGCTTGTGGCTTTTCTCTCCTTGTTTTGGTTCTGTGAAGGCAGGACAGCTTCTTCTGCAATGATGGAACTTCCCCTGGATCTGTAAGCTTCAATAAATATCCCTTCCTCCATAACTGTGCCTGGCCTGGAAGTTCATCTCAGTGAACCTGAAGCTGTCTGCTACAGTAGCTTGGTCAACCCGGGGTAGTGGCGACCCGTCTGTGAGCCGCGGCCTCTCCTTAGCCTGGATTGCTATACGGATCACGACGTGACTGACAGAGGTTGGGAATCTCTTGGTGTGAATTGTTCTCGGCTTGGGGTCTACAAGAAGAAGGGTGAAGGTTTATACTAGTCGGTGTTCCATTACTGTACCAAAACAATTAAGAAAACCCACTTATTATGAAGGTGTGTTTGGCTTTTCTCTCCTTCTTCTACATGGGTGCTGAGGAATCTTCATCACTGAGCCATCTCCCCACCCATAGTTACTTTTCTTGTCTTTGAAAAAAAACATAAATACTGGACAAAACTCTTTTTTTTTTGTTGTTTTTTTTGTTTTGTTTTGTTTTGTTTTCGAGGTAGGGACTCACTCTGATCCAGGCTGATGTATTCTCAGGGTGGCCTTGAACTCACGGTGATCCTCCTACCTCTGCCTCTGGAGTGCTGGGATTAAAGGTATGCGCCACCATGCCTGGCTTGGACAAAACTCTTTAATGAGCATTGTATAGCTGTGATTTAAAATGGTTAGTTTTTTTGTTGCTTTGTTTTTTTGTTTTTTTGAGGTAAGGTCTCACTCTAGTCTAGGCTGACCTGGAATTCACTTTGTAGTCTCAGGCTGGCCTCTAACTCACAGCAATCTTCGTACCTCTGCCTCCCAACTGCCGGGATTAAAGGTGTGCGCCTCCTCACCTGGCTAAATTTTTACTTGTTTATTTATTTGCAGGGGGTGGGACTAGGGTCTCTTGGTGTTGCAAATGAATACTGGACATTTGCTCCAATTTTTACATTTGGCTTATGTGGGTAGCTTGGAAATTGAACTTGGGCCAGCAAGCTTTACAAACAAGTGCCTTTAACTGGTAAGCCATTGTCCCTGCCCTCTATTTTTCTTTTTCTAAAAAATACTTTAAAAATTTTTTAATTTATTTACTTCATTTATTTGAGAGAGAGAGAGAAACAGAGAGAGACAGATAGGCAGAGAGTGAGAATTGGCACGTTAGGGTCTTCAGCCACTGCAAACGAACTCCAGATGCATGCGCCTCCTTGTGCATCTGGCTTACGTGGGTCCTGGAGAATTGAACCAGGATCCTTTGGCTTTGCAGGCAAATGCCTTAACTACTAAGCCATCTCTTCAGCTCCTCAATATTGTTTTATTTATTTTGTTGGCTCAAATTATTCTAGCTTTGGTCATTGGAGCTCCTCTGATCCTTGGACATGTTCCCATAAATGTAGTTTTGTATTTTTTTGGTTTTTTGAAGTAGGGTCTCACTATAGCCCAGGCTGACCTGGAATTCACTATGTAGTCTCAGGTTGGCCTCGAACTCACAGAAATCTTCCTACCTCTGCCTCCTGAGTTCTGGGATTAAAGACGTGTGCCGCCACACCCGGCAACTATGAATTCTTGCATGTCCAGTCCTAAGCCATTATAACCTGATGGTGATGCCGGTTGGGCCTTGCTGATATATAACTTTCCACTACAACAATGAGAAGCCTGGCTTCCCTTCATCCTTCCATTTGCATTTGTTCTATTCAGTTTCGGTGTATGGGGAAGGCAGTCTCAGAACATCCATCCCTCAGAAGTTCTGTTATTTTATTTTTTTTCTCCTCAGGTTAGATATTACGATCATTTTATGTATCTGAGGGTCCAAATCATCTTTATCCTCCATCAGGTCTGGGCCTATCTAGGTCTTTTCCAGTTTCACAGGAAATAAACAAGGGTCACTCCGTGCACTCTGCAAAAGAAGAACATGAATTCCAACAGGCATGCTTATCATATGCACGTCACTAGTTTTAGTGTGTTACACGTGTTAATTTATTTCTCACAACAGCCCTCTGGGGTTTTTACTAATAAGAAAATATCCCCATGTTACACGAGAAATAACTTGCCAAAATTCCAACCACTAATGGTTAGTGTACTTACTGGAGTAAAAGTGAGAGCAGGGGCTGCAGAGATGGCTTAGTGGTTAAGGCGCCTGCCAAACCTAAGAACACCCATTCAATCTCCAGGTCCCACGTTTAGCCAGATGCAAATAGTGACTCAACGGTGCAATGCCACATTTGCCCACAAGGGGGCGCACGTGTCTGGAGTTTGTTCACAGAGGCTGAGAGGCTGCTGGCACACCCATTCTCTCTCTCTCTGCCTCTTCCTCTCTGTCTCTGCTTCTCTCTCTGTGTCTCTCTCAAATAATCATAATAAAAAAAAGTAAGACTGTTGTCAGGCATGGTTGTGGGCACCTCTAATCTCAGGACTTGGGAGGTGTAGGCAGGGCAATCAGGAGTTCAAGGTCATCCTCAGCTACACAGCGAGTTCCAAGCCAGCCTGCCCTGCAGCATGAAACTTTATCACATACTAAAGCGGGTGGGGGAGGAATGGGGAGATGGCTCAGTTAGTGAAGTGCTTGCTATGGAAGCCTTAGGACCTGAATATGGATTCTTGGCATCCAGATAAAAGTTGGGTGCAGCAGCACACTCCTGTGATTCCAGAGCAGGGGAGGTAAAGGCAAAATTATAGCTGGGTCTCACTGGCCAGCAGAGGTAGGAGGATCGCAGTGAGTTCGAGGCCATCCTGCGACTACAGAGTGAATCCAGGTCAGCCTGGACCAGAGTGAGACCCTACCTCGAAAAACCAAAAAGAAAAAAAAAAATTGAGGAAGACATTCAGTGTTGACCTCTGCATGCACTGTGCACATGTATGTCCATGCATGTGTGTCCCCACACATATGAACACACACACACACACACACACACACACATACACACGTGCGTGCGCAGAAAGGAAGGAGGGAAGGAAGAAAGGAAGGCAGGCTGTAACTTCCAAGTCCGTATTGATATGAGCATGATTTTACGCCACATTGCTGCCAGAGGGGTCTTTCTGAAATGTCATTCTGCACAAACTGTCGGTGCTTTGCTCTCGCCTGGAGGGTAAAGAGACTGATTTTCTTAGCCTCGCTTGAAGGTTCTTCCGCAATCCACCGCCAGCCCTGGGCTGCAGTTTACGCAGACAAAGCGGTGGAGACGCCAGGCCCAGACGCTGTTGCCTCCCTTGGAGCATGCGCTTCTCCCTCCTCCCACTTACAGCCCAGACCAGATCCCACGCCTGCCAACGCTCCCCCGCCCCAGGCTCTTCCCGCGCTCATAGTGACCTCTGCCCCAGGCTCTTCCCATGCTCATAGTGACCTCTGCTCTTTCTTTCTTTCTTTCTTTCTTTCTTTCTTTCTTTCTTTCTTTCTTTCTTTCTTTCTTCCTTCCTTCCTTCCTTCCTTCCTTCCTTCCTTCCTTCCTTTCTTTCTTTCTTTCCTTCCTTCCTTCCTTCCTTCTTTCTTTCTTTCTTTCTTTCTTTCTTTCTTTCTTTCTTTCTTTCCTTCTTTCTTTCTTTCTTTCTTTTTTTGTCGACCCATGTCCATGCTCACTGTCTAAGTCTTGTGGTCCATCATTGTCCAACAGTCTGAATTGTCTGATTAATATCATTTTCACTGGTCTGTCAGTTTCCCCACTGTCCACACCCCCCCAGTGTCCCTTGTTGGTATTGAGGATGTTTATAAGTTCTTGGTATGTGGATGTGTGTGTGAGGTGGTGTGTATGTGTAGTGTGTGTGGTATATGCATGTGTACATGCCCCACCTGTAGAGGCCAGAGGGGAACTCTGGATGTCCCACTCCATCCCTCTCCCACTTGAGCCAAATTCTGGAGCTGTTTTTTTTTTTTTTTCTCCATAAGACTCAGCGATCCTCTGGTCTCTGCTCCCCTACATGTCTGGGGTTAAAAATATGCATGGCTGTAGCAGACAGCTTCAGGTCCCTGAGATGAACTTCCAGACCAGGCACAGTTATGGAGGAAGGGATATTTATTGAAGCTCACAGATCCAGGGGAAGTTCCATCATGGCAGAAGAAGCGGCCCTGCTTTCACAGGTCCAAGCAGAGAGAGAGAAGCCACAAGCCAAAAGCTAAAAGTCACACAGCACAGCACACCTCAGGAACTCCACAGGGAACTAGGCACTTTGCATATCTTTAGACTGGAATTTCAAACCCACCACCTCACCTTAGGATCTGCCCAGTGACACCTCCTCTAGCCAGGTGGCTGCAGAACCAAACTACAAACTAATAAAACACTGAATATATTGGGGGCCATTGATTCAAACTACCACAATGGTCACACAAGTTGGCACATAGGTCCTGGGGATGAGTAGTCTCTGAGGCCTCCTCAGGCCTTAGCAGCTGGGCCATCTCTCCAGCCCTGTTTATGATATATATGTATTAGTTTTTTTGAGGTAGGGTCTCACTCTAGCTCAGGCTGACCTGGAATTCACTATGTAGTCTCCCTTGAATTTACAGCGATCCTCCTATCTCTGCCTCCCGAGTGCTGGGATTAAAGGTGTGCGCCACCATGCCCGGCTTAAAAAATATTTTATTTATTTATTTGAGAGAGAGACAGAGAGATAATGGGTGCGCCAGGGCCTCCAGCCACTGTAAACGAACTCCAGATGCATGCGCCCCCTTGTGCATTTGGCTTATGTGGGTCCTGGAGAGTCGAACTGGGATCCTTTGGCTTTTGCAGGCAAGTGCCTTAACCACTAAGCCATCTCTCCAGCTCCCTGTTTATGAGTTTTAATCCTCACAAACATACATCACGAGGTTTTGTGAGATTTACCACTGCAGTATTTGCTCAGTTATCATCACTGTCCATTCAGCAGATGGACGGCATATATTAACGCGTCCCGTGCTCTGTGCAATCCTCTCGCCCTCTGTCTTCCCCTGTGTGCTAGAAGGACAGGGCTGGCTTTCCCAGTTTCCATCACGTCAGCTCTGAGAAGGCCCTAAATGGATGATAACCAGTTAAAGTTTTGTACACAATTGCCAAGTTTTATGGAGGCGGGTGTCTGCCCCTGCTGTGGCTCAGCCTTGGATAAAGAGATTTCATTTCTTTGGAGAGGTCAGGCCCCTCCAGGTCTGCTTCTGAGAACAGAACCGACATCCACTCACATTACAGCCTGCTTTGCCAAATTTGCATCATTTCAGCATTGTCATCATGACTGTTGTGGTAAACCATGCCATTTTTTTCTTTTTTTTGGGGGGGGGTTTCAAGGTAGGGTCTCACTATGTAGTCTCAGGCTGGCCTCGAACTCACAGCGATCCTCCTCCTACCTCTGCCTCCCAAATGCTGGGATTAAAGGCGTGTGCCACCACACCCGGGTATACTTTATTTAAGTTTTAATGCCATCCTTCAATAATAAGAACCACAAAACTGAGTTTACTCGGCTAGTTATAGCTTTCCAAATGGGCCATATAAATACATGCATAGCCGCTAGATAACCATTTATCTGTGTGTGAGGATAAAGGGATGCCATCTCCCTCCATGGTCGGTGTTCTCTACCGTGGGGACAAAGGACTCTAGGATTTGGTTTTTCCCTCCCCACCCCCTTTCTAGGTATGGATTCTCTTCTAATTAGATCACTGGCGTTCAGGCTAGGCATCTACATTCTGGCAAGTTCCACTAATGTACTTTTGGACACACTGAGTGTAAAGATGGTTCTGAGCAAGGCTATAAGTGTTTTCTTTCCTAACAAGTAAGAAGTCCAGAGTTAATTCCTTCCATGCTCATGGATTCAAGGTAAAAAATATATATATGATGTATTTATTTATGAGGAGCAAGAACTACATGCCCAAGGGCTTTTTGCCACTGTAAACAAACTCCAGGTGCTTTGTACCACTTTGTTCATCTGCTAGCTAAGGAAGATTTTTATTGATGGAAAATTCTATGATTGCTGGTTTTGTAACCCAGGCTGACCTGGAACTCATCACCCTTCTGCTCCAGGCTCCCAAGTGTGGTTATAAACACATGCCACTGTACTTGACTCTGTACCATTTTTTTCCCTCCTTAACCTTCTATCATTTTTCATTTCTCTCTCTTTGAAGCATTAAAACTATGGGGCAAGTTAATGCACAATTCATACTCCGCAAAGATCATTCATCCGGGTAATTATTCATCCGTGCATTCGCTGAGTTGTTCTTTGAGTTTCTCTTAAATAATTCCTAACTTTAGGTCAGGGCGGGAAACTGGCTTCACATGTATCTCGCTGATTGTACTGAACCCAATGTCCTTGTGGCCGTGGGACAAAGCCAGCCACGCACTATTTCCGTTCTCCTCCACTTAATACAGGTCGAGAATAAGCCTTTGGTTCAAGTCCAGAAGCCACCTTCCAAGGTCAAGAACTCCACAATGACCCGATGTTCACATAAGGTCAGAAGGGATGGCCACTGACTGTTCTCTAGAGGAGAGTGGGGGCAAGTGGGTGGCTGAGATAGCTGTAGCCCTGTTTAGCTCAGGATGGCAACGCGGATGTAAATACTGCTATGGGTTGGTTGGTATGCTCCAGAACAATCCATAAACCAACCAGAGAGATGGGGCTGCAGGGATGAGTTCAGATCTATAATGTAGCCATAGAGAAAATGGGGTGCGGGGTCTAGGCTGCATGTATAGCAGGAAGAACTTCTACGCATTTGCTGAAAACTCTCACGTGCATGCCTCTCTTGGGACGTTGTATGAGAGTCAGAGAGATACCTCCTTTGGTAGAAAGAGAAGACCTGCCATCTTGGAACTGTTTTCACCCTCCCTGGGGAGGAAGGAAAGGATTCTGACTGAAGGTCAGATATTATGGTGATAATAATAATGACTGGCACCTGTATTGTCTCACGATGTAGGTCCCATGCTTGTCACCATGGTAGCAATGAAATAATTGAGGCCAATGTGACCTACTCAAGGTTTACAGGTTATAAATGGTACAGGGTCCAAACCCAGGGTCCATCGGCTCAATGACCTGCTCCCAGGAATCATTAACCTTGTGGGGACAATGCGAGAAGAAATGAGCTCTGGATACACTTTCTTTTGGCTTTTTTTTTTTTTTTTTTTTTTTTTTGCAAGGTAGGGTCTCACTCAGGTCCAGGCTGACCTGGAATTAACTATGTAGTCTCAGGGTGACCTCGAACTCTCTGCGATCCTCCTACCTCTGCCTCCTGAGTGCTGGGATTAAAGGCGTGCGCCACCACGCCCGGTTGGCATTTTTTTTTTTAACTTGTCCAGTTTCTCTTTCTGTAGAATACAAGCACCAACCTGACCTCACTACCTTTTATGGATACCAAAGTGAAGAAGAACACGGTGAACTTCCCACGAATCGACAACAAAATTGTGCCAAAGCCATCCAACCACGTGAGTACAGAACAGCGTGCGTGCCTTCAGGCACACAAGGGGGAGGGGCTGGACTCAGCCCTCGAACCATGTCTAGAAAGGCCAGCTGGAGGGGGAACGTGTCAGCTGAAGAACTGGGTTCTCACCCTGCTCTGATTCTCTACAGTGAGTAAAACTGGAGCAGATACGCATCGGTGTTTGGCATGACGGGCAAGATTCCAGGAAAGGAAAAAATGAAATTCTGCTCTATAGATGGACGAATTATGCAAAATATTTTTCCTTCCCTTTTCTGTGTAAGGATGAAAAGAGACGACGTGGGGACAGTAACAAGTTAAAGCGATGTTGTTCTCACATAACTTCAAGTTTATTCTCTTGCAAGTTGCTTATCTAGTTGAGAACTGGCCTGCATTAGTTAGATTTCTTATTGCTATAACCAAATACCTGGCAGGTAGCAATGTCAGGAAGGAAAGGTTCATTTTGGCTTCGGTTTGCAGGAATACAGATTGTCACTGCGGGGAAGGTATGTTGGCTGGTCACGTTGCATCTGAAGTTGGTGAAACATGAAAGTGGTGCTCAGCTTTCTCCTTTTTAAAATATTTTTAAAAATTTTATATTTATTTAATTTGAAAGAGAGAGAGGGAGCAAGTGAGAGAGAAAGAGAGAAAGAAAGAGGCAGATAGAGAGAATGGGTGTGCCAGGGCCTCTAACCACTGCAGAAGAACTCCAGATGCATGCACCACCATGTGCATCTGGCTTAGGTGGGTCCTGGGGAATCAAACCTAGGTCCTTTGGCTTTGCAGGCAAGTGCCTTAACTGCTAAGCCATCTTCTCCAGCCCTAACTTTCTCCTTTTTTTTTTTTTTTTGGTTTTTTTGAGGTAGGGTCTCACTCTGGCCCAGGCTGACCTGGAATTCACTATGTAGTCTCAGGGTAACCTTGAACTCACAGCGATCCTCCTATGTCTGCCTCCCAAGTGCTGGGATTAAAGGTGTGCGCCACGATGCCCAGCTACTTTCTCCTTTTTATGCAGTCTGGTACCCCAACCCATGGTATGGTGCACCCACATTCAGGAAGGATCTTTTTTCCCTCCTCATTTAAACCTATCTGGAACTACCCTCAAAGACAAACTGGCAGGCGTGTTTTGTATGTGGATTCTAAATCTAGTCAAGGTGTCAACAAACATTTACCATCCCAACTCCATTCCTCGTTAGCTTGACACCCAAACACATCCCATAAATCAGAACCTGAGATCCCTTTTCCCCCAGAGTCTCATTTTCATCTGATAATGCGAAATGCATCTAGTCCATCTCAAAAAGTCCCCATAATCTTTATCAATGCCAGTACTGTTTAAAGGCCCAAAGTGTCTCTCTCTCTTTCTTTCTTTCTTTCTTTCTTTCTTTCTTTCTTTCTTTCTTTCTTTCTTTCTTTCTTTCTTTCAGGAAGGGTCTTGCTCTAGCCCAGACTGACCTGGAATTCCCCATGTATTCTCAGGGTAGCCTTGAATTCATGGCGATCCTCCTACCTCTGCCTCTCAAATACTGGGATTAAAGGCGTGCGCCACCATGCCCGGCTCAAAGTGTCTTTCAATGCTGAAGGCACTTTTCATGATAAGTTTCTGTAAAATCAGAAGGGAACTTCCATACTTACGGCACATACCTTGTCACAGAGTAAATAGTTCCATTCCAGAAGGGAAGACTGGAGTCCATAGCAAGGAAATACGAGACCGAAGCAATACCAGAACCCAGAAGGGCAAACAGCGCACCCTGCAGTTCGGTGCCTGGCAATTGGAGCTTGTGATCGAATCTTTTAGGCTCCAAAGGGCCTGAGTAGCCCTGCCCCTTCATCTCTGTTGCCTGCACCCATAAGCCTCTCTCTTGGGCCAGTTCCACTCTGTGGATGTAGCTTTCCTTGGCAGATGCCCCACAGTCTTGGCATCTCCACCATCCCGGGGTTTCCCTGTGGCTTATGCTCCACCTTCACAGCACCACACCGTCACCTCTCGTGGTCTCCTCACAGCCATTCTGACCAAATGCTACCAAATTTCTTGGTCTGAGCAGCTTCATAAAACCGTGGTGCACACTGCGATGACTCCCTTCTTTATGCAACCCTGAAAAGCCAGTACCACGTGGACAAGGCTGCAAAGTTCTGCTACCAGTTTGAGATGCTGCCTGACCCCACTAGTACGACAGTTGCCTCCATCTCTGGGTCCCGAGAAAGATCTCTGGGTCTCTGGAGAAAGCTCTCCTGGGGTGTTTGTTTTCCACTGGAGAACCCCTGCAGGGGCCTTCTCAGTCTGTGTTCACTTTTCTCACATCAACTTACATTTTCACAAGACATGGCCTTTGGTAGTTCGGAGGGTCTTGCCCTCAGAACATCTTTCCTATTATCCCAGTACAGAGCAGGTATCTTTTTTAAAAAAAAAATCATAGCTGTTTTCGGGGCTGGAGAGATGACTTAGCCACTAAGGCACTTGCCCATGAAGCCTAAGGACCCAGGTTCGATTTTCCGGGACCCATGTAAGCCAGATGCACACGGTAGCGCATGCGTCTGCAGTTTGTTTGCAGTGGCTAGAGGCCCCTGTGTGCCCATTCTCTCTCTCTCTCTCTTTCTACCTCTCTCTGTCTCTAATAAATAAATAAAAATTTAAAAAAGTAATAGCTGTTTTCATAAGCACGTTACATTCACTCACAATAATTTCCTCATCAGACTGCACACTTCCTATTTCTTTTTTTTTCTGTTCATTTTTTTATTGACACCTTCTATACTTACATACAAAAAACACATGATATTTCCCTCGCCTCCCCCCATTCCACTTTAGAACTCCAATGTCCATCATATCCCTTCCCTCTCTCCATTAGTCTCTCTTTTAATTTGATGTCATTTCTTTGCTCTGCTGGCTGCTCCCTCACTGAGCAGTGTCTGTAACACACCTCATTGCTATTCTGTCTTGGTATTTCTTCCATCCAGAGCATCCGTCCATTAGTTTTGTTTTGTTTTGTTTTTTTGGTTTTTCAAGGTAGGGTTTCACTCTGGTCCAGGCTGACCTGGAATTAACTATGTAGTCTCAGGGTGGCCTCAAACTCACGGCGATCCTCCTACCTCTGCCTCCCAAGTGCTGGGATTAAAGGCGTGTGCCACCACGCCCGGCTCCGCGCATTAGTTTTGAATTCAACCTCACTCAAGATTTCAGAACATGGGCAGGATGGAACCAGATTCTTTTTAAAAATTTTTTTAAATTTATTATTAGAAACAGTCAAAAGTCCCCATAATCTTTATCAATGCCAGTACTGTTTAAAGGCCCAAAGTGTCTCTCTCTCTTTCTTCTTTCTTTCTTTCTTTCTTTCTTTCTTTCTTTCTTTCTTTCTTTCTTTCTTTCTTTCAGGAAAGGTCTTGCTCTAGCCCAGACTGACCTGGAATTCCCCATGTATTCTCAGGGTAGCCTTGAATTCATGGCGATCCTCCTACCTCTGCCTCTCAAATACTGGGATTAAAGGCGTGCGCCACCATGCCCGGCTCAAAGTGTCTTTCAATGCTGAAGGCACTTTTCATGATAAGTTTCTGTAAAATCAGAAGGGAACTTCCATACTTACGGCACATACCTTGTCACAGAGTAAATAGTTCCATTCCAGAAGGGAAGACTGGAGTCCATAGCAAGGAAATACGAGACCGAAGCAATACCAGAACCCAGAAGGGCAAACAGCGCACCCTGCAGTTCGGTGCCTGGCAATTGGAGCTTGTGATCGAATCTTTTAGGCTCCAAAGGGCCTGAGTAGCCCTGCCCCTTCATCTCTGTTGCCTGCACCCATAAGCCTCTCTCTTGGGCCAGTTCCACTCTGTGGATGTAGCTTTCCTTGGCAGATGCCCCACAGTCTTGGCATCTCCACCATCCCTGGGTTTCCCTGTGGCTTATGCTCCACCTTCACAGCACCACACCGTCACCTCTCGTGGTCTCCTCGCAGGCATAATGACCAAATGCTACCAAATTTCTTGGTCTGAGCAGCTTCATAAAACTGTGGTGCACACTGCGATGACTCCCTTCTTTATGCAACCCTGAAAAGCCAGTACCACGTGGACAAGGCTGCAAAGTTCTGCTACCAGTTTGAGATGCTGCCTGACCCCACTAGTACGACAGTTGCCTCCATCTCTGGGTCCCGAGAAAGATCTCTGGGTCTCTGGAGAAAGCTCTCCTGGGGTGTTTGTTTTCCACTGGAGAACCCCTGCAGGGGCCTTCTCAGTCTGTGTTCACTTTTCTCACATCAACTTACATTTCACAAGACATGGCCTTTGGTAGTTCGGAGGGTCTTGCCCTCAGAACATCTTTCCTATTATCCCAGTACAGAGCAGGTATCTTTTTTTAAAAAAAATCATAGCTGTTTTCGGGGCTGGAGAGATGACTTAGCCACTAAGGCACTTGCCCATGAAGCCTAAGGACCCAGGTTCGATTTTCCGGGACCCATGTAAGCCAGATGCACACGGTAGCGCATGCGTCTGCAGTTTGTTTGCAGTGGCTAGAGGCCCCTGTGTGCCCATTCTCTCTCTCTCTCTCTTTCTACCTCTCTCTGTCTCTAATAAATAAATAAAAATTTAAAAAAGTAATAGCTGTTTTCATAAGCACGTTACATTCACTCACAATAATTTCCTCATCAGACTGCACACTTCCTATTTCTTTTTTTTTCTGTTCATTTTTTTATTGACACCTTCTATACTTACATACAAAAAACACATGATATTTCCCTCGCCTCCCCCCATTCCACTTTAGAACTCCAATGTCCATCATATCCCTTCCCTCTCTCCATTAGTCTCTCTTTTTAATTTGATGTCATTTCTTTGCTCTGCTGGCTGCTCCCCACTGAGCAGTGTCTGTAACACACCTCATTGCTATTCTGTCTTGGTATTTCTTCCATCCAGAGCATCCGTCCATTAGTTTTGTTTTGTTTTGTTTTTTTGGTTTTTCAAGGTAGGGTTTCACTCTGGTCCAGGCTGACCTGGAATTAACTATGTAGTCTCAGGGTGGCCTCAAACTCACGGCGATCCTCCTACCTCTGCCTCCC
This sequence comes from Orientallactaga sibirica, assembly GCA_036365145.1. Classification (NCBI taxonomy): domain Eukaryota; kingdom Metazoa; phylum Chordata; class Mammalia; order Rodentia; family Dipodidae; genus Orientallactaga; species Orientallactaga sibirica. The sequence continues at coordinate 3,605,988 of JAEOAD010002324.1, read as the reverse complement.
AAGTGCTGGGATTAAAGGCGTGTGCCACCACGCCCGGCTCCGCGCATTAGTTTTGAATTCAACCTCACTCAAGATTTCAGAACATGGGCAGGATGGAACCAGATTCTTTTTAAAAATTTTTTTAAATTTATTATTAGAAACAGAGAAAGGGAGAAAGAGAGAGAGAGAGAGAATGGGCATGCCAGGGCCTCCAGCCACTGCAAATGAACTCCAGATGCATGTGCCACCATGTGCATCTGCCTTACATGGGTCCTGGGGAACCGAGCTTCAAACTGGGGTCCTTAGGCTTCACAGGCAAGCACTTAACTGCTAAGCCGTCTCTCCATCCCTTTTTATTTATTTATTTGACAGAGAGAAAGAGGGAGAGAGAGAATGGGTGCAGCAGGGCCTCCAGTCATTGCAAATGAACTCCAGACGCATGCTCCCCCTTGTGCATCTGGCTAATGTGGGTCCTGGGGAATCAAACCTGGGTCCTTTGGCTTTGCAGGCAAACGCCTTAACTGCTAAGCCATCTCTCCAGCCCTTGCTTTGAACTTTTATTCAGTTTGGAATCCTACTCCATCAATGAGGCTCCGTACATTCAGGTTGGGTCTTTCCTTTTCAGTTAAGCCTTTCTGGAGGCACCCTCTTAGACAAACTCAGAGACAAACTCCTATGGTACTTTTTTTTTCTGGTTTTTTGAGGTAGGGTCTCACTCTGGTCTAGGCTGATCAGGAATTCACTATGTAGTCTCAGGGTGGCCTCGAACTCACGGTGATCCTCCTACCTCTGCCTCCTGAGTGCTGGGATTAAAGGCGTGCGCCACCGTGCCTGGCCCATGGTACTTCTAATTCAAGTCAGGTTGAAAATGAAGGTTAGCCATCAAATGATCTCCCCAAGAGCAGCAGTAAACACTGTTCCCACCTCCTTCCTCAGTCACATGCCGCCGGGGTCGTCAACTTCACATTAGCGTACGTAGTTTTCCAGGGCACAGTATTATAAACAGTCAAATCCTTCCTCTGGGAGAGAGATGAGAGAAACCACTATCTCTTGACTCTTAACTGTTCTGTGTCTCTGGAGAGGTAAGAAAAGATGTTGGCTGAAGGTGAGTCTTTTGGATCAATGTTTGACTTATGACCCCTGGAGATACTGACGTTGGTCCTTCATTGAAACCTCTTTCTGTGTGCAGGAGAACCAAATTCGCAGTCAGGTGCTGCCTTCCAGTCTTAAGGATTCAAAGACGTCATTCCACTCTAACAATAAGTCTCAAGATTCCAAGCCCCATCCAGAGCTTCTAAAGAAGCACAAGGTGCCCCTTACGGCAGCAGGTATGACTTCGCGGTGGTAACAGGATAAGGGAGGGGGTGGTTTGGATGGTCAGGGTGTGGAGAGCTGAGCTGAGCTACCACGGCTGGAATGACAATCAAGGCAAAGGGTCAAGATGAACAAAGCTATTCCAGTAACCTCACCGGGTGGTCAGGTAAGTACAAGGCAACGTGGGGGTGCGCACCAGCTCTTACTGTCCATTTTCCCTGTGGAACTAGAGCAGGGGAAGGTCAGGGTCAGCTGGGTCAGCACAGGCAGAGGGCATTGTTTTACTGCCTGGGAGCCCAGACAAAGCGTTTCTGTCCATGTGTAGCTCACAGACAGGGAAACGTGAGAACAGAAAAGAGCTAGGGTGGAGAAGTACTAGGTAGTGGGTCAGAGTAAAGTGCCTTGAAGTTTCCCTTTTTTCTTTTTTTTTTTTTTTTTTTTTTTTGAGGTAGGGTCTGGCTCAGGCTAACCTGGAATTCACTATGTAGTCTTAGGGTGGCCTTGAACTCAATCCTCCTACCTCTGCCTCCCAAGTGCTGGGATTAAAGGCCACCATGCCCGGCCCCTCCCCCTTTTTATTTTTATTTACTTATTTGTTGGAGAAAGAGGCAGATACATAGACAGAGAATGTGGGTGCACCAGTACCTCCAGCCACTGCAAAAAAAAAAAAAAACTCCAGATGCATGTGCCCCCATGTGCATCTGGCTTATGTGGGTCCCAGGGCATCGAACCTGGGTCCTTTGGCTTTTCAAACAAGGGCCTTGAGAGCTAAGCCATCTCTCCAGCCCCCTTTTTCTTGATAAAAGAGTTTTGGCAGAGGAGCCAAGGGAAGACCTTCTATAGGACTCTGACTCGGGGCTCCTGGGCTCGACATGTGGGGGTGCATGAGGACACTGGTAGCCAGGGGAGTTTGGCCTTTGCTTGCAGCTCTAGTCAGTCAGAGATTACCATGCCCAAGAAGGGCATCTGGAATTACTAGGGCAGCTGCCCCTGTGAGACCTGTGGTGGAGCCTGAAAGATCAGAAGCATGACTCTTCCGGTGCTCAAGAGCTCTTAGGATTCAAACAGAATCCAAGTCTGCTAAGCAGCTCCTGATGCAACATTTGCCAAGGTTTGGGACTCTTCTGCCACAGGGCTCTAATGGAAATGGTCTATCCTTCTTAAATAATCCAAAGAATGATCCAAGGGAGAGACAGTTTTAGCTTTGAGATAGGACTGTCATGTCCAAAGGCAGCAGCTGCCTCAGGTCAGTGTCTCAGGTCCTCTGCTCAGGGTAGAGAACAACCTGGTTTAGATTCTGTGTGATTCTCCCTCCATACACAGAAAGACAGAAGCCTTGGGGCCAGTTTGTTTCCCCCAGTAATTTCTTCTCTAACTCTTTAGCAGTTTACAAAACAACAGACAAGTCTCTCTATGGCTCAATTTGAGAAATCCCTGGTTTATTTGTTAAAGGATGACTCTCCAAAAAACACAAAATGTAAAAGGCTGGATGTGGTGGCCACGCCTTTAATCCCAGCACTTGGGAGGCAGAGGTGGGAGGATCACTGTGAGTTTGATGCCAGACTGGGACTACAGAGAGAGTTCTAGGACAGCCTAGGCTCCAGTGAGATCCTACCTCAAAAAAACATCAAAAAAGGGGACTGGAGAGATGGCTTAGCAGTTAAGGCGCTTGCCTGTGAAGCCTAAAGACCCAGGCTTGACTCCCCAGAACCCACATAAGCCAGAAGCACAAGGTGAAGCCCACACACAGAATGATGCATGCACACAAGGTGGTGCCCAGGTCTGGAGTTTGATTGCAGTGGCTAGAGGCCCTGGTGTGTCAAATCCTCTCCCCTCTCACTCTTTCTCTCTCTCTCTCATAAAAAAGTGTGACTCTCACTTCTAATATCCCAGCACTGCCCTAATGCCAGAACAGATGTGATCTGGCCACCAATCAATTCTTTCCTGTGCTCAAAGGAATTCTCTGGGCTGGCTTGCCACAGACTTGGCTAGGATTACCTGCTTGGGATCTTAAAGCTGCTTCTCTGTTATCTGCTTGGCTCCAAGAAAATGCGACCATTTTCAAAGCCTCATAAGATAACTTAAAATGCATAGGTTCATTCCACACGGACACGGCACATGCTCCCTTTGGCGTACTATTGCTGACACAGTGCTTATTCCTGGAACTTTTTTTTTTTTTTTTTGGTTTTTCGAGGTAGGGTCTCACTCAAGTTCAGGCTGACCTGGAATTCACTCTGTAGTCTCAGGGTGGTCTCGAACTCACGGCAATCCTCCTACCTCTGCCTCCCGAGTGCTGGGATTAAAGGCGTGCGCCACCACGCCCGGCATTCCTGGAACTTTTACCCATGCTGTGGCAATCTATGGCTCTTCAGGTAGTAAATTATGCTTTTTACCTATGTATGTGTTTTCCTCTTGACTTGTTGAAATAAGTAAAAGGCTTTGCCATGGGTCCTTGGTACATTTCCACTGGCCGTGGTCCTTGGGAAGCCACCTGACAGAGGAAACACCGCCTGAGCTGCCTGAAAGATGGATTGCCAACCACATCCTGGGAAGGTCTCGTGTTGACTCAATTTAGCTAACCACGTCCATGCTTTTCACGCAGAGGCCCTGCAGTTTTTTAAGAATCAGCTGTCTCCTTATGAGCAAAGTGAGATCCTGGGCTACACAGAGCTGTGGTTCCTGGGGTTGGAAGCCAAGAAGCTCAAGGTGGCTCCTGAGAAATTCAGCAAGACAAGCTTTGACGATGAACATGGCTCCTACATGAAGGTGCTGGGGGAGTGGGCTATGGAAACTTCGGGGGGCTTAGGGATTAAAGATGGGATAAGAGAAAGACGCATCAGCCTGAGCCAGAGTGAGACCCTACCTCGACCCCCCCCCACAAAAAAAAGAGAGAGAGAGAGAGAAAAGGAAAGAAGCAGAGGGTATTTTACAGTGCTTTTAGATGGCACATTGGGTGTCCTGAAGGATTCTAGTAGGTTCTGCAAGACATACCATGTTTGGAACACGGAAAAGCATACAGTTTAGTGAGCAAAACCCTTGGCTGACAGAATGTTGATCTTCCCCCAGAGAATATGGGGCAGCAGGTTTGCATCCTGGCAGACCTCCCACAGGCTCTTCCGCATAGCCCTGGACCCTTTGGCAAAGGCCAGATTGGAAAAACACACATCACCCACGTTTCCTTTTTCTGCTTCCTCCTTATAAACTTTATCCGTAGACACTTTTCAGTTTTACAGTAGAAGTCATCTTCTCCACAGACAAAAAAGAAAGCCTTTGTCACTGTAGTCCCTGGTGTACAGCGCTTAACTCCATTCTGTTTTCTGAAAGTTGACTCCAGCGACTCCTCCTCTACCTCCCTTTTGTTCTTCAGCATCCTGGGGCAGTGCCTCTTCCCAGCACCAGGGGGGAATGGGGGCACAGATTGCACTTCGCCCCATGGCTGAGTGCCCGATGCTTAGTCCAGCCGGCTGCGGGCTGCCTGGTGCCCACTTGGTTTTAGGAGGCGACTCTGGGGTGGCTTCTTAGAAGAGTGTTTCATAATGACACCCCCCCCGCCCCCCCTCAAGCTCTACTGTGCATGTTTTACTCGGATCTTACTAAACGCCAGCAGGTTGGGGTGGACATGACATTCTGCCTTGGTTCTTAGATCACACTTCGAGAAGCAAACATGTTCGTTTTGTCACACAGCCTCCATGTAGAGCTTGTCGACAATTTTAGGTCAGGGAGATTCCCTTTGGGGGACTGGGGAAATGCTCAGTGGTTAAGAATTTGCAAAACTTGCCATCCTGGGTTTGATTTGCCAGTACCCCATGTAACGTCAGATTCAAAACAGTGGTGCAGCCGGGGCGTGGTGGCACCCACCTTTAATCCCAGCACTTGGGAGGCAGAGGTAGGAGGATCGCCAAGAGTTCGAGGCCACCCTGAGACTACACAGTTAATTCCAGGTCAGCCTGGACCTCGAAAAACCAAAAAAAAAAAAAAAAAAAGGTGCAAATACCTGGAGTTTGTTTGCAGTGGCAATGGGCCCTGGTGTGCCCTTCCATAAATAAGTAAATAAATAAATAAATAAACTAACTAACTAACTAAGTAAATAATAAACATACATTTCAAGATATTTAAAGATCACTTTAAAAGTCTGACAAATGTTATGGTATTCGTGCCACAAAAGCGGTCTGCATATGTATAACCCTTCAGGGGATTAGCGTGAGTCCTTGGTTAAAAATCCCCAACACAGGGCTGGAGAGATGGCTTGGCAGTTAAGGTGCATACCCAGGTTTAATTCTCCAGGTCCCACGTAAGCCAGATACACGTGGTGGTGCATGCATCTGGAGTTTGTTTGCAGTGGCTAGAGGCCCTGGTGTGCCCATTCTCTCTCTGTGTCTCTAATAAATGTATAAGTAAAAATAAAATTCTTTAAAAAAAAAATCCCCAACACAGACTTTCCCCGATTCAGCAAGTCATCTTCAACTGCTCTCTCCATCTCTTTACCGTGCCTGACCCTGGGAAATTCCTTAGCATGCCGGCCCTGCCTTTAAGTGAATGTGCTAGAACTCAGTTGAATCTTAGCTGTTTTTGGAAAGGGGAAGAGAGTTGACTGTGTTCTCTCTAAGCAACAATCTGCATCTCTATTTACTACATAATACACACACCCAAGTCCTAGGACAAGCTACACAGATATTCTGTTTTTTGGGGTTTTTTTTTGTTTGTTTTTGTTTTTGTTTTGGAGACACAGAGAGAGACAGAGAGAGGGAGAGGGAGACAGATAGAGATGGGCGCGCCAGCAGTCTCTCAGCTGCTGCGAATGAAATCCAGACACGTGCGCCCTCTTGTGATCAAGTGTGGCATTGCACCCTTGCGTCACTTTGCATCTGGTAAACGTGGGACCTGGAGATTGGAACCAGCGTTCTTAAGCTTAGGAGGCAGGCGCCTTAACCGCTAAGACATCTCTCCAGCCCCTTGTTTTTTTTTTTTTTTTGTTTGTTTGTTTTTCCGGGGTAGGGTCCCACTCTAGCCCAGGCTGACCAGGAATTCACTCTGTAGTCTCAGGGTGGTCTTGAACTCACGGCGATCCTCCTACCTCTGTCTCCCAAGTGCTGGGATTAAAGGCGTGCGCTGCCACGCCTGGCTGATATTCTTCATTTTATTCTATCAACACATGTCACCCGTACACTTATTCAATGAGCAGCTGCTGTAAATGGACTTGCACATCTGCTAGACTCTAAGGATGCCACAGGAGCATCTATCACAAAGGAATGTACTGTGGTTCTGGCTCTCACATAACACAATCAATGTCAAAGTGAACAGGTGAGCAAGTATGAACAACCTCGCCGGTGGTGTGAGAAAATAAGGACAAAGACTGGGAAAACATACATGTACCTTTATGCCACACGGATGCACATGCTTTCCCATTCTCACAACACCTTTAGCAGTAGACAACCCCTTCCCACACATCAGTAAAGCTGTAAGTGTTCAGACTCGTGGACCGTACAAGCAGATCTCTGCCTCCCGCCCATAGACATTCACAAACAGGTTGTGAAGTCTTAACTAAACACACACTCAGCCGTCGCCCCTCCAAGACCCACGACTGTAATACTAGAAACCAGAGATTCGCAGAGCTTGAGGACCTCAGAGACCGTCTCATCCAGAATCTCACCCTCGCCCCTACAGATAAGGACTCAGCAGCTCTGGGTGGGTAATAGCTGGTCTGAAGCCACCCAGCTCAAGCCATTAACCAAAAGTGAATGTGGCTTTGATTGCACATCTGTTCTCCCTGGTTTCCCACATGAAAAAAAAAAAGTGCATGGATGACTGGTCTTAGAAAATATTTATCTTCTTAGCCAAGAAAGGCCCAAGTTCTACACTTCCTAACTCCAGGATGGGATTAAATCTGGCTAAATTGGGGAGGAGGAAGGGGAATGGCAACACACCAGATCTGGCTAGGAAGAGGCAGAGCAGACAGCAAGCCTTCTGTGATCTAAGGAGGTACAGCAAGGGCCAGAAATGGCTTTGCCTCCTTCTCAATTGGAAAAACACTTTTAATTTTGTCCAATTCTTTTAACACTACAGGTCCTAAACCATGCAGAGAACTCAAGTTTCTTTAAAAGAAAGAAAGAAAGAAAGAAAGAAAGAAAGAAAGAAAGAAAGAAAGAAAGAAAGAAAATCCAGTGTGGGCTGGGAGATGGCTTAGTGGTTAAGGCGCCTGCCTCCTAAGCCTAAGAATGCCAGTTCCAATCTCTGGCTCCCACGTTTAGCCAGATGCAAAGTGACGCAAGGTCGCAATGCCACACTTGACCACAAGGGGGTGCACACATCTGGATTTTGTTCACAGCAGCTGAGAGGCTGCTGGTGCGCCCATTCTCTGTCTTCCTCTCCCTCTCTGTCTGTCTCTCTCTCTGTCTGTCTCTCTCTCCAAAAACAAATATTTATTTATTTATTCATCTATCTATTTAAGAGAAAGGGGTGGAGAGAATGGGTGCATCAGTGCCTCTAGCCACTGCAAACAAACCCTTGGGCTGGAGAGATGGCTTAGCGATTAAGGCGCCTTTCTCCTAAGCCTAAGAACCTGGTTCCAATCTCCAGGTCCCACGTTTAGCCAGATGCAAAGTGACACAAGGGCGCAATGCCGCACTTGACCACAAGGGGGCGCACGCATCTGGATTTCGTTTGCAGCAGCTGAGACACTGCTGGCACGCCCATCTCTGTCTCCCTCTCCCTCTCTGTCTGTCTGTCCTTCTGTCTGTCTCTCTCCAAAAATAAATAAGATAATTTAAAAAATTAAAAAAATATTTTTTAAAAGGTTAAAAAAAACATCCAACGTCCTCTGCACTCTGGGCATGGATTGTGCCTGTTGGACTTTTTTTTTTTGGTCCCACATGGATGGCCGGGGATCTAGAAACAAGGAGATGAGGGCAGAAGTTCAGAACAGGCCCCTCATCAGGAACGGGTATTGGGATTCACGGGACCTGGGGTGAGAGGAAGCTTGGGCCCACAGCTCTGCTCCTCACTGCTGGCCTGCCTCCTGCAGGTCCTGCATGACCATATCGCCTACCGCTATGAGGTTCTGGAGATGATCGGGAAGGGGTCCTTTGGACAGGTGGCCAAGTGCTTGGATCACAAAAACAATGAGCTGGTAGCCTTGAAAATCATCCGGAACAAAAAGAGGTGCGGCTCAGTGGGTAGCGCGGACGACGTTGGGGTGGTGGGGAGATGCTGAGAAACGGGGCTGACTGCGACACGGTGTCACGATGCCTGTGTTTTCTGTCCCCTTTGTCCTCCTTCTTTGGACACTCCCAATCACGGCAGATTTCACCACCAGGCCCTGGTGGAGCTAAAGATCCTGGAGGCCCTCAGAAGGAAGGATAAAGACAACACCCACAACGTGGTTCACATGAAGGACTTTTTCTACTTCCGCAACCACCTCTGCATCACCTTTGAACTCCTAGGGTGAGCTGCCTTTTATTTTCTTTTTTTTAAAAAATAATTTATTTATTTATTTATTTATTTATTTGAGAGAGAAAGAGAGAAAATACGCAGGTAGAGCCGGGCATGGTGGCGCACGCCTTTAATCCCAGCACTCGGGAGGCAGAGGTAGGAGAATCGCTGAGAGTTCGAGGCCACCCTGAGACTACATAGTTAATTTCCAGGTCAGCCTGAGCTAGAGTGAGACCCTACCTTGAAAAACCAAAAAAAAAAAAAAAAAAAAAAAAAAAAAAAAAAAAAGAAAGAAAGAAAGAAAGAAAGAAGGAAAGAAAATAGGCAGGTAGAGAGAGAGAGAGTGGGCACGCCAGGGCCTCCAGCCACTGCAAACAAACTCCAGATGCACGCACCCCTCCTTGTGCATCTGGCTTACGTGGGTACTGGAGAATTGAGCCTCGACATGGGGTCCTTAGGCTTCACAGGCAAGCGTTTAACCGCTAAGCCATCTCTTCAGCCCTGCCTTTTATTTTCTTTTGAAAAATTGTATAAGTGGCAGAAGAGTGACTTTGAGTCAATACTAGATTTTTTGTTGTTGTTGTTGTTATTCTGGATGTGGATGTTTAATGACTAGACTGGATATAAGTAGCCACTCACTTAGAAGGTCCAGGAGCAAAAACTGCCACCTCGCCCTCCTCTCAGTAAGCTTGTAATCTGCCAACATGTGTACCCATGCTGAGCGGCCCTCATGATGTATATCAGACTAGGTGACATAACCAAAACACAGCCCCTATCCTCGAGATGTGGACTGAACGAATTGAAAGGACTTGCAAAAAATAAAAATAAAACAAAAACAAGCAAGCAAGCAAACAACAACCAAAAACAGAGGCAGGGGCTGGAGAAATGGCTTAACAGTTAAGGCATTTACCTGTGAAGCCAAAGGACCCAGGTTCGATTCTCCAGGACCCACGTAAGCCAGAGGCACATGCATCTGGAGTTCGTTTGCAGGGGCTAGAGGCCCTGGCGTCCCCATTCTCTCCCTGTCCCTTTTCTCTCTCTCTCTGCTTGCAAATAAATAAATAAACAAAATTAAAAAAAAAAAAAGGCAGACGTGGTGGCACACGCCCTTGATCCTAGCACTCGGGAGGCAGATAGGAGGATTGCTGTGAACTCGAGGCCACCCTGAGATTCCATAGTGAATTCCAGGTCAGCCTGGGCTAGAGCGAGACCCTACCTCGAAAAACCAAAAAGAAAAAGAAAAAAGAAAGAAAGAAAGAAAGAAAGAAAATAAAGAAAGGACTTGCCTTTGCTGTTGTATTCCATATTCCTCAGGCTGCTCAGCGTGGAGAAAGGGTTTGGATTTCCAGTAAATCAACCAGAGCCAGATGTTTTTGATAAGACAGACAAGCTGAACTCTGGCACTGACTGAGTCCTGGAGCTGCAGAGGCACGCTTGCCGGAAGGGCGTGCTTATCTCATCACCTCTCTCTCCTTGCAGACTGTCTGGGGCAATGTGTATCAGGGCAGAAACTTAGAAAGCCTTCAGCAAAGGAGCAGAACCAGCCCGAGCCCTCGGTGCCAGGCGTCACTGTGCTCGCCGAGCTGGTGGCTTGGTGCCCCTGACCGCCACCAATGGTGACGTAGGAACTGGCTAAATTCAGCCAGGAAAGCGGACGTTCTATTTTACATGCTGTGATTACAACATGTGGTCTGCTCTCCAGTGTACACGGCTGAATTATCTTCTCTGTGGCAAAATGAACAGGGCAGGCTGCCTCTCTCGGGGCATTAAGCACAAAGCTCAGGCAGGGTATCACTGTGCTTCAAAGACAAGTCTTGAGATGAGGGTATTAGCTGATGAGGTGATGAATATGAAACCCAGCAAGGTTGGGGAATTGCCCAGGGTCAGAGGTCATAATGGGGCTACCGTCAACTCTCCCATCTCCATTGTACCCTTCAAGAATGCACTGCTGGGCTGGAGAGATGGCTTAGCAGTTAAGGCACATGCCTGAGAACCCTAAGAACCCTGGTTCGATTCCTCAGGTCCTACATAAGCCGTGGTGGCGCATGTATCTGGAGTTTGTTTGCAGTGGCTAGAGGCCCTGGCGTGCCCATTGTCACACACACTCTCTCTCCCTCTCTCTGTCTCTAATGAATAAATAAAGCTAAAATCTTTTTTTTTTTTTTTTTAAAGAATAAACTCCGGGCATGGTGGCGCACACCTTTAATCCCAGCACTCGGCAGGCAGAGGTAGGAGGATTGCCCTGAGTTCGAGGCCACCCTGAGACTACTAGTGAATTCCAGTTTCAGGTCAGCCTTAACTACAGTGAGACCCTACCTCGGAAAGCCAAAACAAACAAATAAATAAATATAAATAAATATAATAATAAATAAATATAAATAAATTAACTAATTAAAAAAAAAAGAATGAACTGCTTCCTAAACACTGCCAGATTTAAATAATGTCAGAAACAGAGGCTCGGAGGAAGCAGCCAGGGGTCCATGCAAAGTCACGTCTGGCTCAAGCTCTTCCCTCCTCTCCCCGCATGATATACTCAGAGTTAAGAAGCCATCCACAAGTAAGTGGGTTTTTTTCGATTTTTCAAGGTAGGGTCTCACTCTGGCTCAGGCTGACCTGGAATTCACTGTGTAGTCTCAGGGTGGCCTCGAACTCTCGGCGATCCTCTTACCTCTGCCTCCCGAGTGCTGGGATTAAAGGCGTGCGCCACCACGCTCGGCTAAGTGTGTCTTTTTATAAAAGGCTTAATATCAGTTTCCAGGAAGTATCAGTCAGCAGAGCTTTTATAGACTATCACAGGCTTCTGCCTCTCCAGAGAGCCCAGGGTGGTGTGGCACGAGCCAGCTTTCTTGCTGACAAACCCACAGTTAAGGGTCCAAAGCAGCCACTTGCCTTTGGTCGACTGGTGGCTCCCTGGTTTGCCTAAGCGTCCATCAAGCCCATCCTTTTGTTCCCTTGCTTGTCAGGAACCCAGAGTACTTACAGAGCTGTAGAGGCTGGAGCGGGAGGAGCTGCTTGGATGGGGGTTTCCTGGATCCTGCCCAAGGGCCTGGAGAACCACAGCTATGAGAGAAGTTTGATCTGATCTCTTAACTCACAACGTGAAGCATGTGTGTGGCCTTAGTATGTAAGAAGTGAAGTATATTCAAGAGGCAGTGCAGTTGAACTTCACTGTGGACTACCACAGATCAATAGGAAGGCTAACTGGATAGAAAAGGAAAATCTTGCCTCCAGGTCTCAGAATTGCCTGATACTAGAGGGAAACTAAGCGACACAGGGTTGTCTGCAGATCCCGACATCATGTTTTGTTTTTCATTTGAGAGAGAGAGAGAGACAGAGACACAGAGAGAATAGGCACGCCAGCAGCCTCTCAGCTGCTGTGAACAAACTCCAGACACGTGCACCCCCTTGTGCTCATGTGAAACATTGCGCGCTTGCGTCACTTTTGCGTCTGGCTAAACGTGGGCATTCTTAGGCTTTGCAGGCAGGCGCCTTAACCACTAAGTCATCTCTCCAGCCCGGTTTTTATTTAACATTTTATTTATTTGAGAGGGAGAGAGAGAGAGAGAGAGAGAGAGAGAGAGAGAGAATGGGCATGTCAGGGCCTCTAGCCACTGCAAACGAACTCCAGATGCATGCACCCCTTTGTGCATCTGGCTAACGTGGGACCTGGAGAATAGAACTGTAGTCCTTAGGCTTCACAGGCATGTGCCTTAACTGCTAAGCCATCTCTCCAGCACCCCCCTTTAAAATATATATATATACATATACATATCTTTTTCTCAGAATCAACTTGTACGAGTTGATGAAGAATAATAGCTTCCAAGGCTTCAGTCTGTCCATCGTGCGGCGCTTCACCCTCTCAGTTCTGAAGTGCCTACAGATGCTCTATGTGGAGAAAATCATTCACTGTGACCTGAAGCCGGTGAGTACAACCTTTGCGCTGCCAACGGAGCTGATTGCTACCGCCCCCTAGTGGTTGCTAGGACAACCTGCAGGAGCAGGGTTTCCCAGGTAGAAGTCATGCATTGCTTGTTTCTAGGTGGAAAAGCAGGGAAGACCAAGGCAAGAATACAGGGGAGTTGGAGGGAGATGTGGTGTAACGGAGGCATCTTGGAAAGGACCTAAGCTGTTCCATAGTGAGTTCAAGGACCTCCTGGGCTACATGAGACTCTGTCTCATCCTGCCCTGCCCCCAGAAAAACGATCGTAAGGAACTATAAATGAGAGCTCTGGGGATAACTCACACCATTGTGGGGACCCACAAAGCAAGAGCACTGATTTTGTTGAGGAAACCCAGGCCTGTTCACACCAGCCTGTTCCCATTCAGATCACGCTTTGCATGTCAGAAATGGTGGAGATTCAGGTATGGGGGGATCACGTGCCTATAATTCCACTTTGGAGGTGGAAGAGGCAGAAGGATCAGGAGTTCAAGGCCAGCCTCAGCTACATGGCTCATTGGAGCCCCACCTAGACTACCTAAGACCTTGTCTCAAAAAAAAAAAAAAACCGGGACTGGAGAGATGGCTTAGCAGTTAAGGTGTCTGCCTGCAAAGCCAAAGGACCCAAGTTCGATTCCCCAGGACCCATGTAAGCCAGATGCACAAGGGGCACATGTGTCTGGAGTTCATTTTCAGTGGCTGAAGGCCCTGGCATGCCCATTCTCTCTCTGTCTTCTCTCTGCTCTCTATGTCTCTCTGCTCGCAAATAAATAAATAAAATTAAAAAAAAAAAAACAGGGCTGGAGAGATGGCTTAGCAGTTAAGGCACATGCCTGCGAAGCATAAGGAACCCGGTTCGATTCTCCAGGTCCCACGTAAGCCAGATGCACAAGGGGGTGCATGCATCTGGAGTTCGTTTGCAGTGGCTAGAGGCCCTGACGCACCCATTCTCACTTTCCCTCTCTCTCTCCCTCTCTCTGTCTCTAATAACTAACTAAATAAAAATAAAATCTTAAAAAAAAAAAAACAAAATAAAAAGTTCTTCTGTCTACTCTGTAGAAATGTGCACCATGCATACAGGCACATGGATGTATTCAATGCACCCCAGAGCCACTTTGCTCTTCGTTGCTCATGGGGAACACCGTGCCCCAGAATCCACCCCCCCTTTTTTTGGCTTTTTTCAGGTAGGGTCTCACTCTAGTCCATAGATCCAAGGTGACCACAAACTTAACAATCCTCCTACCTTGGCTTCCCAAGTGCTGGGATTGAAGGCCTGTGCCATCACACCCAATTCATTTTCTTTCTTTCTGTCTTTTTTTTTTTTTTTTTTTTTTTTTTTTCCTGAGGTAGGGTCTCACTGTAGCTCAGGCTGACCTGCAATTCTCAATGTAGTCTCAGGGTGGCCTCGAACTTACCGTGATCCTCCTACCTCTGCCTCCTGAGGGCATGCACCACCACACCAGGCTATAATGTTTTAAAAAAATATTTTACTTATTTATTTGAGAGAGAGAGAAAGAGAATGAGAGAATGGATGCACCAGGGCCTCCAGCCACTGCAAACGAACTCCATACGCACACTCCCCCTTGTGCATCTGGCTTACGTGGGTCCAGGGGAATCAAACTGGGGGTCCTTAGGCTTTGCAGATAGACGCCTTAACTGCTAAACCAGGCTGACCTGGAATTCCATATGTTCGAGGCTGGCTGCCCTCTAACTCACAGTGATTCCCCTACAGAGTGCTGAGATTAAAAAGGTGTGCGCCACCACACCCGGCTATTCTTTTGTTTTTGCCTGTTTTAAAATGTGTGTCTGCGTATGCAGTGTGTATGTTCACATGTAGTATGTGTGTTCATATGCATACAGAGGACAACCTCAGATATACCTCAGGGTCTCTCATAGGCCTGGAGCTCACCAATAGGCTAGACTGGGTGGCCTGCAAGCTCCAAAGGTCCTTCTGTCCCTGCCTCCTCGGCTGGCATCACAGAATCGACGGATCGGCACACCCCGCATTCTTATGTGGTTTTGGGGATTGAGGTTGGGCACTTGTGCGAGGCCATGACTGACTGGGCTCTCTCTCCAGCCCAGGGATCAGGGAATTATTCCCGTCTACTTTCTAACTATGTGCGAGCTCCAAAGGCCCATTACCTTCCTTCCTCCTACTGAGATTTCTGCCCGTAAGACGGGAGAAGAGTGTGCGTGACATTCAGTTTGCTTTCCACAGCTGTGTGTCAAGACACTTGTGAAAAAAAAAAAAACAACTTTTTTTTTTTTTTCATTTTTCGAGGTAGGGTCTCACTCTAGCTCAGGCTGAGCTGGAATTCACTATATAGTCTCAGGGTGGCCTCGAACTCATGGCGATCCTCCTACCTCTGCCTCCCGAGTGCTGGGATTAAAGGGTGTGCACCACCACGCCCGGCCTCAACTTTTGAGGGGGGGGGGTTTATTTTGGTCCTGCCTGACTAGTACCGTTGTTTTGGGGGCTTCTGGCAAGACAGATCATAGCGGCGAGCTGGTAGTAGAGCCATGCGATTCCTTTCACCATGGCCAGGAAGAGAGAGAAAGGGAGGAAGCGCTGGTGGTCAGCATCCCCTTCGGTGCCATGCCCCAGTGAGCTGACTTCCTTCCGTGTTAGACGTCACCTCTTAAAGGACCCACCACCTCCCCACAGTGCCACACAAGCCACCCAGCTTGTCACCCTGGGGCAGGCAGATAAGTATGCTCCAGCTTAGTCTAGTGAAGGTTCCTCTCCACCAGAGGAGACACATGATAAGTGTGTGCTCCTTTAAGGCCCTGGCTGCTCCGTATGTCTATGTACACGTTAGTTTCCCATTAAATAAGACCCCGGCAGGGACAGCCTTGAGGCACAGTTAGGATATTACTCTTTTTGTTTCACACATTTGTTTTTGTTGTTGTTTTTCTTTTTTTTTTCTTTTCTTTTCTTTTCTTTTCTTTTTTTTTTGGAGAGAGAGAGACAGAGAGAGAGAGGGAGAGGAAGACAGACAGAGATGGGCGTGCCAGCAGTGTCTCAGCTGCTGTGAACGAATCCAGATGTGTGCGCCCCCTTGTGGTCAAGTGTGGCATTGCGCCCTTGTGTCACTTTGCATCTGGCTAAACCTGGGACCTGGAGATTGGAACCCCTGGAGATTGGAACCAGTGTTCTTAGGCTTAGCGGGCAGATGCCTTAACCGCTAAGCCATCTCTCCAGCCCCGTTTTTTTCTTTTTAAAAAATTTTATTTATTTATTTACTTGAGAAAGCAAGAGAGAAAAGTCAGACAGAGAGAGAGAAAGGGCAGGTGCACCAGGGCCTCCAGCCACTGCAAACAAACTCCAGGTGCATGCACCCCCTTGTGCATCTGGCTTACATGGGTCCTGGAGAGTGGAACCCGGATCCTTTGGCTTTGTAGGCAAATGCCTTAACCACTAAGTCATCTCTCCAGCCCCAGGATACTACTCTTTGATTGGCCAGGACAGTCTCTTGTAGACATGGTTGCTCAGGAGCTCTGCCTCCTATTTATGACATAACTAAAATACCTGGACTTTCAGTTTCCCTAAAGTTAGTGTGAGAACTGCCCCCGCCCCAATCAAATCATTGATGTTTGTTTGTTTGTTTGTTTGTTTGTTTTGAGAGAGACAGAGAGAGAGAGGGAGAGGAAGACAGAGAGAGATGGGCGCTCCAGCAGCCTCTCAGCTGCTGCTAACAAAATCCAGATGTGTGCGCCCCCTTGTGGTCAAGGGCGGCATTGCGCCCTTGCATCACTTTGCATCTGGCTAAACGTGGGACCTGGAGATTGGAACCGCTGGAGCTTGGAACCAGTGTTCTTAGGCTTAGGAGGCAGGAGCCTTAACTGCTAAACCATCTCGCCAGCCCTGTTTGTTTGTTTTTTGAGGTAGGGTCTCACTCTAGCCTAGGCTGACCTGGAATTCAATATGTAGACCATGTAATGTCAGGGTGGCCTCAAACTCATGGTGATCCTCCTACCTCTGCCTCCCAAGTGCTGGGATTAAAAACTTGCGCCACCACGCCCGGCTCATTGCGTTGTTTAATTCTTGCTTCTGTACCGTCACAGCAGAATGTCAGCAGGACCATTTTGTGTAAACATCACACATATTCAGTCAATGGCATTGGTAAGGCCTTAATGCAAGCCAGACACAGGATCAGATAATGAGCAGCTTGCAAATGTACACTCTTCAGATGATCCACAACCCCATTGTGGGGAAAGAGGGAAAGCACGTGCAAGGTGTGTATGCAAAAATATGTGCAGCGCCAGGCGTGGTGGCGCACGCCTTTAATCCCAGCACTCAGGAGGCAGTGGTAGGAGGATCACTGTAAATTCAAGGCCACCCCAAGACTACATAGTGAGTTCCAGGTCAACCTGGGCTACAGTGAGACCCTACCTTGAAAAACCAAAAAAACTAAACTAAAATAAAATAAAGTGGGAAGAGCAGTGAGTACTGAATCTAAATCAGATACAGATCACTAGTCAATGGAAAGTTCCAGGAGGGGAAGGAAAATGAAATGTGGAGAATGGGGGAGGAAGACCTTGGAGACGGTCATATCTGAGCTGGGCCATGTATAGAGATGACATATGGGGGAAGAGGCAGCCCAGAGCAAGAGTAATGTTAATAAACACAACATGCATCTTTTCTTCTCCTCTTTAGGAAAATATAGTGCTATACCAAAAGGGCCAAGTCTCCGTTAAGGTTATTGATTTTGGGTCAAGTTGTTACGAGCACCAGAAAGGTAAGCCCCTGCCAGCCCCTTGGTGGCGCTCTGACACTGCGGCCTCTCTCCCTTTACGCTTGAGGCATCCTGGGTACCAGCCTGGTTCAGCCTGAATTTGAGCAAGGTGCTTCGCTGTTCCGAGCCCAGGCTTCGCCATCTATAACATGAGGGGTTGGATTCCTAGCTCGTTTGAGCTCATAGACTAAAGTAAGAGCCAGGAAGCTTTCTTTTCTTTTCCTTTTTCTTTTCATTCATTCATTCATTTTTTTTTTTGAGGTAGGGTCTCACTCTAGCTCAGGCTGACCTGGAGTTCACTCTGTAGTCTCAATGTGGCCTCAAACTCTCGGGGATGCTCCTACCTCTACCTCCCAATGCTTAAAGACGTGCATCACCACACCTGGCTAGCTTTTTAAAAGCACAATAAATACAATGATTAGAAATGCATAGTGGGGCTGGAGAGATGGCTTAGTGGTTAAGCGCTTGCGTGTGAACCCTAAGAACCCCGGTTCGAGGCTCGATTCCCCGGTACCCATGTAAGCCAGATGTACAAGATGGCACATGCATCTGGAGTTCGTTTGCAGTGGTTGGAGGCCCTGGCGCACCCATTCTCTCTCTGTCTCTTTCTCTCTTTGTCTGCCACTCTTGAATAAAAAAATCAATAAAAACAAACAAACAAAATTTTTTAAAAAAGAAATACATAGTGGCTGTATTTTTTTTCTGAAACAAAGTCTCAAGTAGCCCAAGCTGGACTTGAACTCTCTACATAGACGAGGATGTCCTTGAACTCATCATCCCCCTGCCTCCATCTGCTGAGTAATGGGATCACAGGCATGTGCCACCACACTCAGTCTATGTGGGGCTGGGGGTTGAACCCACCGTCTAATACATGCCAATCAAGCACTCTACCAAGTGAGCTACATCCCCAGTCCTCCACACAGATAGCAGTAAGGGTGCACAAAAGAGGAATGATGGGGGCTGGAGAGATAGCTTAGCGGTTAAGGCGCTTGCCTGCAAAGCCCAAGGACCCAGGTTCAACTCCCCAGGACCCACGTAAGCCAGGTGCATGCATCTGGAGTTCGTTTGCAGTGGCTGGAAGCCCTGGTGTGCCCATTTTCTCTCTCTCTCTCTGTTCTACCTGCCTATTTCTGTATCTCTCTCTCTCAAATAAATAAATAAATAAAAATATTAAAAATATATTTAGAAAAGAGGAATGATGGAACCAGTAGCCTTTCTGTGGTCAGGGATGTCACAGGAATCCTGTGCAGTCTGAAGGTAAGACTGCTCGATAAATGTCCCGGATATTCTGCAGAACCACCTGAAAGGACCCTGTGTCCATTGTATCTGAGGAAACCGACCAGTTACGCACTTTCCACAGAGAAGGCACGTGTTTAGTCTCCTCAGACAATGGAATTCGTGTAACCAGTAGTCACCTTAGGCTACAAAGATGCTCAGAACTAAGTCTGTAATTATTCTCTCCTTGGTTTCTGACAATTTCCTCCCATCTTCTGTGTCACCCGACTCCCTTTTATCTTCACTGTAGGCGTGAGGCAGAGTGTGGATGCCAGCGCTGGACTGCCTGGCTCCAAATTCCAGCTCCGTCCCGGACAGCTGAGTCACTGTGACAATTTAACTTCCCTGCCTCCGTGCCCTCGCTGTGAGGGTGGAGGCGGTCATGGTGCCTGCTTCCCAGGGTTCTTGTAAGAATGGAGGAGAGTTCATTGACGTAAAACACCTGGAACAGGGCCTGGTGCCTGCTTGGCACCATATA
Source organism: Orientallactaga sibirica (assembly GCA_036365145.1). Classification (NCBI taxonomy): domain Eukaryota; kingdom Metazoa; phylum Chordata; class Mammalia; order Rodentia; family Dipodidae; genus Orientallactaga; species Orientallactaga sibirica. The sequence goes on along the minus strand of JAEOAD010002324.1, from coordinate 3,586,841 downwards.
GGCCATTCCATTCATGGGTTTCTTTTTCATTTTCTTTAAATGAGACAGGGTCTGTGTAGCCCAGGCTGACATGCACTCTGAGGTCCTCCTGTCTTAATCTCCTAAAGGCTGGGTTCACGGGAGTGCACCACAATGTGCAGTTAAATTTAATTTTTAAAATATATTTTATTTGAGAGTGTGAGAAAGAAGAGGCAGATAGAGAGGGAATGGTGCGCCAGGGCCTCTAGCCAATGCAAACAAACTCCACATACATGCACCACCTTATGCATCTGGTTTACATGGGTACTGGGAATTCAAACATGGGTCCTTGGGATTCGCAGGCAAGTGCCTTAACCAGTAAGCCATCTTTCCAGCCCACATTTATGTTTTAAAATACCTTTTGTAGGGTTGTAAATGTAGCTCAGTTTGTGGAGCGCTTGCTTAGCATGTATGAAGCCCTGGGTTAAATCCCTAGCATAAAATCAGGCATAATAAGCCGGGCGTGGTGGCGCACGCCTTTAATCCCAGCACTTGGGAGGCAGAGGTGGGAGGATCACCGTAAGTTCGAGGCCCCCCTGAGACTAGTTAATTCCAGGTAAGCCTGGGCCAGAGTGAGACCCTACCTTGAAAAACAAAAACAAAACAAAAACAAACAAACAAACAAACAGGCATAATGGTGCCTATAATTATAGCACTTACAAGGTGGGAACACAAGGATCAGAAATTCAAGGTGGTCCACATTTCTACATAGCTTGGCTCTATGAGACAAACTGAAGCAAAGCAAAACAAAACAAAAAACCCCAATGTATATGTACTTTACAAAGTATTGCAAATTCATTTTGCAAGCAGGTAGTGTATAAAAGTCACTTTTAAAAAATCAAATCTTGGGACTGGAGAGATGGCTTAGCAGTTAAGGCGCATGCCTGCAAAGCCCAAGGACCCAGGTTCAATTCTCCAGGTCCCACGTAAGCCAGATGCACATGGTGATGCATGCATCTGGAGTTCATTTGCAGTGGCTAGAAGCCCTGGTGCTCCCATTCTCTCTCTCTCTTTCTCTCTGTCTTTCCGCCTGTCTCTCTGACTGAAATAAATAAAAGAAAATCTTTAAAAATTAAAAAAAAAAGTCTGGGCTGGAGAGATGGTTTAGTGGTTCAGGCACTTGCCTACAAAGACAAAGGACCCAGGTTCGATTCCCCAGGACCCAAATAAGCCAAATGCACAAGTAGCACATGTGTCTGGAGTTCATTTGCAGTGGCTGGAGGCCCTGGCATGCCCATTCTCTTTCTCTCAAATAAATAAATAATAATAAAATATTAAAAATCAAATCCTTGCAGCCTGGCGTGGTGGTGCACGCCTTTAATCCCAGCACTTGGGAGACAGAGGTAGGAGGATCACTGAGAGTTCGAGGCGACCCTGAGACTACATAGTGAATTCCAGGTCAGCCTGAGCCAGAGTGAGACCCTACCTCGAAAAACAAAAAAAATTCAAATCCTTGGTTTTTTTTTTTTTTTTTTTTTTTTTTGAGGTAGGGTCTCATTCTAGCCCAGGCTGACCTGAGATTCACTACATAGTCCCAGTATGGCCTTGAACTCATGGTGAGCCTCCTACCTCTCTCTGCTTCCTGAGTGCTAGGATTAAAGATGTGCAACACCATGCCAAGCCAAAATCTTTTTTTTTAAATTTATTTGAGAGACATAGAGAAAACAAAGAGGCAAAGAGAGAGAGGAAAAAAGAATGGACTTGCTACGGCCTCTAGCTACTGCTAACTAACTCCAGACACATGTGCTACCTTGTGCATCTGGCTTATGTGGGTCCTGGGGAATTGAACCTGGGTCCTTAGTTTTGCAGGCAAGCGCCTTAACCACTAAGCCATTTCTCCAGCCTCCAATTTTTTTTCTTTTTTTAAAAAAATTTTTATTGACAACTTCTATACTTACAGACAGTAAACCATGATATTTCCTTCCCCTCCCCCACTTTCCCCTTCACAACTCCGCTCTCCATCATATCAAACCTGGGTCTTTTGGCTTTGCAGGCAAATGCCTTAACTGCTAAGCCATCCTCCAGCCCCCCCTTTTTGTTGTTTTTATAAAAAAATATTTTTATTTATTTGTCTGAGAGAGAAAGAGAAAGTATGGATGCACAGACAGCACCTCCTGTCCCTTTAAATAAACTCCAGATACGTTTGCCACTTTGTGTGGCTGGTTTTACATGGGGAACGACAAACAAGCACCTTTAACCACTGAACCATCTCCAGCCCCCGCCCTCTTACTGAGATACAGTCTCACTGTACAGCCAGGCCCACCTCAAACTTTCCATCCTCTCGACTTAGTCTCCCGAGCTCTGGATTAAAGGTGCACACTACCATACCTAGCTGGGATTTTGGTTTTTTTTTATTCACTTTTGCAATGCTGAAATCAGGTCCTGTGCATGCTAGGCAATCACTCTACCACTGAGCCACACCCGCAGCCCCTAGCCAGTATTTTGTTCTTTCTGCTTTTTATTGCTTTCATTTTTTTTTGTTTCTTTAAATTTTATTTATTTATTTGTAAGCACAAAGAGAGAGCGACAGAAAGAGGAAGAGAGAGAGAGAGAGAAAATGGGCGTGCCAGGGCCTTCAGCCACTGCAAACAAACTCCAGACACATGTGCCCCTTGTGCATCTGGCTTACATGGATACTGGGGAATCGAACCTGGGTCCTTTGGCTTTGCAGGCAAATGTCTTAACTGCTAAGCCATCTCTCCAGCCTCTTTTTTTTTTTTTTGAGGTAGGGTCTCACTCTGGCCCAGGCTGACCTGGAATTCACTATGTAGTCTCAGGGTTGCCCTAGAATTCACGGCGATCCTCCCACCTCTGCCTCCCGAGTGCTGGGATGAAAGATGTGCACCACCGTGCCCGGCTGCTTTCATTGTTTTATTTTTGTTCATTTAACCCCATTTAAATGTACTTCCCAAAACCAAGGCCTACTGTGGAGTTCCTTATTAATAAGGTGGGGGTTAATAATACGTCCATTACAATCAGGTTGCCATAAGGATTTAAGGTACTGGTAGATACGTAGTGTGGCCCATATAGTTTTCTTCCTGCAAAGCCTGCAGCACGCGTGCGCGTGTGTGTGTGTGTTGTGTGTGCACGCGCGTGTGTGTGTACGTGTGTGTGATTAAATCTACTTAGTCCCCAGCTGGTAGAGTGTGTGGGAGGTGGGGCCCTGCTGGAGGAAGTATCACCACGGGAGGACCTTGGGGGAGCCCATCCCTCTGTGTTGCTATTCTCTCTCAGCTGTGGATGCATAATGAAGTGAGCCAGCTTCTTCCACCGTGGTGAGGTTTTCCTTGGAAACTATAAGCCAGAAAGCAGCTCTCTCCTCCCATTGGCTGCTTCGGGTCGGGTGTTTGGCCCAGCCACGAGACAGACAGTAACTGCAACAGCCAAAACTGCCTTCAACTGCCGAGTCACGGGGAGACAGTGATCTGGAGACAAGGGGTTTTTCTCATGTCCGCTTCCTCTGTCCCTCTCTGCCCTACAGTGTACACCTACATCCAAAGCCGGTTCTACCGGTCCCCGGAGGTGATTCTGGGCCACCCCTACAACATGGCCATTGACATGTGGAGTCTGGGCTGCATCATGGCAGAGCTATACACAGGTTACCCGCTGTTCCCTGGGGAGAATGAGGTGGAGCAGCTGGCCTGCATCATGGAGGTGAGGAGAAAGGCCTGGCCACTCATAAGGCTGATGGTACCAGTGGCTTGCATCCGTGGTACCAAGGGCAGTGCACTGTGCACCATCCCAACCCCACACACATGCCAGATTGGGTGTTGGAAAAAGTATTTTGAAACTTATACCCCTTTGTACACTATTGTGTTAATATTCTAACTTTTTTTTTTTTGAGGCAAATCCAACAGACTGTTTTTTTTCCCCGAGGGAGAGAGAGAGAGAGAGAGAGAGAACTGGCACACCAGGGCCTCCAGCCACTACAATCGGACTCCAGATGTGTGCACCCTTTTGCGTGCATGTGCGACCTTGTGAGCTTGCCTCACTGTGTGTCTGGCTTATGTGGGACCTGGGCCATCAAACATGTGTCCTTAGGCTTCACAGGCAAGCGCCTTAACCACTAAGCCATCTCTCCAGCCCATTGTCTAATATTTTTTATCATAATCTTAAATAGTGGCAGAGGATATAATTTCCCCCTTATTGTAAATACTGACATTTTAAAATAAAATTTGTGCCAGCCTTTTAACTACATGCAATAATAATAAGAACAGAGGGACCCAATACTTACCAAATCTACCTAAAAAGTAGGCAAACGAGTTATTCTCTAACAATTGTACCTTTCTGTATTTGCTTGTTTTTCTCCTTACAAAAGCAGAAAGGTAGCTAGATAAAAATAGCCTGGAGAGATGGCTTAGCGGTTAAGCATTTGCCTGTGAAGCCTAAGGACCCTGGTTTGAGGCTCAATTCCCCAGGACCCACGTAAGCCAGATGTACAAGGTGGTGCATGCATCTGGAGTTCATTTGCAGTGGCTGGAGGCCCTGGCGCACCATTCTCTACCTATCTGCCTCTTTCTCTCTCTGTCTCTCTCAAATAAATAAATAAATAAATAAATAAATAAATAAATAAATAAATAAATAAAAAATAGCTAGGGTGGAACTAGACTAACCCAGGAGTTAGTAGACCACAGTCTATCACTGGCTGTCTTCCAGCAAGACAACTTCTCTGAACTAGAATATGAGGGTGTCCGGTAAATGATTCGTAAGGCTAAAGCACCCCTACACCATTCGCCCGCTCCCAGAACCAAGGAGACCCAAGGTGTGTGGGTTGAGCTTCCTCTTGACCTCTGAAGGGCTGCCCAGCGGGAGAGCAGGCCTGTGGGAGTTTGAATGGAATGCTTTGAATGCGTAGACTCAGGTGTTTTATTAAAACCACGCTTGCAGCTGAGCCCCTAGCAGGCGGATCCTTGCTGCAGGGACGTGTCGCTGGGGGCAGATCTTGGAGCCCACCCTAACGGGTGTGGAGAGCACTTTTGAGCTCTGGCGGTTTGTGCATGTTGATGGTGCTGGCTGTTTGGTGGTGTGTCTCTGCCCGGTTCTATGACAGTAAGCAAGCTTCTTCCACCACTGCTGGTGTCCCCCTGGCCTTGGTAAGCCCGACGTTAACCCCTTTCCTCCCATAAGCTGCCTCTGGTCAGGTGTTTGTCCAGCAACCAGGGTCTGACCGCAACAAGGGCCACTCAGGGCTGGCGGCCGGAGTGAGGGTGCCTGATGTGTCTATGCCTTTGCCTACTTATACATTACAAGGAAAAGAAGTGCTGTGCTTCCTTTCCAAGAAGGTGTTTTGTCTGATGCTCATTTGGTAATTTTGGTGTCCCGTCTTAACCCCCCTTCCCAGTGTTCCGTGCTGGGTGATATCACTCCTAATTATACATGCTCAGTACGGACTGGATGGGTCAGGCTGCTGCAGCATTGATGCTGATGCTTGGGAGAGAATAGCATGGCTGGTATTTGCTTTTAGGGTACGGGAATAGCCTGAAATAACGCTTTGTAGCAGACAGCTTCAGGTTGGCTGAGATGAACTTCCAGACCAGGCACAGTTATGGAGGAAGGGATTTATTATAGCTTACAGATCCAAAGGAAGTTCCATCATAGCAGAAGAAGCTGGCCTGCTTTCACAGCATGGGGGGGGGGCACAAGCCAAGAGCCACACCACACAGCGCACTCCAAGGAACTCCAGCTAGGCACACTTTGCAATTTTTGAGATCGGGATTTTCAATCCACCACCACCCCTTTAGGGCTGGATCTGGCCCAGTGACACCTCCTCCAGCCAGGTAGCTGCAGACCTAAATTACAAACTGTAATTAAAAACACTGAATATATTGGGGCCATCTATTCAAACTACCACACACATAAGACCTAAGGTCTTGGTCTGTTCTGTCATTACTTAAACCCCCTAGTCCTTAAACGTCTAAGGCAGTTTGGGCAAAATCTTACCCAGTTCTTCTTCTCCTTCTCCTTCTTCCTCTTCCTCTTCTTCCTCTTCCCCTTCCCCTTCCCCTTCCCCTTCCCCTTCTTCTTCTTCTTCTTCTGGTTTTTCGAGGTAGGGTCTCACTCTAGCCCAGGTTGACTTGGAATTCACTATGTAGTTTCAAGGTGGCCTCGAACTCACGGCGATCCTCCCACCTCTGCCTCCCGAGTGCTGGGATTAAAGGCGTGCGCCACCACGCCCGGCTTCACCCAGTTCTTAACAACCTTCGATTTTGTGACTCTACAAAGAGTGACTCAATCACACTATGCTTTATTGAAGGTGTTGGGCCTGCCACCGGCCCACTTCATCCAGATGGCCTCCAGGAGACAGACATTCTTTGGTAAGTCCACGGGGTCTTCCTCTCTTTGTCCCGTTGTGTCTAATGAAGTGTCAAGGCCTTGAAGGAACCTAGCGTGCCCTAGACCCACACATGTGCTTAGGAGCTGTGCAGACCACGAGAGTGGTCCCCGATAGCACGAGAGAGATTAGATGGGGAGTCACAGTGGGATGCCAAGAAGCAGGGATGACAATGTTCCTTAGAAGATCTGCCAGTGGCCGGGCATGGTGATGCACACCTTTAATCCCAGCACTCGAGAGGCAGAGGTAGGAGGATCGCCGTGAGTTCGAGGCCACCCTAAGACGACATAGTGAATTCCAGGTCAACCTGGCTAGAGTGAGACTTTCACAGCATGGGGCGGGGGCACAAGCCAAGAGCCACACCACACAGCGCACTCCAAGGAACTCCAGCTAGGCACACTTTGCAATTTTTGAGATCGGGATTTTCAATCCACCACCACCCCTTTAGGGCTGGATCTGGCCCAGTGACACCTCCTCCAGCCAGGTAGCTGCAGACCTAAATTACAAACTGTAATTAAAAACACTGAATATATTGGGGCCATCTATTCAAACTACCACACACATAAGACCTAAGGTCTTGGTCTGTTCTGTCATTACTTAAACCCCCTAGTCCTTAAACGTCTAAGGCAGTTTGGGCAAAATCTTACCCAGTTCTTCTTCTCCTTCTCCTTCTTCCTCTTCCTCTTCTTCCTCTTCCCCTTCCCCTTCCCCTTCCCCTTCCCCTTCTTCTTCTTCTTCTTCTGGTTTTTCGAGGTAGGGTCTCACTCTAGCCCAGGTTGACTTGGAATTCACTATGTAGTTTCAAGGTGGCCTCGAACTCACGGCGATCCTCCTACCTCTGCCTCCCGAGTGCTGGGATTAAAGGCGTGCGCCACCACGCCCGGCTTCACCCAGTTCTTAACAACCTTCGATTTTGTGACTCTACAAAGAGTGACTCAATCACACTATGCTTTATTGAAGGTGTTGGGCCTGCCACCGGCCCACTTCATCCAGATGGCCTCCAGGAGACAGACATTCTTTGGTAAGTCCACGGGGTCTTCCTCTCTTTGTCCCGTTGTGTCTAATGAAGTGTCAAGGCCTTGAAGGAACCTAGCGTGCCCTAGACCCACACATGTGCTTAGGAGCTGTGCAGACCACGAGAGTGGTCCCCAATAGCACGAGAGAGATTAGATGGGGAGTCACAGTGGGATGCCAAGAAGCAGGGATGACAATGTTCCTTAGAAGATCTGCCAGTGGCCGGGCATGGTGATGCACACCTTTAATCCCAGCACTCGAGAGGCAGAGGTAGGAGGATCGCCGTGAGTTCGAGGCCACCCTAAGACGACATAGTGAATTCCAGGTCAACCTGGCTAGAGTGAGACTCTACCTTGAAAAACCAAAAAATAAAAATAAAAAGATCTGCCAGTGACGAGTGCAACCCAAAGAGATTCAAACTATACCCTCTCCCAGAAGTCCTCCCCCCCTCAAATGCCTTGGCTGGTCTCACCATGCACCATGCAGGGAAATCAGAACAGGGTCTTCCAGATGGCTGGGAAACGCGGTCATTGCAGCCTACACGGATGGAACGTTAGTCTTGGCTGCTATCTCAGTTCATCCCGACTCAGTGTAAGATAGGCCAGCAAGCAGGTCGGGATGGTTCTCCTGTGGAGAGACTCTGGCTCACCACCTACAGCGGGGTCATCCATCTGATTGCTGGGGACTGAGCCTCATCGGCAGCCCCACACTCCCCATCCGTCACAACTCCCAGATTTGGCGTTGTGATTGATCCTCTGCCTTTTCTGGGTGAGTGTGCCCAACAAGGGGTCATGCATGGAACAGCAGCGTACCAACCGAGGCAGGGTGCCAGGGCTCTTATGCACCAATGAGATGAAGCAAGTTCCACACCAAAAATCCATGGCAAGATCCACAAGAAGCCTAGGCAGTTCCCAAGCAGAACAAGCCACAGAGACCAAAGGTTATCCAAGTGGAGGGAAAGCCAGACACGAGAAGAGGAGGCTGCATGGACAGGGTCTCGCCATCAGCTCTTGTTGTCAGGTTGGTTCGTAGGTTCATACTGGCTATAGAGGCTGCATCTTCTTAGCTCTTCTATTCTTCAACAGTGCTTTTATTTAAAAAAAAAATTATTTATTTGAGAAAGAAAGAGGCAGAGAGAGAAAGAGAATGGGTGCGCCCAGGCCTCCAGCCACTGCAAACAAACTCCAGATGTATGCGCCCCCTTGTGCGTCTGGCTTGCATGGTGTGGCAGACAGCTTCAGGTTCGCTGAGATGAACTTCCAGACCAGGCACAGTTATGGAGGAAGGGATTTATTGAAGCTTACAGATCCAGGGGAAGTTCCATAATGGCAGAAGAAGCTGGCCTGCTTTCACAGGACCAGGCAAGAGAAAAAAGCCCCAAGCCAAAAGCCACACAGCACAGCACACTCAGGAATTCCAGCTAGGCACACTTTACATATCTTTAGATTGAAATCTCAAACCCACCACCACACCTTAAGATCCGCCCAGTGACACTGCCTCCAGCCAGGTGACTGCAGATGCAAACTACAAACTAGTAAAACACTGAATACATTGGGGGCCACCTATTCAAACTACCACACATGAATCCTGGGGAATCTAATCTGGGTCCCTTAGGCTTCACAGGCAAACGCCTTAATGGCTAAGCCATCTCTCCAGCCCAGCTCTCCCATTCTTATTGTCATTGAAGAATGGCCTCAGAAAAGACAGGCAAATCACACAAGTTCTCTCTGCAGCTTCTTCCATCAACGGGAGGGCCAAAATAATTCTTAAAAAATGGCGAGCCATTAGGACAAAATGGCTTCAATTGTGATGGTCAGTATGTCCCGGTTCAGCCACATGGGGGTTACACTGTAGTGTTCTTCTATACCAGATGGTAAAAAGCCTCGTTTCTGAACCATGCCACAGGCTTCCTGGCTTCTCTCTCAGGTCTAACCAGACACCTCATGATCCAGAAAGTAAATGTGGGAGGCCCAGCAAGCAGACACACTCCATTCTAATTGTTCAGACCCACGCCATTCCAAATCATTCCATCCCTTAACTGTCACCTCATCTTCCTGGCTGGAGCTTTGAAGACCTTGCGTCTGAGCAGGACAGTGTCCTTGTTGCCTCAGAGCAGTGCCCACACACTCACCTTTCTTCAGAGCAGTCAGCTGACTCCTTGGTATAACTTCCACATGGAGCGATGGAAATGGACTTTTGACCCCCACCACTTAGAGAATTCAGGCTTTTGTTTTGTTGTTGTTTTTCAAGGTAGAGTCTAGCTCTAGTCCAGGCTGACCTGGAATTCACTATGTAGTCTCAGGGTGGCCTCGAACTCATGGCGATCCTCCTACCTCTCCCTCCCAAGTGCTGGGATTAAAGGTGTGAGCCACCATGCCCAGCTAGAATACAGGCTTTTTGGGGTACAGGGTGGGGGTGTTGGTGTTCCCTCCTGCTAGACAAAAACATCAGGGGAAGAGTCACAGGGAGGACATCTTGGTTGTAAGATACCAAAGACATACACACATCCACGTCATAGGATATCTGGGTTTACCATCCACCCCCGGCTTCAGGATGGGGGTTGATAGCAACATTCATGTGTCTTGACTTCTGGAGTAAGAAGGGACTTTGCTGGGAGCTGCATTCCCCACTTTACTGTTTTCCAAACTTTTTTTTTTTAAATTTATTTGTTTATTTGAGAGAGAAAGAGAGAGAATGGGCACGCCAAGGTCTCCAGCCACTGCAAATGAACTCCAGACACACGCACCACCTTGTGCATCTGGCTTATGTGGGTCCTGGGGAATCGAACCTGGGTCCTTTGGCTTTGTACACAAGTGCCTTAGCCACGAAGCCATCTCTCCAGCCCCATTGTCTAAGCTTTTGAAAGAATCATTTGGACACTTGGCAAAGATGCTAATTCCTATGATCCTTCTCTAGGACCCAAGATATAGTAAGTTGGAAGGGAGACTCTACATCCTGCGTTTCTGACAAGGTGGTTCCTGAGTCCTCTCCCAGGTCTGGGGCTGTAGACAGCTCCCCACGGCCATGCACTCCCAGTGAACACTCCTCATCATAGCAAAGAAATGTTGCCTCAGGGGGGGCGGGGGTGAGGCAGCAAGAAGGAGATGAGGAAGAAAGGGTTATCTATTAGGGAAGATCAGAGAAGTGAAAAAAAATTGTACAGGTGACCAGTAACACAGGTGCTGCGTTATTTATAGGGCTGTGGGCTTGATTTTTCATTGGATACTTATAACAAGAGCAGCATTGGTTAAGGAGGGAGCCCCAGTGCCACCTTCTAAAGGGAGGGATTCAGGAGGGTTTATGGGACCAGTGCCATCCTCTGGCCTTATTCATATCCTTATGAATACACATGCTGTCACACACCATGCTGGAAGTCTGTCATCCACACATGCTCATGCGAACATTGCTGTAAGTAAGTTCCTCTTCTATGAGCTCGGTAATAGCATATCTTTAAACATATATATATAATTTGAGAGAAAGAGGATGAGAGAGTGACACAGAGTGAGAGAGAAAGAAATGGCACATCAGGGCCTCCAGCCACTGCAAACTAACTCCAGACACATGTGCCCCCTTGTGCATCTGGCTTACATGGGTCCTGGAGATTCGAGCCAGGATCCTTTGGCTTTGCAGGCAAACACCTTAACCGCTAAGCCATCTCTCCAGCCCACAGCATATCTTTTGGAGGCCTGGAAAATTGTGTTAATTACAAAAGTAATGGAATAACTGTTTGAAGCTTATAGAATGCCTGTTACATGAACTGAGGTTTTTGGGGTTTTTTTGGAGAATTTGGTAAACTGTGTGATTAGATGCATTCACTCAGTACACGTTTGCTTGCATACTTACAAGGTGTGAACATAAGTGTTCAGCTTTTCTGAACATCCTATGAGGACCTGGGTGTACAGCTGGGTGGTTTTACCTTCAAAGAATTGCACAAATTGGCCTTGGGAAACTTTCAGACACACCCCCTCCCCGCCGCCGGCTTCTCAGGGGATGATAAATCACACATTTGACAAGGGCTTTAACCAGCAGAAGTGGCTTAAGTTGTATCTTCCAGAAGCCAGTCATTCTGAACTTGCTAATTGTGGATCAAATTTTGATCTGATCCTACAGAAGTTAATCTGCTTTTGTGGCTTCTGAATGTCTAAATGAGCTCTGAAAGCATTCTACCCAAATGGCTTTCTTTATGAAACCCCCAAGGATCTCTCTCTCTCTCTTTTTTTTTACTAGTGAGGAATGAGCAAGGCCATAAATAAGAAAGAACACTTCCTTTGCATATGTGAGAGTCTAGGTTCAAATCCCCAGTATAGTACAAGCAAACAAATGAGCAAAAATCAAAGACATATCATTTTCAATATCTTAGCCATTGGATTTAGGATTGGCAAGCTAAAAAGATGAATCGAAGAAATATACACTTCCAGTTCTCAATTGGGGCCTTCAAATAGAATGACAAAGAAAATTATAGAATTCTAGAATATTAAGATGAATAAAGGGGACTGGCATGGTGGCATTTTCTTGTAATCCCAACACTTGGGAGGCAAAAGCCAGAAGACTAGGGAGTTCAAAACCAGCTTCAGCTACGTAGAGCATAATCTAAGAAGACACAACATCTTTCTTGGTTCGCAAGAGGATGTTTTTGTCTCTTCAAAACTTATTTTATTATCATCATCCTTATTACTATTATCTGACCTTGGTTAGTGTCGAACCGTTTAAATTATTTGTTTGCTAAGGGAAGGGGATGGTGGAATGGAGGCTCAGAAAATTCTAAACTGCAGCAAAAATGGCATTTAGCACTAACCGTATTCACTGCTTAATGCATACAACCAATTTCAGGTTGACGAGAGTGTGGTGTGCGTGCGTGCGTGCATGAGTGTGGTCGTGCATGTGTGTAAGATGGGTGTGATGGGGAAGCCATGAAAGGCAGAACACAGACAGGCTGCGGAGAGACCCCTGCAGGAGACAGAGCGGTTGAGCGGATGGCTCTGATGGGACTGGTAAACATTTCTGCCTGGAACTAAATACGCAATGTTGTATCTCTAAAGATTCCAACGGTTTTCCTAAAAATATAACCAACAACAGGGGAGAAAAAAGATACCCAGATTCCAAGGATCTCATGTCAGTGCTGAAGACGTACGACGCCAGCTTCCTGGACTTTCTCAGAAGGTGTTTGGTGTGAGTTTCTTAACTATTCAGTCTCATGCTTTCACATGTGTTTGCTGGTGAACATCTAAGAACATCTAAGATTACATTAACAGCGTCCTGGAGAGATGGCTTGGTGGCTGAGTGCTTGCCTGTGAAGCCTAAGGACCCTGGTTCAAGGCTCGATTCCCCAGGACCCACATAAGCCAGATGCACAAGGTGGTGCATGCATCTGGAGTTTGTTTGCAGTGGCTGGAGACCCTGGCACACCCATTCTCTACCTACCTGTCTCTTTTGCTCTCTGTCTGTCGCTCTCAAATAAATAAATAATAAATAAATAAATTAAAAAAAAAGATTACATTAACATCAAGGGTAGAGCTCTGGTTTCCAGATCACTTTACATGTGGCTCATAAGACTGTGTTGTTGCCGGGCATGGTGGCGCATGCCTTTCATCCCAGCACTTGGGAGGCAGAGGTAGGAGGATCGCCGTGAGTCTGAAGCCACCCTGAGACTACATAGTGAACTCCAGGTCAGCCTGGGCTAGAGTGAGACCCTACCTCAAAAAACTAAAAAACTAAAAAATAAAAATAAAAAAATAAAAATAGCACTGTGTTTTCCCTGCTGAGTGAGGACCCAGGCTGGTGATCTCTGCTCAGTGTCAGTAGACGTGTAGGCTGATCCAACAGGTTCAGACATCCCCCCACCCGACTGCATGGTGAGTGGGTGGAGCTTGCCATTTTCTTGGCCTCCTGGTGGTAAGACTGTAGGCAAATCCTGATGTCTGTTGCTTCATGAATTAAACCCGGCCTCTTCAATGGGCCTGGTATACTGTCTGTGAGGCCATCCAGTGTACACTGGCTCATGGGTCCTGTGCTATAACAGGTAATCATATAGCAGGGCAAGCTATAAACTACAACTCTGGATGATTTAAACATAGAGTTTGAATCTTTGAAGTAAGGGCAGGCTGAACTACAGACTACAGCGGTTGACAGTCTGTATGTCGAGTTTGAATCTGAGAAATTAAGGCCCATTTTACTTGAGTGATCATCGGAGTGAACAGGGACTTGCCCCAGAAAGCACCCAGTCCCCTGTCCCGTTGGAAAGTTATTTGGAAAACTACTGGCTATGGTTGCTATTCAAGATGTTTTCACAAGTTTTCACCACTGAGTATGAGTCGATTAACCACGTGCTGTAGTTTCTCTTTCTATAAACCAGAGAATTCCTATGGCGGCATCCAGCTCCATGTAGCTGAAGCTGGTTTTGAACTCCCTAGTCTTCTGGCTTTTATCTCCCAAGTGTTGGGATTACAAGAAAATGCCACCATGCCAGTCCCCTTTATTCATCTTAATATTCTAGAATTCTATAATTTTCTTTGTCATTATATTTGAAGGCCTATAGTTTGAGAATTGAAAGTATTTATTTCTTCGTTTCATCTTCTGAGCTTGTCAATCCTAAATCCCATGGCTAAGATATTGAAAATAATATGCCTTTGATTTTTTTTTTTTTTTTTTTTTTTGGAGAGAGAGAGAGAGGGAGAGAGAGGGAGAGGAAGACAGATAGAGATGGGCGCGCCAGCAGCCTCTTAGCTGCTGTGAATGAAATCCAGATGCGTGCGCCCCCTTGTGGGCAAGTGCGGCATTGCGCCCTTGCGTCACTTTGCATCTGGCTAAACGTGGGACCTGGAGATTGGAACCGCTGGAGATTGAAACCAGCGTTCTTAGGCTTAGGAACCTAGGCTCTCACACATGCAAAGCAGGTGCTCTACATCTCCAGCCCTAATTAATTTTTTTTTGAGGAAAACCCAACAGACTGGCTTTTTTTAAGAGAGAAAGGGAGTGAGAGAGAGAAATTGAGAGAGAGAGAGAGAGAGAGAGAGAGAGAATTAATGCACCAAGGCCTCCAGCCACTATAATCACACTCCAGACAAGCATTTGCTACCTTGTGTTCATGTGAGACCTTGCACGCTTGTATCACCTTGTGCATCTGGCTTACATGGGACCTGGAGAGTTGAACATGGGTCCTTAGGCTTCATAGGCAAGCCCCTTAACCACTAAGCCATCTCTTCAGCCCAGTAATATTTCTTGTAAAAGAATTTCTAGGAATTCTATAATACTTGGAATTTAATAAATTTAATAAATAAACTTTAATAAACCTCTCTTCATATCTTCTGGAAAGATGATCTTCAATCTTTATTTCTAGCTTTTAAATGATGTCATCACCTCTGTTCTCTGACACCACCTTCGAGATGTGTCGGAGTGAAAATGAAAATACCTTTATTGGGTTTGACATGTTTTCGTACTAAAAGGGAAGTTAGACGATAACTCTGCTGGTCTTTGTCGCTGTGCAGATGGGAGCCTTCTCTTCGCATGACCCCTGACCAGGCCCTCAAACATGCCTGGATTCATGAAACACGGAAACTCAAGACGCGGCCCAAGCTTCAGACCCTGCGGAAACCCAATTTCTGTCACGAGATAGGCAAAGACAAGGTGCAGGCACATCCCCACTCCAGCAAGATCAAGAAAGGTAAGGCTAGCCCCGTCCCCACAATCCCAGGAGCTGGGCAACACAGAACACACCCCAGGCTCAGCCAGGTCTGTCTGTACCACCAACAGCCTCCTGCCAGTTCTTCCTTTTATAAATTTTTTTATTTGAAAGAGAGAGGCAGATAGAATGGGCATGCCAGGGCATTCAGCCATTGCAAATGAACTCCAGAAGTGTGTGCCACCTTGTGCATCTGACTTATGTGGGTCCTGGGGAATCGAACCTGGGTCCTTTGGCTTTGCAGGCAAGCACCTTATCCACTAAGCCCCTGCCAGTTCTTAAGTCTGAGACTCCTCTTTTGGAAAACTTGGATTTAGCTGGGCTCCTCCTTTTGACCTCTTGTCATTGGGAATTTTTTTTCCTCCTTCTTCCCCTTTTTTTCACTGCGTCCACTCCTTAGACTCTATTATGATGTTGAAAACCCTTGGCAGTAACAGATTATAGCACGAGGCCAATCTTGGCTAGTGAGTGAGTGTAGAGTAAGCACAGACCCAATTCAAGTTAGCTGGGAGTAAATTCTACTTTGACAGAACTGGGTGGATCTTTGGGCCTCTGACCTCGGTGTGCCATTTGTCTACTTGTGAGCGTAAGAAGAACGCTTAGTCTGGGGTTGGAGAGATGGCTCAGACGTTAAAGGCTCTTGCTTTGCAAAGCCTGCTGGGCTGAGGTTCAATCCAGGTAATGCCAGATATACAAAGTAGCAGTGCATGTGTCTGAAGTTCACTAGACAGGTGCTTTAACCAGCTAAGCTACAGAACCCACATGTGTTTGAAGTTCATGTGCAGGTACAAAAGGCTCTGGCATGCCCATATTCTCCCCATGCCCCCCTCCCTTCGCATGCGCAGACCCTCTCTTTCACACAAATAAACTTAAAAAACAATGATGCTGGGCTGGAGAGATGGCTTAGCGGTTAAGGCGCCTGCCTTAACCAGGTCCCACGTTTAGCCAGATGCAGTGACACAAGGGCGCAATGCCACACTTGACCACAAGGGGGCGCACGCATCTGGATTTCGTTCACAGCAGCTGAGAGACTGCTGGCGCGCCCATCTCTATCTGTCTCCTCTCTCTCTGTGTGTCTCTGTGTCTCTCTCCAAAACAAAAGAAAAACAAGAAAAACAATGATGCTTATTCTGTAGACTTTGGAAAGGATTAAATGACTTAGTAAATGTAAAGTGCCCGTCACACAGAACGTGCTTTGCCCATAAGCTGTCTTTATATCACTGCAACTGCAACCTCAACTTCTCCAAACAACACAGAGCTTGTGGGAAAGTTAGACTACCCAGCAGCTCACATTTGAACGCACACTCCTTTTGTCTTTTCTCTCCTTAGCAGATGAGAACCCCAAAGAAGAAGCTTCGGACAAATTAAAAGATGACCCCGAGCCGTGTGTTCAGAGCTCCGAAAATCAACCCGACTCTCTCCAGCAAGCAGCTGACCCAGTCCAGCTGCCTCATCTAGCAGAAACGTCTGAAAAGCCTGAGGCTGTTGTTGGGTCAGATTTGTCCCTGTCCTCCTCAGAACAAAGCAAAAAGTCCTCCAAGAACACAAACACTTTACCACCCATCATGTGACCCTGACGGAAGCGGGTGTGCGCCCTGTTCCTTTCCACCAACCATTTGTATCAGAAACGGCACTTATATTGTACATTGTTTTTTAATGCATAAAGGTTTGGTTAAAAAAATTAAAACTCTGTTCACGTGGCTAGCTGGCATGGTTGCTGTAACGAAGGGTAGGAAGATGTGCCTCAATTCATTTTTTGTTTTTGTTTTTTGGAAAGAGACACAGATAGAGACAGACAGAGATGGGTGCGCCAGCAGTCTCTCAGCTGCTGTGAACAAAATCCAGATGCATGCTCCCCCTTGTGGGCAAGTGTGGCATTGCACCCTTGCATCACTGCATCTGGCTAAACGTGGGTCCTGAAGATTGGAACCGCTGGAGATTGGAACCAGTGTTCTTAGGCTTAGGAGGCAGGCGCCTTAACCACTAAGCCATCTCTCCAGCCGTGTGTGTGTGTGTGTGTGTGTGTGTGTGTGTATGCACGCATGAGCGGGGTTGTGTGCATGTCAGGGTGGTGTTAAATAATGATATACCATCATTAATGGAACTGTAAATAAAGGAAGCATGTTTCCTGTCCATGACTCCCAACCCATGTCAATCAATATTCTTCTAAAATGATGGCTTTATTGACTGTTTAAACAGTATGAGACAGTCATTGGTGTGCACAACCAGGGATGAGGAGGGGAAGGTGTCATCTCAGAATTCAAACCCTTCAGAGCTCAGGGTCCCTGGTCATCTGTTAGCCTCTTGCCCTCCTCCCCGTCCCTCTCTTCTTCTCCCCTTGGCTTTGGTTAGCTTCATTCTGAGGACAAGCTCGTTACAAGGGACCACACACATCCATACAAAAGATACACTCGGGCTGGAGAGATGGCTTAGCGGTTAAGCGCTTGCCTATGAAGCCTAAGGACCCAGGTTCCAGGCTCAATTCCCCAGGACCCATGTAAGCCAGATGCACAAGGTGGCTCATGCATCTGGAGTTCATTTGCAGTAGCTGGAGGGCCTGGCGTGCCCATTCTCTCTCTCTATCTGCCTCTTGGTCTGTCACTCTCAAATAAAAATATATTAAAAATAAATCTGGGCGTGGTGACACACGCCTTTAATCCCAGCACTCGGGAAGCAGATGTAGGAGGATCACCATGAGTTCAAGGCCACCCTGAGACAACAGAGTGAATTCCAGGTCAGCCTGAGCTAGAGTAAGACCCTACCTCAAAATAACAACAACAACAACAACAACAAAAGACACGGTCTTACTTGCTAACAAGAAAGTTTCCAAAATGAATGAACCCCAACGGAACCCATCACTGTGTCTTAAGATGACGCCCTCTGATTGGCCAGCCTGGGTCACAGGGTCACATCTAGAATGCAGCAGGTGGTGGAGGCTTCCCAAAGGGAGGGGCTTAAATAATTGCAGGGTGGGGGCTCAGGCAGGAGCAATGTCAGCAGACCAGGCAGAAAACCAGGGGGCCTCCAGTAAACCCCAGAGAGAAGGTTGAGACAAGATCTCCTATGGCCTAGACTGGCCTTGAACCTGCTGCACAGCCCAGGATGACCCTGAACCACTGACCTACCTGCTTCTACCTCCCAGGTACCCTGGGATTACAGAGGCGCCCTCCCATGTCCCCCCCCCACCTGACACAGCTTTACCTCCTGTCCCACTCGACCCTCTCACTCAAGGAAGCCAAACGCATGGAGCCCTTTAATTGTAATCTTTTAATTTTACGTCCTTGCTCGCATGGACAGGAAAATCTGCAAAATCCAGTGAGTAGCATTGGATGACTGGCTGGTGTGAGTGGCTGGAAGGTAATTTAGGGCTGTGCGGTGGGGAAGGAGGGGGTGGGGAAGAAGGACAAGGGGACAGGGCTGGGCCCACTGCTGGGACACGGGGTGCAGTGTGTGGGTCCCCATCACAGGTTCACCATCAACCAGTCCAGCAGCTGCAGCCGCGTGACGTTTCCCACCGCCTCGTCCAGCTGCCGCTCCTTCTCGTACCGCAGCACCGACTGCAGGACCTCCCCCACGCTACGGCCTTTCTCCACCGCGCTGGCCGAGAGCTGGAGCAGCTGCAGAAAGCACAGAAAACGGTGGTGGTTGTGGAGGGCCGAGCTCCCACCGCAGGCCAGCAAGAACCTGCCACCACCTAGCCACCAAGGAGACTGCAGCAGGAGGGACTCAGATGTTGACAAGACCATTTTTAAAGATATTTATTTATTTATTACAGTCAGAGAGGGAGGAAGGGAGAATGGGCACGCCAGGGTCTCTAGCCATTGCAAACAAACTCCAGTCGCATGCGCCATCATGTGCATCTGGCTTATCTGGGATCTGGGGAACCAAACCTGGGTCCTTAGGTTTCACAGGCATGTGCTTTAACTGCTAAGCCATCTCCAGTCCCCCCCCCTTTTTTGTGGACTACAGGGTCTCATGTAGTTCAGGCTGACCTCAGACCTGCTGTGTAGCTGAGGATGACCTTGAACTCCTGATTGTCCTGCCTCCCTCTCAAGTTTTCTGGCTTGTTTAATGTAAGGAAGCTGTTCTTAACACCCTCAGTTCAAAGAAATGTTAGCTATCTATATGGTTTCTCCCTAAGGGTCAAAGTTTCCCATTTTTCCCCCTTGAAAGATGGTGTTTTCAGTGGGTGTTTGTCAATACTGTTCTTATTGCATCCGAACTAAGGTTTTGAGCTCACTGTAAGGTCATGAAACAGTCTCTCTGGGCTGGAGAGATGGCTTAGTGGTTAAGGCGCCTGCCTGCTAAGCCTAAGAACGCTGGTTCGATTCTCCAGGTCCCACGTTTAGCCAGACACAAAAAAGTGACGCAAGGGCGCAATTCCACGCTTGCCCACAAGGGGCTCACGCGTCTGGAGTTCGTTCACAGCGGCTGAGAGGCTGCTGGCATTCTCTCTCTCTCTATTGATCTCTCTAGCTCTCTATCTCTCAAATTAAAAAAAAAAGTCTCCCCACTGTTGTCCTCAGATCAACAAGAGTGAGAGAAAAGTCAAATGCGTGTCCCCATACATCAGAGATCCCTAGAGCATTAGAGCAGACGGCGTCCCAGAGGGCAGGTCAGTCTCAGAGAGGTGAAATGGTTCACATTCGTGTATCAGAACCCCAACTTTAGTCCTCTCTTCAAGCCCACCATGGGGACTTAAGGCACAAGGTTTCATTGCGTGCATTCTGCATGGAACTGGAAGAAAATACCACCAAAGGCCTGGAGAGATGGCTTAGTGGTTAAGGCACCTGCCTGCCAAGCCTAAGAACGCCCATTCAATCTCCAGGTCCCACGTTTAACCAGTCATAAAGTGATGCAAGGGTGCAACGCCGCACTTGCCCACAAGGGGGCGCACGTGCCTGGAGTTCATTCACAGTGGCTGAGAGGCTGCTGGTGTGCCCATTCTCTCTTTCTGTGTTTCTCTCAAAATAAATAAATAAATAAATAAATAAGTAAATAAATAAATAAGAAAGCACCACCAAAAGCCAAAGAAGAATTTGTTTCAGAAGGAGAAATTTCCACGAGAGAACTCAAAGTACATGTGGCTATTCTCTTGAAAAGAAGGAGGTTTCACTGGGCATTGGTAGTTGACATCCATAATTCTAGGACTCAGGGGGTAGAGACAAGGGGATCTATTCTGAGACCCATCCGGTTCTACAAATGGAATCTCAGGAGTCAGAACTACAAAAAAATTTTTTTTTCAAGGTAGGTTTTCTCTCTGGCCCAGGCTGACCTGGAATTCACTCTGTAGTCTCAAGGTGGCCTCGAACTCATGGTGATCCTCCTACCTCTGCCTCCCAAGTGCTGGAATTAAAGGTGTGCGCCACCATGCCCGGCTCAGAGGTTTTTGTTTTTTTAAACCCAGCCTGTCATCACAACTACCTGGGAGGCTGAGACAGGGAGATCATTAGAGTTCATGGACTGCATGACCTACAGAGTAAAGTCAAAGACAGTCTGGGAAGCTTAGTGCAATACTGTCTCAAAATAAAAGAAAAATAAAAGACAGCTGGGTATGTATCTCAGTGGTAGAGTGCTTGCCTAGCAGTCCTTGGGTTTGATCCCCTATACTAAACAAAAAGTTTCTGCAAAGAAATAAAAGATATCAAACAGATGTTGGAAGCCAGGTATGATGGTGCCTTTAATCCCAGCACTAGGGAAGCAGAGGTAGGAGGATCACCGTGAGTTCAAGGCCACCCTGAGACTACATAGTGAATTCCAGGTCAGCCTGGGGCTAGAGTGAGACCCTACCTCGAAAAAAAACAAAAAATAGGGCTGGAGAGATGGTTTATAGCAGTTAAGGCACATGCCTGTGAAGCCTAAGGACCCCCGGTTCAATTCTCCAGGTCCCACATTAGCCAGATGCACAAGGGGGTGCATGCGTCTGGAGGTCGTTTGCAGTAACTAGAGGCCCTGGCATGCCCATTCTCACTCTCTCTCTCTCTTCCTTATCCTTTCACCCTCTCTGTCTCTAATAAATAAATAAAAATAAAATAAAGTTAAAAAAACTAAAAAATAAAGCAGATGTTGGCTAGCTGTCATAGTGTTGAGAAGTGCTATGTGACCCACAGAGGGAGAAAAGTCAACAGCAGACTTAGCCAGCAGTGGACCCTGCAAGGTACACAACTGGCCAGCCAGACAAGATGTACCCACTGGTTCAATAATGGCATGTCTCTTGTAGGGGTAACCAGCTGCTCTCCAGTTGGATTTGGGGCCTGCTTCATGGGAGGGAATTCATGCCTGGCACTGAAAACCAAGTCAAAAAACTATGGCTGAAAGCCGGGCGTGGTGGTGCACGCCTTTAATCCCAGCACTCGGGAGGCAGAGGTAGGAGGATCACCATGAGTTCAAGGCCACCCTGAGACTACATAGTGAATTCCAGGTCAGCCTGGACCAGAGTGAGACCCTACCTCGAAAAATCAAACAAACAAACAAACAAACAAAAAAAAAACTATGGCTGAGAAGGTTATGAGCCCTAAGGGGACACGGATACATTGTGCCCATCCCATTGTTCTCTAAATACTAAATATGCCCATAGATTAATGCTGTTCTTTTTTTTTTTTTTTGACAGACAGACAGACAGACAGACAGACAGAGAATGGGCGTGCCAGTGACCTCTCAGCCACTGTGAACGAACTCCAGACATGTGCGCCCCCTCATGGGCAAGGGCATCATTGCGCCCTTGTGTCACTTTTGTGTCTGGCTAAATGTGGGACCTGGAGAATGGAACAGGCGTTCTTAGGCTTAGCAGGCAGGTGCTTTAACTGCTAAGCCATCTCTCCAGCCCTGCTACTCTTACTTTTGATGAGAGAAGCTTCTTTTTGCAGATGGCAGTGACTTAAAATGCATCCAAGTGCTGCCAGGAAGCGACTGTTGAGGGCTCAGCATGAGACATCTCGATCACATCCACTAAGGCTCAGGGAAGGGGCCGTTGCATTCATGACGTCACAGTGGCTGTTGTTACCTGCACAAGACTTGCTCAACGCTGTGCCCATCAACACGTCAGCATGGAGGAGGGGGGACAGACAAAATGACATCAAAATAAAGAAGAAAGAAGAAGGGGTTCATTGGGAGGGAATGTGGGGTGAGATAAAAGAAAGTAATGGGGGATATGACCAAAAATAGTAAAAATGAGAGTTCAAGGTCAGCCTTGGCTACATAGTGAGATCTTATCTCCAAAGCCAAAAAAGAAAAAAGATATACACATTTAAATCATTTCCCTTCCACTGGTGATCCCCAATGGCCCTCGTACAGGCACCCGCAGTTAACCATTCTCAAAATATTCTTCAGGCAAATTCAAAGTATGTTCAAACATTTTATCCACATTTAAATTTTACATCTTGTCTGGGCAGCCTAAGCATGATGCATGTCATGCTCTTCTCATTTATGATGGGTGTTGGGGACCATTTCATGTCACAAAATAAGAGCTATAAAAGAGAAACCAAATGGAAATTTGGGAGCTAAAAAATTACACCAAGCATCTGAAATAAAAGGGTATTGACCAGATGAAACAGTGGAAGAAAAATGACAGAGTAAAGTCCATACACTTGAAGGTGGATCCATAGAAATGTCCAAGACTGGAGACTTAGAAAATAAACAGGGCTCAGGACCTGTGAATGTGACGAACGGTTTAACATTTACATCCTTAGGATCCTCCCCCCCCAAAAAAAAAGGAACTGAGGGGCTTGGAGAGATGGCCCGGCGGTCAAGCACGTCCTGTTGCAAGCACAAAGGCCTGGGGCTACCTGA
Source organism: Orientallactaga sibirica (assembly GCA_036365145.1). Classification (NCBI taxonomy): domain Eukaryota; kingdom Metazoa; phylum Chordata; class Mammalia; order Rodentia; family Dipodidae; genus Orientallactaga; species Orientallactaga sibirica. Next base: position 3,564,012 of record JAEOAD010002324.1, on the reverse strand, counting down.
ATTCAGATCCTCCGGCGTGTATGTAAACAGCCGGCTAGGTCACACAAGACTGTAGCACCACTACTGTGGGGAGCAGAGACCTGAGATTCACTGGGGTTCAGGGGAAAAAAATGGCAAGCTCAGGCTGGAGAGATGGCTTGGTGGTTAAGGCGCCTGCCTGCCAAGCCTAAGAATGCTGGTTCCAATTTCCAGGTCCCACGTTTAGCCAGATGCAAAAAGTGATGCAAAGGGCGCAATGCCGCACTTGCCCACAAGGGGGCACATGCGTCTGGAGTTCATTCACAGTGACTGAGAGGCTTCTGGCGTGCCCATCTCTATCTGTCTCTTTCTCTCTCTCTCTGACTCGCTCTCAAAAAAAAAGGCAAGCTCCAGAACCAGTGAGAGACTCTGTCTCAAGGGAAAACAGTCAAGTGAGTGACAGAACTCAACATTCTCCTCTGGTCTCGATAGGCATTGTGTGTGGGGCACCCCAGCTGTCCATACGTGGGCATACACCACACACACCACATCACACCTCCTATATACAGCACACAGTATATGGATGGAAGCTTCCTTGACTGACTGCCAAAGACATGAACCCTGTGAGGCAGAGGTAGGAGGATTGCCATGAGTTTGAGGCCAGCCAGGAACTACAGAGTGTGTTCCAGGTCAGTCTGGGCTAGAGTAAGACCCTACTTTGAAGAAAATCAAAACAAACAAAAACCAAAAAGCAGACAGGCGTGGTGGCACACGCCTTTAATCCCAGCACTTGGGAGGCAGAGGTAGGAGGATCACTGTGAGTTCTAGGCCACCCTGAGACTACATAGTGAATTCCAGGTCAGCCTGAGCTAGAGTGAGACCCTACTTCGAAAAACCAAAAGAAAAAAGAGAGAGAGAGAGAGAGAGAGAGAGAGAGAGAGAGAGAGAGAAGATGCACCAGGGTACAATTTAAACCTGATGATGGGCTTTAAAAAAAAAAAAAGAAGGAGGAGGAAGAGGAGAAGGAAGGAGGGAGAGAGCCAGAAGCAACAGCTCTATGTACATGAAGTAAAACAAATCTGAAGAAAATGACTACAAGAAAACTATCATTATCAAATCACTGATGTGGCAGTTTGAATCGATGGCCCCCAATATATTCAGTGTTTCATTAGTTTGTAGTTTGCATCTGCAGCCACCTGGCTGGAGGCAGTGTCACTGGGCAGATCTTAAGGTGTGGTGGTGGGTTTAGGATTTCAATCTAAAGATATGCAAAGTGTGCCCAGCTGGAGTTCCTGGAGTGTACTGTGTGGCTTTTCTCTCTGTGTTTGGTCCTGTGAAGGCAGGCCAGCTTCTTCTGCCATTATGGAACTTCCGCTGGATCTGTAAGCTCCAATAAATATCCCTTTCTCCATAACTGCGTCTGGTCTGGAAATTCATCTCAGCGAACCTGAAGCTGTCTACTAAAGCTGAAGACTACTAGATTTGCGTTTTTTTCTTTGATCTTTGCATGTGAGATGTATGTATGGGTGTGTGTTCACATGCCTGACTGCAGGTGTATGCATGTCATGGCAAACGTGGAGGTCAGAGGACACCCTCGGAGGTCAGTGCTCACCTTCCGTCTTATTTGAGGTGGAGTCTCTCATTGTTCACCCCAGTGCTCACCAGGCTAGAGGCCCACAGCTCCTGGCATTTCTCCTGACTCCAGCTCCCCCATAGGATGGGAGAGATTACAGACACTCACTACTTCATCCAGCTTTACATGGATTCAGGGGTTCGGGACTCATGTCCTCACACCTGCACGACAAAGCTTTCACCTAGTCAGTCACCTCCCCAGCCCTAATTTTCTTTCTTTGAGACAGATCTTGCTCAGGGTGGCCTCAAACCTATGGGGATCCTCCTGCCTCAGCCTCCCAAGGGCTGGAATTATGGATGACCCGTACAGAGTTTCAAAGGGCATCTATATATTTTTTTCAGTACTGAGGACGGGACTCAAGCCTTTGGCACATGGTGGGCAAACACTTACACTAAGCTGTTTCTGGCTTGGAGAAAAATCCTGACAGCAGCCAGAGCCAACCAGCATCACTGACGAAAACAACAGCTAAGATGACCGCGGATATTCATCAGACACCAGGCAGGTCCCAGGGAAGTGACCCATTAAAAATACTAACAGAGGGATGGAGAGATGGCTTAGCCATTAAGGCATTTGCCTGCAGAAGCCAAAGGACCCAGGTTCGACTCCCCAGGACCCACATAAGCCAGATTCCCAAGGGGACACATGCATCTGGTGTTCGTTTGCAGTGGCTGGAGGCCCTGGCGCACCCATTCTCTCTTTCTCTCTACCTGCCTATTTCTGTATCTCTCTCTGTCTCTCTCAAATAAATAAAAATAAAATATTTAAAAAATACTAACAGAAAAGAATGGTAAATTAGAGCTGGGCGTGGTGGCACACACCTTTAATCCCAGCACTCGGGAGACAGAGGGAGAAGGATGGCCTTGAGTTCAAGGCCACCCTGAGATTACATAGTGAATTCCAGGTCAACATGGGCTAGAGAGAGAACTTACCTCACAAAAAAAAAAAAAAAAAAAAAAAGAAAAAAAAAAAGTTAAGTTAGAATTCTTCGTCCAGTAGAACTACACCTCAAAAATGAAGATCAAATAAAGGCATTTTTTAGTATAGTTCTTGCCATACATGTACCAGTCCCCACATTGGATCCCCAGCATCACCCAAATCAAACTAGACATTCCAGGTTAAAGAAGACTGACAGGGCTGGAGAGATGGCTTAGTGGTTAAGGCATTTGCCTGCAAAGCCAAAGGACCCAGGTTTGATTCCCCAGGGCCCACATAAGCCAGATGCACAAGATGGTGCATGTGTTTGGAGTTCTCCAGTGGCTGGATACCCTGGCATCCCATTCTCTCTCTCTCTCTCTCTCACTCTCTCTCCCTCTTTCTCTCTCTCGCAAATAAATAAACAAAAATAAGCCGGGCATGGTGGCTCACGCATTTAATCCCAGCACTCGGTAGGCAGAGGTAGGAGGATTACCATGAGTTTGAGGCCACCCTGAGAGTATAGAGTGAATTCCAGGTCAGCCTGGGCTAGAGTAAGACCCTACCTTGAAAAACCAAACACACACACACACACACACACACACACACACACACACACACACATATATATATATATATAAAATCAGAACTCACAGCCAGACAATGTTCTATAAGAATGACTAAATGAAGTTTTCAGAGGAGACAGTGAAATCAGAGGGAAGTTGGCAATGCCAAGGATGAATGAAGAGCAAGAGAGGCAGTGACTCTCCATGTAAGCCTGTCCTTTCATTCTTTAACACATAAATTATTATAAGGCTGGAGAGACAGTTCAGTGATTAAAGTGCTTGCTTGCAAAGTCTGATGGCTTGGTTTCATTTCCCCAGGTCCCATGAAAAAGCCAGAGGCACAAAGTGGTGCATGCATCTGGAGTTTGATTTTCGTGGCAGGAGGCCCTGGAGCACCCCATACTTTCTCTCCCTCTCCCCTTGCAAATAAATAAATCAAAATTTAAAGAGAAGGGGGAAATATGTGTTACCATGTTTGGACTGAAGGGCACTGAGAAATCAAGCTGGAAGCTTCCTTCCTATTGACCAGCTGTCAGGGTGCTGGAAAGAGCTATGTAAGCCTGTTGGGGGAGAAAAGTCATCAAGGGTTTTAACCAGCAGCCACCAGCAGGGACAAAGGTACCAACTGGTGCAATGATGGTATGTCTGTTATGGGAGAAAGCAACTGCTCTCTAGCTGGATTTGAGGTCTGTTCTACAGGAGAGAATTCGTGCCTGGTACTGAAAACCAGTACCATGGAAGTACTAAGCACCACAGGGAAAACTACTACTGTTGTCTGGCTAAATGGATATACTAGGCACACCAAATTGCCTTCTAAATGCTTAGGTTTATGCCTCTCTGTCTCTGTCTCTCTCTCTCTCTCTCTCTCTCTCTATATATATATATATATACAGTTTATTATGTATTTATTTGAGTGTGACAGACAGAGAGAGAAAGAAGCAGATACATAAAGAATGGGGCATGCCAGGGCCTCCAGCCACTGCAAATGATGCACGTGCCCCCTTGTACATCTGGCTTTCGTGGGGTCCTGGGGAATCGAGCCTCGAACCGGGGTTCTTAGGCTTCACAGGCAAGTGCTTAATGGCCAAGCCATCTCTCCAGGCCCCCTATGCCCATATGTTAATGCTATTCTCACTTTTGGGTAGAGAAGCTTCTGTTTTCAGATGGTGGTGACCATTTGGGAGACTTTGAAAGTCATTGAGGTGCTGAGAAGAAATGACAGAGGAGTGTTCAGCACTGAGACATCTCTCCATCACACCCTGCAAGGCTCGGGGGCCATTACAGACAAAGTCATGGAAGCACCAAAAGAAGTGGAGGTGTGCTTTGACGTGCTGACTTCCAGACACACGAAGCCACTGCATTCATGGCTCCTCAACAATGGCTGTCGTTACCTACGTGAGACCTGCATTATATGAGGGTGAAAAAAAGAATGACATGAAAACAGAAGAGGGACTCGTTGGAAACAAGGAGGAATTCAGTGAGGAGGTGGTGGAAAGGATAAGGGAGGGTGGAGGGAGATGATTAGGATAATGGTATAGTGTCTAAAGGTATGGAGGTTGTCAATATGAAGTTTAAAAAAGTAAAATGCATGTCTGGAAATGAATTAACGTTAAAGAGGGTTTTGTTTTTCCTACGTATCCATCCAATGTGTATTCTTAGGTAAAAACATCTATAGAAATCGTTTGCCCATATCTTTATTGGCTTGTTTGGAGATCTTTATTCTGGACACAAGCCCATTATGAGATATAACTTGCTAATGTTTCCTTTTTCTTTTCGTTTGTTTTATTTATTTATTTATTTATTTATTTATTTATTTATTTATTTATTTATTTTTGAGAGAAGCACAGAGAGAGACAGATGAGAGAGAGGGAGAGGGAGACAGATAGAGATGGGTGCGCCAGCAGACTCTCAGCTACTGTGAATGAAATCCAGATGCGCGCGCCCCCTTGTGGGCAAGTGCGGCATTGCGCCCTTGCGTCACTTTGCATCTGGCTAAACGTGGGACCTCCGAGATTGGAACAGCTGGAGATTGAAACCAGTGTTCTTAGGCTTAGGAGGCAGGCACCTTAACTGCTAAGCCATCTCTCCAGCCCTCCTTTTTCTTTTTGAAGTTTGTCTTTCTTATTTAATGGAATCCTCCAAGTTTTTTTAAAATAATTTTTTTTCAAATTTTTATTTATTTTTGAGTGAGAGAAAGAGGCAGATAGAGAGAACGGGCGCTCCAGGGCCTCCAGCCACTGCAAACGAACTCCAGATGCATGCGCCATATTGTGCATCTGGCTTAGGTGGGTCCTGGGGAATCGAACCTGGGTCCTTTGGCTTTGCAGGCAAGTGCCTTAACTGCTAAGCCAAGCACAATGAACTTCCCAGGTGGTGGAACTGTTCTGGAAGGTTGTGAAACCTTTAGGAGGTGGATCCTTGCCTGAGGAAGTGGGATACTGGGACAGGCGTTAAGTTTCTTAGTCCTGCTTTCTCGCAGCTTCCTGACGGCAGGCACAATGTGAGCAGCTGCTTCCCACACTTGCCACCATGCTGCCTCCACTATGAGGGACCCCTATCCATCCCTTCTTAAACTGTGAGCCAAACAAACCTTTCTTCCTCCCTCCTTTAAGTGACTTTTTATTTATTTTTCAGGACAGAGAGAAAGACAATGGGCATGCCAAGGCTTCTAGCCACTGCAAATGAACTCCAGACTGATGTGTCACTTTGTGCATCCAGTTTTTCATGGGTCCTGGGGAATCAAGTCCAGCTCGTTAGGCTTTGCGAGCAAGTGACTTAAGCACTGAGCCATCTCTGCAGCCCTTGTTGCTTCTTGTCACACATTTTGTCACAGCAATGAGAAAAGTAAATAATACAAGTAGCCAAAGGGGAAAAAAAGACCGATAACTAAGGAGTCTCTAGGCTTAGCAGACATTTTAAAATGTCATGTAACTATAGGAAATAAAGCAGTATGCCACTGGTCCAAGAACAGATAGTGAAATAGCAGAGAATAAAGAGTTCAAAGAGGAATCAAGATGGTAGCCAGTTAGGAAAAAATAAGAGCTTGAATCCCTGCATTATACTGTGCACCAAGCTGTATTTTTATTATTTTTTATTTTATTTACTTATTTGAGAGAGAGAGAGGAAGAGGAAGATAGAGATAAAGAGAATGGGCACTCCAGGGCCTCCAGCCACTGCAAACGAACTTCAAATGCATGTGCCCCTTGTGCATCTGGCTTACGTGGGTCCTGGGGAATCAAACCGGGGTCCTTAGGCTTTGCAGGCAAATGCCTTAACTGCTAAGCCATTTCCTCAGCCCCAAAGCTGTATTTTTTTTTTTTTTTTTGGATTTTCAAGGTAGGGTCTCACTCTGGTCCAGGCTGACCTGGAATCAGCTATGTAGTCTCAGGGTGGCCTCGAACTCATGGCAATCCTCCTACCTCTTCCTCCAGAGTGCTGGGATTAAAGGCGTGCACCACCACGCCCAGCTCAAAGCTGTATTTTTTAAAAAGATCAAAATCTTAATTTTTTAAAAGAATCATGAATATTAAAAAAAAAAAAAACTGAAACAGCTGGGAGTGGCAGCACAGAACTTTAATCCCAGCACCTGGGAGGCAGAAGTAGGAGGATTGCTGTGAGTTAGAAGTCAGCCTGGAACTACAGAGTGGGTTCCAGGTCAGCCTGGGCTAGAGTGAGACCGTACCTTGAAAAAATATATAAATATAACTTGAATATGCACCTGTATTTTCGGAAGAGTGGAGAAATAGATTAGAGGATATTCTCTCCAAGGAGGACAACGGGATGACTGATGAGAAAGGGAAAGTTCCCTCAATTTTCACTGTGCTTCCTTTTGTCCTTTTGGATTTTGAACTTGCATGCACATTAAAATTGTAAAATATTAAAGGGATTTGGGTCCACGGGCATCCAAGTGTCACCAGATCTGATCAGCTGCATCAGCGTGAGAATCATGCATCAATCTTTGTCCAAAACAAAATCACTTTAGGCATCTTTCTTGGTGTGTCTATCATCCAACCTTTTTGTTGTTGTTGTTCTTTAGTTTTTTTGAGGTAGGGTTTTGCTCTAGCTTAGGCTGACCTGGAATTCACTATATATTCTCAGGGTGGCCTTGGACTCATGGCAATGCTCCTACCTCTGCCTCCGAGTGCTGGGATTATAAGTGTGCGCTACCACGCCCAGCGCCAACTGTTTTTAAACATATGAAAGTTTGCTGACCAATCTGCTGACCATTCTCTCCGCTGTCTTCCTTGAATGAAGTAAGAGATACCTGTTTTTATCTTTAGAATGAAGTGTGTGTATGTGTGTGTGTAATTGTAATTGTGGTGATCTACACACCTATCATTCTAGCCCACGCTCACCTGGACTTCACTATGTAGTCTCAGGGTGGCCTTGATCTCACGGTGCTCCTCCTACCTCTGCCTCCTGAGTTCTAAGATGAAAGGCGTGCGCCACCACTCCTGGCACTCATTCCCATTTTAGAGAAACATTTTACAGAAACTCTAGTTCATAATCACTATAACCAGAATTACCTACGTTGTGTATGGGTTTGACTTAAAAGGCAGCTACAGAACAAAGCCTTTTTCACACATTGTGGACGGGAAGGCACACTTAGCTTTAGATCCTTCACTGAAGTGTTTGCCAGAATATAGACTTCTTTCCTTCCTGCTATTTGCTATGGAACAAAATAGTTGTGCCTTGCAAGTGGGAAACACTTTAAGGAGACAGAACTTGCCAAAGATCCCGAGGACCAGCTCTAGTACAGGAGCTAGATGACTGACCAATTGATTGATTGATTGATTGATTGATTGATTGATTGATTCTGTATGGTCCCAGTCATTAGGTAAACCCAGTAACAGTTACAAAGGCCATGCGCACACATATCCCCTGGATATTGTGCTTAAAATGAAGCTTGTGTTCAGTAGGTCAAGAAGGAAGCCCAACATGTCACTTCCGCAAGCGCCCCGAGGCTGCCCATGCTGGTGGCTTTATGGAACACCTTTTGAGTAGCAGTTCTAGTCTTACTAAGACTGAGAGTGTCGTCAAGGCCAAAGTCAAGATAAGAGTTTCTTCCTTAGGCCTCAGGTAGCCTAATTTCTGTGCTACACAGCCCTGCATCTTCCCAGTAGCTAGACAAACCCAGATATAAGCATTATTAAAAAGAGAAGCCAGGGCTAGAGAGATGGCTTAGCTGTTAAGGCGCCTGCCTGCCAAGCCTAAGGACGCCCGTTCGATCTCCAGGTCCCATGTTTAGCCAGATGTAAAAAGTGACACAAGGGCACAATGCTGCACTTGCCCACAAGGGGGCGCACAGGTCTGGAGTTCCTTCACAGTGGCTTAGAGGCCCCTGGCACACACATTCTCTCTCCCCCCTCCACTCATAATAAAAAAGAAAAAGAGAAGCTGGGACTAGAGAGATGGTTTAGCAGTTAAGGCGCTTGCCTGCAAAGCCCAAGGACCCATGTTTGACTCTCCAGATCCCATGTAAGCCAGACACACAAAGATGAGGCAAGCGCAAAGTCACACATGCCCACTAGGTGGCGCAAGCGTCTGGAGTTCGATTTCAGTGGCAGAGGCTCTGGCAAGCCAATTCTCTCTCTTTCTAAAATAAATAAATAGAGGTGTTGAAGAGATGGCTTAGCGGTTAAGGCACTTGCCTGTGAAGCCTAAGGACCCTGGTTCGATTCTCCAGGTCCCACGTTAGCCAGATGCACAAGGGGGCGCATGTGTCTGGAGTTCATTTGCAATGGCTGGAGGCCCTGGCATGCCCATTCTCATTCTTTCTCTCTCTTTCTCTCTCCACCTCTCTCTGTCTCTAATAAATAAATAAAAATAAAATAAATAAATAAATAAATAAATAAATACATAGAGTGAAGTTTCAAAGGGGAAAGTGGGGGAAGGGAGGGAAGTACCATGGGATATTGTCTACAGTTAAATAACTTGTCAATAAAAAAGAAAATAAATAAATAAATAAATAAATAAATAAATAAATAAATAAAGAAAGAAGAAGCCCTGTTTCTTCACATCTTCTGGTTTCTCTAAGGATAATAATTTTTTTTTTCCTTTTTGGTTCTGGGGATTGAACCCAAGGCCTTGAACATGCTCACATGTGCTTCACTATTTAAACACACCCTCAACTCCAAGGATGGGGTTTCCTAAAATTATGAAAAGAATAAAAAAACACATAGTTTATTTCTAAAATAATAATCCTAGGCCCTGGTGATTTCCCTTACTTCTTCATCAATAACGGCCATTGCTCCACTTTCCTCAGTCCAAAGAGATAATCAAGAGCAGATAGAAAGGGAAGGAAGCCAGGCGTAGTGGCGCACGCCTTTAATCCCAGCACTCAGGAGGCAGAGGTAAGAGGATCAAGGCCAGCCTGAGACTACATAGTGAATTCCAGGTCAGCATGAGCGAGACCTTACCTCGAAAAACAAAAAGGAAGAAAGAAAGAAAGAAAGAAAGAAAGAAAGAAAGAAAGAAAGAAAGAAAGAAAGAAAGAAAGAAGGAAAGAAAGAAAGAGGGAGAGAGAGAGAGAGAGAAAGAAAAGAAAAGAAAAGAAAAGAAAAGAAAAGAAAAGAAAAGAAAGAAGAAAAGGGAGACAGGAGAGAGTGCTCTGAGGGAACGGTCTCGCTCTTATTTCGCACACTCTGCAGCAGCAACTTGGAAGAGTGTGCAAGCCTGCACACTGCCCAGCCTTCAACGTTGCCCTGGGAGAGCCCTGGTGGAGGAGTCAGAACGTGGAGGACACACCCACCTTCATCACTAGCCACAGTGACAGGTTGATTTCCCTGGGCCTCGTTCTTTGCCATGCTTTAGTCTAGCTTCTCAATGAGGGGGTGTTGACTGAATCTCTGCAAACCCCCAACACTACTGGGCAATCAGCTAAGAATGTACTGACCAGTTTGTAGGGAACCATCACCTTCAACCTTTGGCGCCCAACCCCAACCCATCCGGAAGCAACAGCTCACTCATCAGGCAGTCCTGATCTCTCCAAAAGTCAGCCTAGAGCTCAGATCTTAATCTGATGCCTTCAACAAACTGTAAATCTATCATCCAAGCACTCCCACCTACAAACCAAGCAAACAGAGAACACCACCACCTCTCCCCTCTTCCCTGGCTACGCCCCTGACTCGATAAGCTCCGATAATCCCTCACCTTTCCCTCGGCCAAAAGACATAACCTTCAAATTCTTTCTTTGCCCGTTCTTCCCCACGCGGCCCAGCCCTTAGGAAAGCCTCTCAGGACCCTCTGCTTTGTCTCTTACCTTCTCCTGGATGCCTTCATCATCGCCAGCAAAGTACAAAATCGGGACATTGAGCTCCGAGGCGGCCACCCACTGCAGGACAGCTTGGAGCTGCTTGTTCTGAACGGTGTCGGTGAAGTTGTGGTTGCTGACGATGACCTTGGGCACTTCACATCCGTCGGGTGGTTGCCCCGACAGGCCTCTCAGTTCATTATGGATGGACTGATAGGCATTCTGCAGCAGAGCTTCGGCAGTCCCCGTGCCCTTGACTGGTAAGCACTCATATAAGTTATCTGGGAAGGCAGAATTGGGCCTGCTGGCATCCCCAGACTTCTCGTCCCCCAGCTCTGCCAGCGGGGAGTCGCAGGACTTGGCAATAATGAGACACAGCTTCATCACAGAGTCCATAAGGTGTTCCACCATCTGCCCGTTCATGGAGCCGTCCATCTGGTTGGCGACCATCTTGGTTAGCCCGGATAAGGTGCCCCCAGTCTCCTCATCTTCACAGAACTTGGGTGGAGAAGGGGTCAAGGATCTGTCACACTGGTCAACATCTTCGTCCTTACCTTGCGCTTCCGGTGCCTTGGCCTCACAGTTACATCGGCTCTTGAAAATGGTCTCGCTCAGTAAGTTCCGGATGAAATTGAAGATGACACTCATCAGATCCTTCTTTTCGGACTGTTCTTGCTCGCCTGTCTTATGGGGAGACTTGAGCCTGCTGCACTCGTCACCAGCCACGTTGTGCTTGGCGTGGGGAAAGTTGGTGCTGCTGGCAGCCTCGAGGAAGCTCTGCGCATCCATCTTTCCTCCCTGCGCCAGGTGGTACTGAATTAGAAGCAGGGCAGAAACGATCAGGTCCTTGGCCCAAGAGTTGGATTCACACATGAAATTTTCGAAATTCTCCGGTTGCTGCGAAGCAGGGCCGAACTCGTAGGTTTCCTGGTGCTCAAAGGACACGTCTGGTGGAGGGCTGGGACATGGCTTGTTGCCAGATGGATTCTCCAGACCTGGAGATTTACAGTCTCTCTGTTGATGCTTGTGCCACATGTTCAGTCCCTCCTTAATGAAGTGTTCCCCCAGCGTTTCCACGCAGCTCTTCTCCTTCTCGGGCTTGCAGGCGGAAGACAGATTCTCTCTCAGTTTCGCCTCTGATTTCATGGCAAAGTTCACATTCCGGCTCCTAGGGTCGCCCCTTGTTTTCATGGAGATGAGGGAATAACTCTTGTCTTTCGTTTGCCGGATGTTCTCGGGGCATTTCTTGGCAAACATCACATTGTACAGCTTACCCAGCATGGCGTCCATGATGTCTGTAGCCTTTTGGCTACCTTGAGAAAAGAGACTTCGTTTGACAGCCGAGACAAAATCCGTGTCAGTCATGAGGCTACCTGTGACATTGTGCAGGTTCTTCATGAATGAGTCGATGAGGTCGGAGACGACCTCTTTGGCATGCTTGATCAATACCTGCTTCAGAAGGATGGTGACGATGGTTGTGTCTTTCACTTGGATCCTCAGCGTCTTCATGATGGACACCATCATGTCGGACACCACACTGTTGGCATACGTCATGATCCCTTGACTGACGGAGGAGGAAAAGTCGTCGGGCCTCTCCTGAATCCTGAACATCTTTCTTTCTGCGGGTAAGGTCCTCCCACCCTCCCTGGCATCTCCTGCGTTCCGAGACTCAAACACCTCCTTGTAGAAGAACGACTTCCTCGAACTGGGATTGTCGTCCGGACCCTTGCTTTCGTTTGTACTCTCCTTGATCTTCAAAGTGCTTTTGTATTTCAAATTGGGGGGGTTCTGCAGTGACCCCAGGGCTCTGTCTCCAGAGCCCGGAGCCTTGTCGGTGATATTTTTGGAACATTCAGACACAGTCTCGTTCACCAGCTCGGAGGCCACCGTGCTGAGGCTTTTGTGGGGTGCCGGCTCGTCCCCCATATAGAATGACTGGTGGACACATTTGTTTTCAGAGCCATGGATCTTCTCGTTGATCTCCTTGCGAGCCATGGCTATGACTAGATTGGTGAGGCGGTTGGCATAGAAGGAAACTTCATCTACTGAGGTCATGTTACCTGGTTGGGCGCAGGGGCCCTGGGCAGGCTTCTCCATGTGAGTCACCTCAAAATGCAATCTGCCCGGACTGCCCTTGGTGGTGGTGTTGTAATAGTCGATGCAGAAACCTTTTGTTTGTTTTCCCAAGTTGGCGGCATCCTCACCAAGCGATGACTCTCCGGGCTTGAACCGAGAGTCCTGGAACTCTGCTGTACTTTTCTCCAGGTCTCTGCGGAGCCAGCTGAGCACGCGGACAGGGTCTGTTGATGCATCCTTGACAAAACAAGACAAAACAAACAAACAAACAAACAAAAAAGACAAGGTTTCATCTGATTATAAGGACAGGATCTGTTGATGCATCCTTGACAAAACAAACAAACAAACAAAACAAAACAAACAAATCAAACAAAACAAACAAACAAACAAAAAAGACAAGGTTTCATCTGATTATAAGGACAGGATCTGTTGATGCATCCTTGACAAAACAAACAAACAAACAAAAAAGACAAGGTTTCATCTGATTATAAGGACAGGATCTGTTGATGCATCCTTGACAAAACAAAACAAACAAACAAACAAAAAAGACAAGGTTTCATCTGATTATAAGGACAGGATCTGTTGATGCATCCTTGACAAAACAAAACAAGCAAACAAAAAACAAAAAGACAAGGTTTCATCTGATTATAAGGAAGTTAAAGTAAGGGGACACTCAGAACCACCTCAAAAACCAGCTACAAAAGCCATCACCTCTTTCAAGCTGGCTCCATTAATATAATGAAAAGGAACATATGGTTATTGTTTATTAATATAAACAATATATATTAATATATATACAATAAATATATATTTATATATTTTGCATATATATGCATGCACTATTGCAAGGATTTTAAGACTATGATCCTATTTAAATTATTCTCCCCATAAATATAAACGATGGCTTTTGTTTCCCTCCACTTTCAAAGGAGAAAATTAAATTGTTCTGTTCGTCATTGGTGAAGCAGGAATTCCAACCCAGGAAGTTCAGTTACATTATAATAACCATTGGTAATCTAATGAATTAATTGCGGTTTTTTTTTTAGACCTTTAATTTTTATTTACTTTTCAAATATTTTGTTTATTTATTTATTTGAGAGCAAGAAAGAGGCAGAGAGAGAGAGAATGGGCACGCCAGGGCCTCCAGCCTCAGCAAACAAACTCCAGATGCATGCGCCCCCTTGTGCATCTAGGTTATGTGGGTCCTGGAGAGTCGAACCAGGATCCTCTGGCTTTGCAGTCAAATGCCTTAACCGCTAAGCCATCTCTCCAGCCCTAATTAATCGTTTATAAGTTTATTCTCTGCTGAGTGTAGTGGTGCATGCCTGTAATTCCAGCACTTGAGAGGCTGAGCCAGGAGGAGTTTGAGGCTATTTTGCAAGTTTGTGGCCAGTCTGGGCTACCACGCCATGCCCTAGCATTACTTCTACTTAATGTGTAAGAGTATTAAAAACATAAATTTGCTTGACCACCCCCACAATGCATGACCCACATTCCCCATTGATGAGGGTCCCTTTGGAAGAGGGAGGACAGGGAGGAGGATAAGGGAGCCAACACTATGAATGTAAAATCAGAATAATATAAATAAAAAATTACGGGGAAAAAAACAAAAACAAAAAACCCATAAATTTGAACTTGACTTTATCCCAATTCTTCCCAGGGTTGATAGTATGTTCACTTGATAAAGTTCCAATACTTAACAATTTTTCATTTACTTAATTGTATGTGTGCATGTGTGCACGCATGCATGTATGGGCATTCTAGGGCCTCTTGCCGCTGTTAACAAATGCCAGAGGCATGAATTACCCTTTGTGTCTGGCTTACATGAGTGGCTTGTGAATTGAACCCAAGCCGTCTTTGCAAGCCATTTTCTTAGCCCCCTCCAATATCTTTACATAACTTCAAACACCAGGTCGGTATTAGATTGAGTTAGCATTGATTGGATACACTTTTTCTTTGTTTTTCCTTTTATTTTCCCTTCCTTTTGATATTTTTATTAATTTTTAGTTAGCACATAAAATAATGTTTTTTGTTTGTTTGTTTGTTTGTTTTGTTGTCAAGGTAGGGTCTTGCTCTAGCCCAGACTGTCCTGGAATTCACTATGTAGTCTCAAGGTGGCCTGGAACTCATGGTGATCCTCCTACTTCTACTTCCTGAGTGCTGGGATTAAAGGCGTGCGCCTAATAGACACCTAATAGTTGTGGGTTTTTTTTGGTTTTTTGTTTTTTTTGTTTTTTGAGGTAGGGTCTCACTCTAGCCCAGGCTGACCTGGAATTCACTATGTAGTCTCGGGATGGCCTTGAACTCACAGCGATCCTCCTACCTCTGCCACCTGAGTGCTGGGATTAAAGGCGTGCACCACCACGCCAGGCAATAGTTGTGTTTTATTGTGATATTTTATATACATATCATGGTACTTTGCTTATATTTGCTCCATTACCCTCCCAATCCCCACCCCCCAAGCCCTGCTGGTCTCCTATTGGATATGTTTCTAATAAGACAGATGCTGAAACATTGATGGCTAAGCAAAAAGTTCATGTTTTTGCTTCTTAATTTGATTAACATGAAGAGGGTACAGCTTTGAGTCTGTAAATGAATGAGTTCATTTTTTGCTCCTAGGAGATATTGCAGGAGGAATGTGTGTAGCTGGATTTAGCAAGCTGACTCCATGTGTTCCTGAGCCCTGCTTGTCTGAGTTTTAGCTGGTAGGTGACAAGTCAGTTATACACAGCATCCTGTCACTCAGGTTTTGTGTGTGTGTGTGTGTGTGTGTGATATAGAAATAGGAAATACTTTGGATAAAAGTTATGATGAATAGATGTTTAATACTGCCATCAGGAACACAGTCTTAGAAAAACTGAAGTGTGGCTGGAGAAATGGCTTAGCAATTAAGGACCCACGTAAGCCAGATGCACAAGGGGATGCATGCATCTGGAGTTCATTTGCAATGGCTGGAGGCCCTGGCGCACCCATTTTCTCTCTTTCTCCCTGCCTATTTCTGTATCTCTCTCTCTCAAATAAATAAATAAATAAAATATCTTTTTTTTTTTTAAAAAAGAAAGAAAAACTGAAGTGTGCCCAGGCTTGTTTGTTTAGGGTCCACAGGTGAAACCTGGGCAGACCATTTCTTGGGCTTGACTTCCTTACCTGAGGATGGCAAATAATACAAGCCTTTATAACTCCAATCTGTGCTTCCTCATGGAAACTTCCAGTAATGCAAAGGTAAATCCATAATCGGGCCAAACCCTTATTTTGTCATCAACAGAATTCTTACTTTGAGATTTTGTTTTATTTTTGGTTTTTCAAGGTAGGGTCTCACTGTAGCCCAGGCTGACCTGGAATTCACTCTGTAGTCTCAGGGTGGCCTCGAACTCGTGGAGATCCTCCTACCTCTGCCTCCCGAGTGCTGGGATTAAAGGCGTGCACCACCACTCCCAGTTTGAGAATTTTTTTTTTTTTTTTTTAGCAAAGTGAAAGAGACTACTGGGGGAAAAACTTGTGCTGTAATAGAAAGCCATGTATGTTTATAATCTATGGTTAATGTACAAAGTGTTGTCTAAACATTCCGCATTACAATTCTTTCCTAGAGACATGCAAATCATGTGTAGTGAAGGTACCCCGACTTCCCTTCCCCACTGTGTGTGCACTTCAATGGTTCTGATCTATAAACACCTTTCATCTTATTTACTTCCCTTTTTTTTTTTTCTTGTTTTTTTTTTTTTGAGATAGGGTTGCACTCTAGCCTTGCCCAGGTTGACCTGGAATTCATTCTGTAGACTCAGGCTGGCCTTGAACTCACAGCGATCATCCTACCTCTGTTTCCCAAGTGCTGGGATTAAAGGCGTGCGCCACCACACCCCGGCTTCCTTTCTTTTTTTCTTTTTTCTTTTCTTTTTTTTTCTTTTTTTTTTTTTGGTTTTTCAAAGTAGGGTTTTACTCTAGTCCAGGCTGACCTGGAATTAACTATGTAGTCTCAGGGTGGCCTCGAACTCACAGCAATCCGCCTACCTCTGCCTCCCAAGTGCTGGGATTAAAGGCGTGCACCACCACGCCCGGCTTTTTCCTTTCTTTTTTGATTCAGGGTCTCCTGTGTTCCTGGCTGGCTTTGAAGGTACTATGTAGCTAAGGATGAGTTTGAACTCCTCATCTACCAGCCTCTGCCTCCCAAGCGCTGGGATTTCAGACCTGTGCTACCATGCTTAGCTTACTACCCTTTTCAGTTTGCCCTTGAACTGGTTACATTTCTCCCACTTCCTTATTACTGAATTAACTAAAATCTTAAACACACATTCATTTTTCTATCTGTATGAGAGTGCTGATTTCACACCTTAAGAAAGTTATCTTAAAAAATTTTTTTTGTCAAAGACTTTTCATTTATATACTTGGCAGTGACAAAAAGAGCGAGCCAGATAGAGAGAGAGAGAGAGAATGGGCATGCTAGGGCCTCCAGTCACTGCAAACAAACTTCAGACGCATGTTCCACCTTGTGCAAATGGCTTACGTGGGTTCTGGGGAATCAAACCGGGGTCCTTTGGCTTTGCAGGCAAACGCCTTAACCATGAAGCCGTCTCTCCAGCCTGCAAGTTATCTTTTGATGATACTAGTTATTTACAGATAGGCACACAAGCCTATGCACAGGCATGTTTCCATCACTGAGCTATACCACGCACAGGGAAACTTAATTATAATGCAGGTATGGGGTTTGTTCTTTTGTTCTCTTCACAATTAAACAGCGAACCCAGCACAGCACAGAGTTTTCTAACAGCATGCAGAGTTGTGTTAGCCTTCTGTTCTTATGGGTTTTTATTATCTGTTTCTTATCTGTGTGCGTGTGTGCGCGTGCGCGCATGTGTGTGTGTATGCGTGTGCTTTCTGCATTTATTCCAGAAATTCCTGGTCTTTTTTCTTATATCTTTTAGTAGTATCCTCCCCTTTCATAGGAAGCAATCTTTAAATATTAAATCACTCGAGTGATTTCCATCACTTATTGGCCCCTGTGTGATATAGGGCCTGATACCAAGAAGATATTTGATAAGTATTTATTGGATATTAAAGCCATAGTGACAATGTCACTGACATGAGAGTTTATAGTCAGAATTTTGTTTGTTTGTTTGTTTTGGTTTTTTGAGGTAGGGTCTCACTTTAGCCCAGGCTGATCTGGAATTCACTATGTAGTCTCAGGGCGGCCTCAAACTCATAGTGATCCTCCTACCTCTGCCTCCCAAGTGCTGGGATTAAAGGCGTGCGCCACCACGCCTGGCATATAGTCAGAATTTCAAGACATTCCACTTTTCAGAAATTCTTCCCTATGAAGGTTGGAGACCCTTGTTTTGAATATTTCTGTTTGAAAGGTAAATATATATATATATATATATATATATATATATTTATAATGCATACTTTTTCATTAATTATAACATATTGATCTTACAAACTATCATATAATAAGTACCCTCCCCCCCCACAAGGCAAACCTATAGAATTTGGTGGAAAAAAATTGAAAATTTTTTGTTCTACATGAGCTCATATTTTTCCCCATCAGCAATGCCACCTTCAAAAATAAGAGGATGGTAGTAGTGGTGATGGAGAGAATAAGGACACTCTTGGTGACAGTTCAAATGTCCCCTCACTAGTGCTGATGACGTGATTGGCCCGTACCATTCTCCAGTCTGTGGACTGGTTATCTCCAGGTGAGTAGACATCTACTTTGCATACTCCATTTTGGCTTTGTAACCAGTCAACCTTATCCGTCATCTGGAAGCAGAAAAAGGAAAAAAAAAAACCATGTGAGAAGCCAGCAAAAGAACAGGATATATACATAAAAGGAAGGAGAAAGAAGGTGAATGGCAAATATTTCTTAAATACATTTGTATCTCTAGAGATGAGGCTAGTGGTAGGCCAGGGCCTCCAGCCACTGCAAAGAACTCCAGACGCATGCACCTCCTTATGCATCTGGCTTACATGGGTACAGAGGAATAGAACCTGTGTTCTTAGACTTCACAGATAAGTGACTTAACTGCTAAGCCATCTCTTCAGCCCCTTTTCCTTTCTTTTTATTTCATATATATATATAAATGTTTTTCGAGGTAGGGTATCACTCTGGCTCAGGCTGTCCTGGAATTCACTATGTAGTCTCAGGGTGGCCTTGAACTCATGGTGATCCTCCTACCTCTGCCTCCAGAGTGCTGGGATTAAAGGCATGTGCCACCACACCTGGCTATTTTTTAAAATATATTTATTCATTTATTTATTTATTTATTTGAGAGAAAGAGAGACAGAGAGAATGGGCATGCCAGGGCCTCCAGCCATTGCAAACGAATCCCAGATGCATGTGCCCCTTTGTGCATCTGGCTTACGTGGGTCCTGAGAATCGAACCAGGATCCTTTGGCTTTGCAGGTAAATGTTTTAACCACTAAGCCATTTCTCCAGCCCCCTCTTTCTCTTTTCCTTTCTTTTTAAATGGGGCTGGGGATGGAGCCCACAGCCTCTTGCATGCTAGGTACGTGCGCAGCCCTACATAAATATCCTTATGCTTAAGTCATGGTACCATTATTTGGCTAAAGAATGAGAATTCTTAGAAGCTCCTCTCACCTAGATTGTTGACAATACAAGAGCCAGAAATGCATGCCTATTCTTCTCCAAGTGATTTACATCTATTTTTATTTATTTATTTATTTGACAGAGAAAGAGAGAGAGAGAATGGGCACACCAGGGCCTCTAGCCACTGCAAATGAAATCCAGACATGTGCACCCCCTTGTGCATCTGGCTAACGTGGGTCCTGGGGAATCGAACCTGGGTCCTCTGGCTTTGTAGGCAAATGCCTTAACCGCTAAGCCATCCCTCCAGCCCATAAACATTTTATTTTTATTTATTTATTTATTTATTTATTTGACAGAGAAAGAGGGAGAGAGAGAGGATTTACATTTATTAGAACACAACCAAGTGAATAGAAATCTACGTAGTTAGATTGTATGCACTGCATCAAATCAGATAAAAAGGAAATATAAAAAGTAAGGAAATTCTATGATCACCTACCTTTACTTTAGTAAGGGTTCTGTAGTCTGAGGAAAGCTCTTGACTAAGTTTGATGTTATCTTCAATATCCCTGAGTTTACCCACCCCTCCTGCCATGTAATATATAAGGAATCTGCAAAGAAAGATACAAGCAAAAGTGACTAAATAAATATCAACTCTAATGCTCTTATTGCCAAATAATGATCTTAACTTAGCCACAATTGTCACATGCACACACACCAGTAATGAGTACAAAGCAACACTGAACTTTCACAGAGGGAGCCCACATCTTTACTCTGACGAATTCGGACATTTTCCAAGGTTACAAAAATGGCTCCACTTTCTGGCCAATGGCTTCTTAAATCACTACTATTCTTCTCCACCTTCATAGCACTGGGATCGAGGCTCATTTAATGATAAGAATGGTAGCCATGGGGGCCGAAAAGATGGCTTAGCAGTTAAGGCATTTGCCTGCAAAGCCAAAGGATCCTGGTTCGATTTTCCAGGACCCACATGAGCCAGATGCATCTAGAGTTCATTTGCAATGGCTGGAGGTCCTGGTGCACGCATTCTCTCTCTCTCTCTCTCTCTCTCAAATAAATAAATAAAGTATATTTTAAAAAACCAAAAATGATAGCCAGGCATGGTGGCACATGCCTTTAATCCCAGCAGAGGCCCTGGTTCACCCATTTTCTCTCTCTGTCTCTCTCAAATAAATAAATAAAATATATTTTAAAAAAACAAGAATGGTAGCCAGGCATGGTGGCACATGCCTTTAATCCCAGCAGAGGCCCTGGTTCACCCATTCTCTCTCTCTCTCTCTCAAATAAATAAATATATTTAAAAAAAAACACAAGAATGGTAGCTAGGCATGGTGGTGCACGCCTTTAATCCCAGCACTTGGGAGGCAGAGGAAGGAGGATCACTATGATTCCGAGGCCACCTGGAGACTACACAATGATTTCCAGGTCAGCCTAGGAAAAAAAGAAAGGAAGAAAAAAAAAAGAAAGAAAGAAAGAAAGAAAGAAAGAAGGAAGGAAGGAAGGAACAAAGGAACGAAGGAAGGAAAGGGAAGGAGAGAGGTAGAGAGGAAGGAAGGAAAGGAAGGAGGAAGGAAGGAAGGAAGAAGAAAAAAAGAATGGTGAAAAAATGTTGTCTAATCTCAAGCATGTTTGGAGAGGTAGTTGGGATGGAGAATAAGCATCTTGAGTTTATGGATCTCAAAACATTTTCTTTGGGGACTTGAGAAACATGGACATTTCTGGGGGGCCAAGAAGATGGATCAGTGGATAAAGGCACTGGCTTGCACAGCCTACTGGCCCAGTTCCCCAAGTAAAGCTGAGCAGGTATTCACTTGTGCTGGCAAGAGGTGCTCGCGTGCACACACCTGTGCAAACAGGTAAAGATTGAAAAGAAAACTCAGCGTCTCGATGTTATAAAGGGACTTCATGTTGGATGTCTTCCAGTTCAGTGAACTGCTTTGTCCTGTCTGGACCAAGACATTTCAATAAAACACATTGACATTTTACTCCCACCTTGAAATAACCACCTGGCACCCCTGTCATGTGCCTCCAGAATGTCTCTCTAAACCCATCTTTCCTTCGAAGCTGAAGTCAAATGTTGCCCTATCCACGAAGTCATTCCTAGATACCTAACTGGATGTGATTTCCCTTTCTTAGCTGTTTCCCTCATATCTGCTTTCAACCTTTATATCCTATGGTATTTTCATCACTCACATATATTTTATCTATGAGATTCTTCATGAGACCCACTATCTCATTCATTTTGGTGTCCCTTATAATAGCTAGACCCTTAAAGCCAGTGCTTAATACTATTAACCTGCTGAAAGAATTGAATATACAAACTCTGCCCATTTTAATTCCAAATAGCTCATTCTCTCTTTCTTAAGTGTAGGATTCATGCACAAATATATATGGCTTGCTCAAATGTATTAATTTAGTTAACCAGATACTTAGGTTTTCTTGAAGTTGAATTTTTTTTTTTATTTTTCAAGGTAGGGTCTCACTCTGGTCCAGGCTGACCTGGAATTAGCTATGTAGTCTCAGGGTGGCCTTGAACTCATGGCGATCCTCCTACCTCTGCCTCCCGAGTGCTGGGATTAAAGGCGTGCGCCACCACGCGCGGCTGAAGTTGAATTATTTTGAGGATAAGTTGACCTTAGACACTTAGGCAATGTTTTACTACCAGGCTATTTCAATAATGCAAAGAAACATACCCAAAATGATTGGGCATTATTTATTTATTTATTTATTTGTCTTGTTTTGGTTTTTCGAGGTAGGGTCTCACTCTAGCCCAGGCTGACCTGGAATTCACCATGTAGTCTCAGGGTGACCTTGAACTCATGGTGATCCTCCTACCTCTGCCTCCCGAGTGCCACGAAAGTGTATGTACACCAGGCACGGTAGTGCATACTAAGCCCAAGTTGCCCTTTAACTATTGACAATAACCCTGTTTTAGCAATCTAAGTGCTAGGATTACAGCTGTGTGTGAAGCGCCACAACCAGCTCCACATTTTCAACTTTTAATGCAGTTTTGAACCTATTTGTTGATTTTATTTAAACACTAGATTTTTCCATTGCTAGCATTTGGAAGGTAGAAGCAGGAGAATCAGGAGTTCAAGGTCATCTGAACTCAAGACCAGCCTGGGTTATGTGAGAACTTGTCTCACAAAAAAAAAATTAACAAAATAAAAATAAAGAGGCAATTAAATACTTCTTCATGGAGGCTATCCATCTGGGACAATTGAGAGAATTTTTCTAAACATTATTATTGTTGTTGTTGTTTTTTGAGGTAGGGTCTCACTCTGGCCCAGGCTGTCCCGGACTTCACTATGTAGTCTCAGGGTGGCTCAAACTCACGGCGATTCTCCTACCTCTTGCCTCCCGAGTGCTGGGGTTAAAGGCGTGCGCCACCATGCCCGTCTCTAAACATTATTTATTTGTTTATTTATTTATGAGAGACAAAAAGAGGGAGAGAGAGGATGTGCACACCAGGGCCTCTAGCCACTGCAAACAAATTCCAGACACATGCGCCATCACATGCATGTGGCTTACACGGGTACTGGGAAATCAAACCTGGGTCCTTAGGCTTCGCAGGCAAAACACCTGAACCACTAAGCCATCTCTCCAGCCCCAATTCAGAGAGTTTTATCAAACTAACACAAGCTTCGTGGATATTAATAAACGTCTAGAGGACACAGGAAACAGACTAAGCCAGGCGTGGTGGCGCACACCTTTCATCCCAGCACTCAGGACGCTGAGTTAGGAGTACTGCTGTGAGTTCGAGGCCAGCCTGAGACTATATAGTGAATTCCAGCTCAGCCTGGGTTAGATCAAGACCCTACCTCCAAAAATCTAAAAAAAAAAAAAAAAAAGTGTACTTAAAGTTACATATCATAATGTTTTTAGTAGTCTATTTTCTTCTTTTTTTGTTGTCTTTCAAAGTAGGGTCTCACTCTACCAGAGGCTGACTTGGAACTCACGTTTTAGTCCCAAGCTGGCCTCAAACTCACAGTGTCCCTTCCACCTCTACCTCCTGAGTGCTGAAATTAAAGGTGTGTGCCACCATGCCCAGCTTAGTCTATTTTCTGTGCCCTCTAGGTGTTATTAATGTCCATGAAGCTTGTTTTAGTTTGTAAAATTCTCTCAGTTGTCCTAGATGGATAGCTTCCATGAAGAAGTACTTAAATGCCTCTTTATTTTGAGCTGGAATTCACTATGTAGTCTCAGGGTGGCCTCAAACTCATGGTGATCCTCCTACCTCTGCCTCCTGAGTGCTGGGATTAAAGGCGTGCACCACCATGTCCGGCTATTTATTTATTTATTAGAGACAGAGAGAGGGAAAGAGAGAGAAAGGGAGAGTGAGAATGGGCACGCCAGGCCTCTAGCCACTGCAAATGAATTCCAGACTTGTGGGCCCCCTTGTGCATCTGTCTTACATGGGACCTGGAGAGTCGAACCAGGATCCTTAGGTTTCACAGGCAAACGCCTTAACCTCAAAGCCATCTCTCCAGCCCTATTTTGTTATTTTTTGAGGCAAGGTCTCACTGAACCCAGGCTGGCCTTGAGCTCAGTACATAGCTCAGGTGACCTTGAACTCCTGATTCTCCTGCCTCTACCTTCCAAATGCTAGAAATGTAAAACAAATAGGTTCACAACTGCATTATAATAAGTTGACCATGCTTGTGATGCCTCACACCCAACTGTAATCCTAGCACTTGGATTGCTAAAGCGGAAGGATTGTCAGGAGCTAAAGGGCAGCTTGGGCTTCGTTGTATGGCGAGTTCCAAGCCAGCCTGAGTGACCGACTGAGACCATGTCTCAAACAAGCAACCAGACAAAAACCTTGGAAGTAAAAGAGAGAGAGAGAAGTAAAAAAAAAACCAAAAAACAAAAAACCTTGTAAGCTGAAAAGTTAGTAACAGCAGGCTAGAGTCATAACCTTGTGTTACCTATCAAATAGACAACCGAGGTTTGCGAGATGGCCCCGTGGTAAAAAGCCCCTTGTTTGCAAAGCCTGCAAGCCCAGGTTCAATTCCCCCAGCACCCATGTAAAAGACAGATGCAACGAGTGGCATAAGTACCTGGTGTCATGAGACCTTGGTGTGCCCATAGACACACACATATTAATAAGTAAATAAATAAAAACAGACTTGTAAAATGTGAGGCCCAGTAAATTATGCTGGTACATGCCTGGGATTCTAGCACTTGAAACACAGAGCCAGAAGGATCAGGAATTCAAGGTCCTCCTTGGCTATACAAGGAGTTTAAGGTAACCTTGGTGTTGCAGTCAGGTTTGCATTGCAGGCAAAAACACCCAACCAAGAGCAGACTGTGGGAGAAAAGGGTTTATTTTGGCTTATAGGCTCAAGGGGAAGCTCCATGATGGCAGGAGGGAAATGATGGCATGAGCAGAGGGTGTTCGTCACCTCCTGGCCAACGTTAGGTGAACAACAGCATCAGGAGAGTGTGCCAAACATTGGCAAGAGGAAGCTGGCTATAATACCCATAAACCTGCCTCCAACAATACACTGCCTCCAGGAGGCGTTAATTCCCAAACTGCCATCAGCTGGGGACCTAACATTCAGAACACCTAAGTTAATGGGGGGACACCCGAATCACATCACCACACTTGGGTATATTAAAAAAAAAAAAATCAAGGGCTGGAGAGATGGCTTAGTGGTTAAGGCGTTTGCCTGCAAAGCCAAAGGATCCCAGTTCGATTCTCCAGGACCAGATGGGCAAGGGGCACATGCATCTGGAGTTCGTTTGCAGTGGCTGGAGGCCCTGGTGTGCCCATTCTCTCTCTCTCAAATAAATAAAATATATTTTTAAAAAACACTAGGCCGGGCGTGGTGGCGCACGCCTTTAATCCCAGCACTCGGGAGGCAGAGGTATGAGGATCGCCAAGAGTTCAAGGCCACCCTGAGACTACATAGTTAATTCTAGGTCAGCCTGAGCTAGAGTGAGACCCTATCTTGCAAAACCAAAAAAAAAAAAAAAAAAAAAAAAAAAAACAACAACAAAAAAAAACACTGTTGCCAGGTCTTTAATCCCAGCACTCGGGAGGCAAAGGTAGGAGGATCACTGTGAGTTCAAGGACACCCTGAGACTACAGAGTGAATTCCAGGTCAGCCTTAGCTAGAGTAAGAACCTATCTCGAAAAACCAAAACCAAAAAAAAAAAAAAAAAAAAAAAAACACTGTTAAAAAAATCAAAATAAGGGGCTAGGGAGATGACTTAGCAGTTAAAGGTCCTTGCTGGCAAAGCCTGCTGGCCTGGGTTCAGTTCCCCAACCCCTCATGTAAAGCTGGATGAGCATTCATAAAGTGGCAAGAGACCCTGGCACCCGCGCCCCCCCCCCCGCCCCACATAAATAGTCTGTGTGTGGTGTTGCAAGCCTTTAGCTCTAGCATTCAGGAGGCAGAGACAAAGGATTGTTGTGAGTTTGAGGCCAGCTTGGTGCTGCAGAGTATGTTCCAGGCCAGCCTGTACTAGAGTGAGGCCCTACTCCCTCCCAAAATAAACCAAAGCAAATTAAAATCAAAATAAATAAATAGCTAATAAAGTGCAATATTTAAAGGGGCCACTATTCTTTAGGTAAGCATTCTACCAATGGAGCTACAGCTGGAAGGTCTACTTACCTTTTTTTTTTTTAAAAAAAAAAAAAAAAAAGATATTTTAGAGCTGGAAAGATGGCTTAACAGTTAAGGCACTTGCCTGCAAAGCCAAAGGACCCAGGTTCTATTCCCCAGGACTCACGTAAGCTAAGATGCACATGCCACATGCACCTGGAGTTCATTTGCAGTGGCTGGATGGTCTGCATGCCCTCCCTCTCTTTCTCTCCCTCCCTCCCTCTTTCTCTGTCACTCTCAAATAAATAAATAAAAATAAACAACAAATTTAAAAAATAAACTATGACAGAAAACAAAGATATTTTATTTTTATTTATTTATTTATTTGAGAGGGATGGAGAAAAAAAGAGAAGGGGGGGGGAGAGAGAGAGAGAGATGCCAGGGCCTCCAGCCACTGCAAATGAACTCCAGATGCATGTGCCCCCTTGTGCATCTGGTTTACATGTGTCCTGGGGGATTGAACCTGGGTCCTTTGGCTTTGCAGGGAAGTGCCTTAACTTCTAAACCATCTCTCCAGCCCCCACTTACCTTTTGTTGTTGTTGTTTTGAGGTTGAGTCTCACTCTAGCCCAGCTGACCTGGAATTCACTCTGTAGTCTCAGGGTGGCCTTGAGCTCACGACGACCTCCTACCTCTGCCTCCCAAGTGCTGGGATTAAAGGTGTGCGCCACCACAGCCAGCCTTCCCACTTACCTTTAAATGGACCATGAAAGCTATTTTGTGTGCATATGTGTGTAATCCAGGGCACAAACTCTGGTGCCACTCCCCAGGCGGGTGGTCACTGAGTCAGGGTCTCTCAATGGCCTGGAACTCACCAATTAGGTGAGGCTTGCCAATGAGTGCTAGTGATCTGCTTGTCTCCACCTACCTGGCACTTGGCTTTCAAGAGCACCTCTATGCCTGGCTTTTAACTATGTAGTCTCAGGGTGGCCTCAAACTCACGGCGATCCTCCTACCTCTGTCTCCCAAGTGCTGGGATTAAAAGCATGCACCACCACGCCTGGCTGCTTTTTGTATTTTTAACATGGGTTCTGGAACTCAGATTCTCATCTTGCAAAGCAAGCAATTTACTGACTGAGCTCTCTCTCTCCTGCCCTGAAAATATTTATTTACTTACTTATTTATTTTTAAAATATATTTTATTTATTTATTTGAGAGAGAGAGGGAGAGAATGGGTGCACCAGGGCCTCTAGCCACTGCAAACGAACTCCAGGTGCATGCGCCCCCTTGTGTATCTGGCTTATGTGGGTCCCAGATAATCGAACCGGGATCTTTTGGCTTTGCAGGCAGATGCCTTAACGACTAAGCCATCTTTCCAGCCATCCTGCCCTTGAAAATATTTAATACACTCATCTTACAGATCAGAAACATGAGATCTATAAAGAGAATATTAGGAATAGTGGATTTATTTCTTCAGATACTGTAACTCTGCAATTTAATAGCCTGGAAGATGTGAAGATGGCCAATAAAAGGCTTTTGTGGTCCTAGAAAGATTGAGCTAAAACGTTTCCCCAAAATGTCAGGGTTGGCTGAAGATGGGGCTCAGAGGTAGAATGTTTGCCTAGCATGCATGAAGCCCTGGTTTCAATCCCAGCACTGCATACAACTGGACACTGTGGTCCACATCTGTAATCCTCATGCTTGGAAGGCTGAGGCAGGAGGACTGGCGCAAGCGTGAGGCCCCTCTGGGCTATATAGTAAGTAGCAGGCAAGCGTGGACTACAGTGAAAGAACTGTCTCAAAAATTATTAGAACCCTTCAACCACAAAAAGATGCCAATGTCAAAAGATAGAAAAATGCCAAAGTCATTATTTCCTCAAATCAAAGCGGGGCACCAATCACAAATGCCAGTGCGGAACCCCTGATGCAGTGCAGGGGGCTGGTGAGGATTGGTGGATCCCAGACCACATAATCTGAAGATGGCTCCAGCATCCATTTTAAGAGGATTTCTCCAAGGTTACTAAATTCATCAAAACCCCCTACATTCAAGCCAGGTGTGGTTGCGCATGCCTTTAATCCCAGCACTCGGGAGGCAGAGGTAGGAGGATCGCCGAGAGTTCGAGGCTACCCTGAGACTACATAGTGAATTCCAGGGCAGCCTGAGCTAGAGTGAGACCCTACCTCGAAAAACCAAAAAATAGAAATAAAAATCCCCTAAATTCTAGGCAGTGCAGTTAAGGCTTTTGTGGACTTTCTACACATCTAACTAAGCTTTGAGGCACAGCCAAACAAATTGTATTATTAATCTTTAAAATATTTTTTGGAATCAGTTTTACTAATTTTTGTTATCTTATCATAATTTATTTTTGATCATGAAGATCCCTGGCTTACAGCACATCACTGAATTCTCACTGGAAAAATTAAATCCAAGGTTTTTATATTGATTTTTTATTAGTTATGAATATAGTATATATACAGCCATGATGGTACCATTGTTAGCTTTCTCCCTGTCCTCCCCCCATGGGTAAGGTGGGTCTTGCCTTACGGGGGTTTGCTTCTCTCTTTCAGAGGGATGCAGAACCTGAGGAGATAACCAGCCCATCGCACCTCACCAGGGCACCAGCTGAAGCCATAGAGTTACAGGGGAAATGAGCAAGAGTTTTTCATTTCGGAGAACCTGGTACCAGCACAAGGGCGAAGGAGATAGACACAAAGAACACTCAACTCCTACCAAATCAGAGATCCAGAGACACAGAGACTCCCAAGACCTCGTCACTGAAATAGACCTAAAATGAACCCAACACAGCTCAGGGAAATTCGCGGAAGAGGGGGCGGAAAGATTATTAGAGCCATGAGTTGGGTCATTATGCACAGTCATTGCCTCTCCCGCATAACTGATGGTACCCCCATAAGTTTTACTAATTTTTAAAATATCTTCTCTCTCTCTCTCTCTCTCTCTCTCTCTCTCTGTGTGTGTGTGTGTGTGTGTGTGTGGTCAGCATCTCAGGATCTCTTACCAATGCAAACTCCAGACACATATGTCTAGCTTTACGTGGGTATTAGGGAATCAAACCTTGGCCAGCAGGCTTTGCAAGCAAGTGGTTTTAATCACTGAGCCATGTCCACAGCCCTATTCTTAATTTTTAAAAGGGATTAATGTATTTGTTATAGCCATTTCTTCTTCTCTACCCTCATACTTTCTGTGTCTAGTGCATTGTAGAAACAACAAAAAATTGTTTCAACAGATTTTGTTAAAATAAAGATTAGAAATATGTGAGTTTTATTTTTTTGAGGTAAGGTGTTACGCTACCCCAGGTTGACCTGGAACTCACTCTAAATCCAGGTTGGCCTCAAACTGATGGCAATCCTATTTCCTCAGCTTTCTCAGTGTTGGAGAATCAAAAGTGGTACACCAGCATGCCCAGAAATATGTGGGTTTAAAAAACAGTATTCAGTACTTGGGAGGCAGAGGTAGGAAGATCACCATGAGTTCAAGGCCACCCTGAGACTACATAGTGAATTCCAGGTCAGCCTGGGCTACAGCGAGACCCTACCTCAAAAAACGAAAAACCAAAAAAAAAAATATTATTCATGGGCTGGAGAGATGTCTTAGCGATTAAGGCACTTGCCTGCAAAACCTAAGGACCCATGTTCGACTCTCCAGATCCCATGTAAAGCCAGATGCACAAAGGTGAGGCAAGCACAAGGTCGCACATGACCACTAGGTGGCGCAAGCACCTGGAGTTCGATTGCAGTGGCTGAGGCCCTGGCACTCCAATTCTCTCTCTCTTCCCTTCTCTCTCTGTCTCTCACTCTAAAATAAATATTTAAAAAATATTATTCATGGGGCTGAAGAGATGGCTTAGTGGTTAAGTGCTTGCCTGTGAAGCCTAAGGATCCCGGTTCGAGGCTCGATTCTCCAGGACCCACGTAAGTCAGATGCACAAGGGGGTGCACACATCTGGAGTTCATTTGCAGTGGGTGGAAGCCCTGGCACACCCATTCTCTCTCTCTCTCTCTCTCTCTCTCTCTCTACCTGCCTATTTCTGTATCTCTCTCTCAAATAAATAAAAAATGTTATTCATTATGATTTTCTTCAAAATGCCAGTATGTTTGCTTTTCCTTTAGAATAGCTTGTTAGTACTGACACTTTTTCTCACAAGCATGCATGGCCTGTCCACCTCCAGGGCTCTCTGGTCTAGCCAGGGCCTTGGTAGTTGAGAGGCTTCAGGCAGATAAGACTTGGACTCGAGTATAGCATAGACACTGGCCAGATAATGGAGTGGAAACGTCACTAGGTAGGAAAACTTTACTCTCAATGTCACACTGGAAGGTGGGGAGGAGTAAAACCAGCATTCCCGGCAAAAGGATGGTGCAGGTGAGCTAGTCAAATGTGTAGAGAACTCACAAGTTCGCGGGTGAGTGCGCTGCTGCCGAGGGAGAACTCACTTATGTCCCGAGGATTCAAATGTAGGGTCTAAAGTGGCCGGACAGGGCGAGGTGGCTCACGCCTATAATCTCAGGACTCAGGAGGCTGAGGTAGAAGGTTCACTGTGAGCCTGAGGCCAGCCTGTGTCACAGCTTAACCTGGGCTACAGTGAGACCTTCTTTAAAAAAAAAACCCAAAAATTATATAAAAATAGACTGGGCAGAAGGATGAGGCTGGTTGGATGTAGAACAGCTGCCCATCACTTGTCGGTGAATTCTCCCTCCACGTACTGGGGGTCAGAAAAGGGGCTCTTTTACCAATCCAGTGGGACTTCCTACCTCTATAGCTCTGGAATATTGAACCACAGAAGACTCCAGAAGATACTTTTAAAGTCAATGAAGATGCTGGGATGTTCTTGCTCAGCTCGAGATCTTGTTTCCTCCCCCAGCCTTCCATGTACCTCCTCCTTGTTGGGACTGGGGAGTGACATCAGAATCGCAACTGATGACGTCACTGTCACTATAGCAACACTGTCAGGCTGCCAGAGATGGAGGGATGAACAAGTCAAGAGCGGTGAAGGCCCACTACACTCCTTGGCTCTGGTGCTTAGGAAACGACAAGAGAAGGAGTGAAGATGTGTTCTGGGGCCGTTTAGTTGTGGAGGAGGGCTGATTTTTCTCCTACGCAGTCTCTCTTGAGTGTTTAAGTGGTGTTGGGGAGTGCGGGAAGGGAAATAGAGCCCATTTAAAACAGCAGAGTAAGTATCATTAACAGATCTAATGGGCAGAGAATACGAAATAATAATTGTCCCCTAGATTTCTTTTTTCTTTTTCTTTTCTCTTTTCTTTTTTTGGTTTTTCGAGGCAGGGTCTCACTCTAGCTCAGGCTGACCTGGAATTCTATGTATTCTCAGGGTGGCTTTGAACTCGTGGCAATCCTCTTGTCTCTGCCTCCCGAGTGCTCGGATTAAAGGTGTGCGCCACCATGCCCAGCTTCCACCTTCATTTTTTAAAAATATTTTTTAGAGCCGGGCATGGTGGCGCACGCCTTTAATCTGAGCACTCAGGAGGCAGAGGGAGGAGGATCGCTGTAAGTTCAAGGCCACCCTGAGACTACATAGTGAATTCCAGGTCAGCCTGGACTAGTGTGAGACTCTGCCTCAAAAAACCAATACATATATATATAGTTTATTTGAAAGAGATAAACAGGAAGACAGAGTGAGAGAATAAGAATGGGCACACCAGGGCTTCTAGCCACTGCAAACAAACCCCAGAAGCATGAGCTACCTTGTGCGTCTGGCTTTATGTGGATACTGGGGAATTGAACTCAGGTCCGTAGGCATTGTAGGCAAATGCCTGAGCCATCTCTCCAGCTACCCCCTCAGCTTCATTTTTTTGATTCTTTTCTTTCATCTTCTGAAGCTGAGATAATTTTTTAAATTTTTTGTTACTTCCGTGTGGTGTGTGTGTGTGTGTGTGTGTGTGTGTGTGTGCGCACGCGCGCACGTGTGTTATGGTGCACATGTGGAAGTCAGAGGACGACCTTAAGGTGTCTTTGTTCTTGCTCTACCTTCTTGCTGCTCCAAAAGAAAGCTTGGTCCTCAAACTTTGGATTCTCCTGCCTCCAGCTCCCGTGGGTGTAAGAATGTTGGCAATACAGACGTGTACCCTGCTCTGTCTCCTGTTCTACATGGGGCTAGGGAATCAAACTCAGATCAGCATGCCTTGCAAGCAAGTACCTTAACCACGGAGCTATCTACCACATCCCAAGCTGAGACTGTTTTTAAGAGTTGTTTAAAATATTTATCTGAGAGAATGGGCATGCCAGAACACACTACAGACATATGTGCCACATTGTGTATCTGGCTTTATGTGGGTACTGTGGAATAGAACCTGGTACATCAGGCTTTGCAAGCAAGTGCCTTTAACCACTGAGCCATCTCTCCTGCCCTTAAATATTGTTTTGATGGGCTGGAGAGGTGGCTTAGTGGTTAAAGGCACTTGCTTGCAAAGTCAAAGGACCCAGGTTTGATTTCCCAGGACCATATAAGCCAGATGTATAAGGTGGCATGTGTCTGGAGTTCGTTTGCAGTGGCTGGAAGCCCTGGTGCGCACATTCTCTCTCTCCCCCTCTCCTTCTGGCCATCCAAGTACTGACCAGGCCCGACCCTGCTTAACTTCTGAGATCAGATGAGACTGGGCATGTTCAGGGTAGTATGGTCATGAACTCCCTCCCCTTCGCTATCTGCCTCTCTCTCTCTCTCTCTGTCTCTCTCAAATAAATAAAATAAAATAATTTTTAAAGATCCTTTTGAGCTGGGCGTAGTGGCACACGCCTTTAATCCCAGCACTCAGGAAGGAGAGGTAGGAGGATTGCCATGAGTTCAAGGCCACCCTGAGACTACAGAGTGAATTCTAGGACAGCCTGGCTAGAGTGAGACCCTACCTCAAAAAAACTCAAAAACTAGGGCTGGAGGGATGGCTTAGCAGTTAAAGCGTGGACCCAGGATCGAGTTCCCAGTACCCATGTTAGCCAGATGCTTAAGGGGGCGCATGCATCTGGAGTTTGTTTGCAGTGGCTGGAGGCCCTGGCGTGTCCATTCTCTCTCTCCCCCTCTTTCTCTGTCAAATGAATGAATGAATAAATAATCTTAAAAACTAAATAAATTGTTTTGTTTTTAAGGGTTAGAGAGACTATTAGATTAAGAGAAGTAACCATTAGAAAGGGTAGAGAGCTCCTGCCATGTGGAAGGCAGGAGGGGGTAGGGAGCCCACATGAGGATAAGGTACCCTCCACGTAGCGCAGCAGGGCCGAGCTCAAGGGGGCTTATCAGACAGAGCAAGCACTTGGAAGTCCAGGAGCGGTGAAAAGCCAACAAGAGGTCTTGCCCCCTGCTAAAGATCTACTCACAATCTTGCTGTGGTGGGATTTATGGGCTTTATCCTCAGACTCAGGTGAGTCTCTGAGAGCTGGTTGGTGGATTCGCGGGCTGGCTCAGAAAGACGACACTGTGATGCCAAATATAGGGCTAAGCGTAACCAACCAGAATTCCAGTATCATATTTAAATCTTTTTTTTTTTTTTTTTTTTTTTTTCTAGGTAGGATCTCACTCTAGCCCAGGCTGACTGGAATTCTGTAGCTACAGGCTGGTCTCAAACTCATAGTAGTCCTCTCTCCCCTAAATTTCTTACACAAAGACCAAGGAGTCACTTCATTTGGGATCTACACTGAACATACATATGTGTGTATATATATATGGGTTTTGTTTTTCGAGGTAGGGTCTCACTATAGCTCAAGCTGACCTGGTCTTGACCTCACAGTGATCCTCCTACCCCTGCCTCCCCAGTGCTGGGATTTTAAAGGTGTGCACCAACTCGCCCTGACCAGCCACTTAAACCCTACATTCGAATCCTCTGGACATAAGTATTAAGAAAAATAATTTCAGGGATATTTTGCCCAAACTGACCATCTCTGGGCCAAAATTTACCTTAGGTTGTCAAATGCTGTCTCACTAACCCACCCTCCACCATTCCCAAGCTGAGGAACTGTGTTGGAAGAAATCAGACCACAATGCACTTAGCTAGCAATTGCTTCTGGCCAGAGGAAAACGTGACAGTGTATTGTCTTTGAAAAGGTTACTGGAGATGTTCTGTAATTAATGGTTAGGTACAAAACATGTCGTTTTGGAGGCCTAGAGAGATGGCTCAGAGATTAAAGGTACTTGTGTGCCCATGCCTTCTCTCGTTATCTTTCTCTCTGCTTGTAAAGAAATAATAGTTTTTTAAATTTAGTTTTCATTGAGTAAACAAAATCTATATTTTATTTATTTATTTGACAGAGATGAGACAGAGAGGGAGGGAGGAAGAGAGAGGGGCGAATATGTACACCAGAGCCTTTCACCACTGCAAATGAACTCCAGACACATGAGCCACCCTGTGTATCTGGCTTAATGTGGGTACTGGGGAATCAACCCTGGGCCATCAGGCTTTGCAAGTAAATTCCTTTAACTTCTGAGCCATCTCTCTAGCCCCTAAAATAAATCTTTCTTTCCTTCCTTTTTTCCTTTCTTCCTTCCTCTTTTTCTTCCTCCCTTCCTTCCTTCCTTCCTTTCTTTCTTTCTTCCTTCCTTCCTTTCTTCTTTCTTTCTTTCTTTCTTTCTTTCTTTCTTTCTTTCTTTCTTTCTTCCTTCCTTTCTCTTTCTTTCTTCTTTCGAGACACTGTCTCACTCTATAGTTCAGGCTGGCCTGGAATTCACTTAGGGAGCCCAGAGATAACCCCAAATTCCTGATCCTCTTGCTTCCAAATCCCAAATGCTGGGATTTCAGGCAAGGGACAAGCCATCATGGCTGATGCAAAAAGAATTTCCAACCAATGCAACGAACTAATTATGCCTGAAACAGATTCAAAGTAACTGGTTTATTACTGGCTTCCTTGAAGACACTAATTTATCTATTATCCCTTATACATATATATGTTTCTAAACACTTATTTATTTGCATGGGGGTGGGGGGAAAGAGTGCAAAAACAGGCACTCAGGGCCTCCTGACACTGCAAAAGATACATGTGCCACATTGTGCATCTGGCTTTATGTAGGTACTGGGGGATGAACTCAGACTGGCAGGCTTTACAATCAAGCACCTTTAACCACTGAGCCATATCGCCAGCCCCTAAGAAGCTTGTCTCTTAAGCGTCTTTCCCGCCCAAGCATTCTGCGCTTGGATACTTGGTGGACTTGGAAGAGGACCCATACGGCACTTGACCCTTTATAGCCGTTGTTATCTGATCTCCATGACAGTGTGTGTGTGTGTGTGTGTGTGTCAAGTGTATGAATGTAAGTGTGCTTATGCACTGGTGCGAGTGTGGAAGTCAGAGGACATCTTCTGGCGATGGCCCTCAGCTTCTGCCTTGTTTGAGACAGTCTCTCGTCATTTGCTCTTTACCAGCCTACCTGATCCAGTGGCTTCTTCTGTCTCTGCCCTCCTTCTTGCCGTAGGTGTGCTGGGATTACACAACCCTGCTACTGCAACCGGCTTTTTTGAACTTTAAAAAAAATGCTTATTTATTTAGTTGGCAGAGAAAGGGGGAGAAAGAGAGATTGGGCATGCCAGGGCCTCCAGCCACTGCAAATGAACTCCAGACACATGTGCCCTCTTGTGCATCTGGCTAATGTGGGTCCTGGGGAATTGAACCTGGGTCCTTTAGCTTTGCAGGCAAATGTCTTAATGGCTCAGGCATCCCTCCAGTCCTGCATCTGGCTTTTTACTTGAGTGCTGGAGACCTGATCTTAGATACTCACACTTGTGTGCAAGTGCTTCATCTACTGAGCCATCTCTCCAGCCCCACAATTATTATTTTTTTAAGAGAGAGAGGGGGAAGTAGCAGAGAGAAAGAGAGAGAGAGAATGGGCGTGCCAGGGCCATTTCAGCCACTGTGAACGAATTCCAGATGCGTGACGCCATGCGTCACTTGCGTCTGGCTAAACGTGGGACCTGGAGAATTGAACGGGCCTTCTTAGGCTTGGCAGGCAAGTGACTTAACTGCTAAGCCATCTCTCCAGCCCCACAATTATCTTTTGAGGCAACAGGGAAGGTTTCCCTGTTGGATGGAGAAGCTTGTCAAGGTCACAACTATAACTGCCAGGACTGGAACTGCATCTAACAGTCTGGGTATCAAATGTAATGCTCTTGTAAGAAAATGTTTTCTTTTATTTGTTTGTGTGTTTGATAGAGAGATTAGGGGGGAGAGAGAGAGAAGGACAGAGAGGAAGAGAGGCCTCTAGCTGCTGCAAATGAACTTCAGACACACCTGTCTTACGTGGGTCCCTGGGAATTGAACCTGGGTCCTTTGGCTTCACAGACAAATGCCTTAACTGCTAAGCCATCTCTCAAGCCCTGCAGTGCTCTTTTAACTCCAGCTGATATCTTGAAACCAAAATTGAGAACAAAGGCCAATGTTTGACTTAGAGGTGTTAAATAATATAAAGGCTATTTAGGGATTAGGAGGCGGCTGATAATGTGGGTGGTGTCAACTTACCAGAACCTGGCAATATACCACCATTAATGTTGATCCCAAAAATCAAATATTCGCAAATTTGACTTGCTGTTGTTTTTGGTTTTTGAGGTAGGGTCTCACTCTAGCCTAGGCTGACCTGGAATTCACTATGTAGTCTCAGGGTGGCCATGAACTCACTGTGATCCTCCTACCTCTGCTTCCTGAGTGCTGAGATTAAAGGCGTGCTCCACCATGCCCAGCAAATATTAGCAAATTTTACTTGTTGAATCAACACAGGATGAGGCCATGAAATGAGACAAGCTCCTCTAATAAAAATGCAAGAGGGGCCTGGAGAGATAACTTAGCGGTTAAGCGCTTGCCTGTGAAACCTAAGGATCCCGGTTCGAGGACGGATTCCCCAGGGCCCACATTAACCCGGATGTACAAGGTGGTGCATGCATCTGGAGTTCATTTGCAGTGGCTGGAGGCCAGGGTGCATCCATTGTCTCTCTCTACCTCTTTCCCTCTCTGTCTGTTGCTCTCAAATTTAAAAAAAAGAAAAAAAAGAATGGGATTCTTTCTTCTTCCAATTCAATCAGGTAAATGAGACTTCGTCAGCAGGTGGGCTGAGCCAGGTGTGAGGGTGATGCTGTTATCTCCGCATGGCAGCCATGGCAGCGGCAGAGGCTAGCCCAGGGGACAAAACAAGCGCAACGATTAGATTTAAATATTCTTTGGTAACTTTAGATCCTGTCTCGTCCTCCATCTCGCTCTCAGACTGTGTTATGACAGTGACCGCTCCAAGAGCATCCCACAAAGAATGGAGACATTCAACAGGCTTGGGACGCTTCCAACACTAGCCCACCACGGCTGGAGCACAAACCCCAGAGAAGCCCCAAAGAAGCACGGCTCGCCTGCTGCCCTCCTGGTACAGAACAGAGACAGGGGTGCGGAGGCGTGAACAGCCAGACTGTCTCTCTGAAACAGAACACATGGTGTGTCTGCCAGGGCTAATGTGCAGTCTCTTAAGTCTGGAGGTCTGAAAACCTCTTTGCTACATACTGCGGGGAAATGTGGAAAAGTTCCCTCAGCCCTGGCAAAACTTCTCAGATTCACTAATAAGTGAACAAACTTGGGGATCTGGCAAGCATGTCTCCCATTTTTGCTATAAACCCACAGGCATGAATCTTCTACACACTATGCACATGAAGCCAAGCCATGAAGAGGGAGAGTGGCCGCTTCAAAGTGCAAGAGAATCACAAAAATGCGAAACAAAAGGAAGCATGGTGAATGGATTTCTTTACCTAAATTTTAATTTTCCTACATTTCAAACATTTTCCAGCTTAACTAAAGATGGAAAAATAGAGCCAAAACCACAGAAAAACTGCAAATATTTAGCCAATATGAATCTAGAAATAGAAACTTTTAAACTGGAACAAACTTCTCATTGGTGAATGTAACTGGGTGTGGTGGCTCACGTCTTCAATCCCAGCACTCAGGAGGCAGAGGTAGGAGGATCGCTGTGAGTTCGAGGCCACCGTGAGACTACAGAGTGAATTCCAGGTCAGCCTAGGCGAGAGAGAGACCCTACCTCGGAAAAATAAATAAGTAAATAAAACAAAAAGCCTGGAGATAAAGCTCAGTGGTAAAGCATGTGAGGCCCTGGGTTCAACCCCTGGTTTAATCAATCAATCAATAAAAATGAATGAATGAGTGAATGTAGGGAGGAATAAAATAGAAACAACAGATCTTAGAACCCCAAGCATAGGCAACTCTCACTGCTGACCTGCTGTCTATCCCAGAAACAGACTGCCTTTCTGGAAAGAAATTAAGAAATTCTCAAAGAATTAAAGATTGCTCCAAGCTAGGGTGTTGTCTGATAAAAACCCAATGTATACTTCACAGGCTTGATTGCTGGTTGTCTTCTACTCAGGGATGGCAAGAGGTTGACCAGAATAAAGTGTTCGTTTATTTATGTTTTTTTTTTTTGTTTGTTTTGGTTTTTCGAGGTAGGGTCTCACTCTAGCCCAGGCTGACCTGGACTTCACTATGTAGTCTCAGGCTGGCCTTGAACTCATGGTGATCTTCCTACTTCTATCTCCCGAGTGCTGGGATTAAAGGCGTGTGCCACCACGCCTGGTTGGTTTTTATTATTATTATTATTATTATTATTATTATTATTATTATTATTTTGTTTTGTTTTCTGAGATAGGATCTCACTGTAGCTTAGGCTGACCTGGAATTCACTATGTATTCTCAGGGTGGCCTCGAACTCACAGCGATCCTCCTACCTCTGCCTCCCGAGTGCTGGCATTAAAGGCGTGCGCCACCACCAGGTTTTTATTATTGTGTTTGAGATGTCTCACTATGTTGTCCAAGTTGGCCTGGAATTCACCATCTTCCTGCCTCAGCCTTCCAAGTACTGGGATTGTAGGCATGGAATACTACTTCCTACCAAATAAACTATTTAAAATTTTGTTTTGGGCTGGAGAGTTGGCTTAGCAGTTAAAGTGCTTGCCTGTGAAGCCTAAGGACCTATGTTCGACTCTCCACATCCCATGTAAGCCAGATGCACAAAGGTGAGGCAAGCGCGAGGTTGCACATGCCCACTAGGTGTCTGGAGTTTGATTTTAGAGGCCCTGAAGCACCAATTCTCTCTCTCTAAAAAATAAAAATGTGTTTAGGGCTGGAGATGGCTTAGCACTTGCCTGTGAAGAGTAAGGACCCCAGTTCAAGGCTCGATTCCCCAGTATCCACGTAAGCCAGATGCACAAGGTAGCACATGCATCTGGAGTTCGTTTGCAGTGGCTGGAGGCCCTGGTGCGCCCATTCTCTCTCTCTCACTGCCTCTTTGTCTCTCTGTCTGTTGCTCTCAAATAAATAAATAAAAATAAACAAAAGCAATGTGTTTACTCTTTCCAGTGCAGATTTTCAAAGGAGTCCATAGGTTAAAGAGCAAAAACCTACTATTGCTCTGGGCAAAGCCATGTGCAGTTTTCCCACAGGAAAATGTTCAGATTGCACGCATGACGTTCCCTGTACATCACATTTCAGAAAGTTCAGATTTCCTCAAGTCCACTCATGACTCCCACTGTGAGCTGAGAACTGGTGCCTGCCTGTCAGCCCTGAACTCCAGAGGTAAGGGGCAGAAGGATCCCAAGTGTGAGGCTCACTTGGGCTGCACGGGGAGACTGTGTTTCAAATTCCAAAAAGGACTTTTGATCAGGTGTGGTGACTCAGGTGTTTCAGTAACATTCACCAACAAGCAAACAGCAACATCAAAACAAGCACAGGACAAGTGGGATGATCACCATTTGGACCAGGCTGTCAGAGAAGTCTCTGGAGAGCAGACTTGAATTGGTAGAGAGATCTAAGCACTCCAGGAAGCGGGACAGCAAACACACTCCCCTGGCAGTCCAGATATTTGCTCATTTGCAGACGGTTCTACATTTCTATTTCTCTTTCCCACTGTCCACTCCGTGCTCGGCCTCGTTTTACACACTCTCTCCTGGGCTCTGAAACTTTCTCAGCGTGGTGAGATGTCTGCTTTCTCCTACGTACCTCACCAGGGCTGCCTATCTGACAAGCAACCATGAATGGAGCCAGCAGAGTTGCCTCCACCTAGGCTTTGCTATTTGGCATGTTTTCCAGCTGCCCCTGATTTCAGACTCCTTAACGATATGAATTATTTTTTTCCTTTTTTTTTTTTTTTTTTTTTTCCAAGATAAGGGTCTCACACTAGTGCAGGCTGACCTGGAACTCACTCTGTAGTTCCAATCTGAACTCAAACTCACAGTGATTCTCTTATCTCTGCTCCCCAGAGCTGTGATCAAAGGTGTGTACCACCATGCCCGGCTTCATTTATGTGTGTGTGTGTGTGTGTGAGAGAGAGAGAGAGAGAGAGACAGAGAGAGAGAGAGAGACAGAGAGAGAGAGAGGGAGAATGGGTATGCCAGAGCCTCCTTCCTCTGCCAACAAACTCAACACATGGGCCACTTTGTCCATCTAGCTTTAAGTGGGTGCTGGGGAATTGAACCCAGGTCTTAAGGCTTTGCAGGCAAGTGCCTTTAACCACTGAGCCATCTCTCCAGCCCTTGTTTTTGTTTTTTTTTTAAAGTTATTAAAGTTATTTATTTGAGAGATAGAGAGAGAGAGAATGGATGCGCCAGAGCCTCCAGCCACTGCAAACGAACTCCAGACACATGCACGACCTTGTGCAGCTGGCTCACGTGGGTCCTGGGGAATCGAACCTGGGTCCTTTGGCTTCGCAGGCAATCGCCTTAATTGTTAAGTCATGTCTGCAGCCCTTTTTTTTTTCCGTTTCTTTAAAAAGACAGAGTTTGATGTAGTTCAGGTTGGATCCGAACGCTGTATGTACCCAAAAAGGACCTTGAACTGCGAGATCCTGCCGAGGGCTGGGATTACAGCCGTGTGCCGAGATTAAATTTTAAAACCCCACTCCAAATTTCGAAGTCTAAAAAAATTTCTAAAAATTTAAATAATTAGCCTTTCTTTCCCCGCCACTTCCTACTTTTCCTCTCTTTCTCTCCGGCCACAGCTTGCCAACTCCACCGCAACGGGTGTCCAAGCCCTTTGCGTTGACCGCTCGGCACCTGCGCGGAGCGGAGTGGACGCGAATGTCCCCGCGCAGCAGCCGTAGTCGGCCGAAGCGCCGGCCGCGGGGCATTGTGGGAAACAATGATGGCGGCCGCCATTCAGTCCCGTCTCGTCCGGGCTTCGCCAATGTCACGTAAGTGTCCCCGGGAGCCGGGAGCCGGAGGCCGGGACCGGGAGTCGTCGGTTCGGGTCCGCCAACGCCGTAGGCACCCGGGTGGTGAGGGAGGGAGGCTCGGAGCTGCCT
The DNA here is from genome assembly GCA_036365145.1 of Orientallactaga sibirica. Lineage (NCBI taxonomy): Eukaryota > Metazoa > Chordata > Mammalia > Rodentia > Dipodidae > Orientallactaga > Orientallactaga sibirica. Next base: position 3,523,225 of record JAEOAD010002324.1, on the reverse strand, counting down.
GCCCGGAAAACGTGAGCTGCGGGAAGGGGAAGAGAAAGCGGGGGACACCCCAAGGACTGGGGCGACCCCGGGAGGCCTGGCCGGGCTTGGGGTACGAGAAGCGATGATTTGTTGCCGGCGGGGGAGCAATCGGAGAATCGAGAAGGGTCGTGGACAGAAGCGGCTCTGTGACCTTGCGCACACCCGTCTATGGGCTCAGCTCCAGGGTGTCCCGATGGAAGGCCAGGCCCCCGCCTGGGGACCCCTGGAAGACTTGAGTGACATGGGAGCGAGGCCAGGGCGGAATGGTGACGGCTTAGACTTTGCCTGCACTATCCCCCTTCTGATCTGATTGGATCTGTTCTCAGCCCTCGAATCGCATCGTTCGTTCTTCCATTCACTGAATGCAGTTACACTTCATCCTCGTTCTCTCACCGGTCTCCATAAAATTGGCCCAATTAAATCACCCAAAGCTTATACACACACACACACACACACACACACACACACACATATATACACACATACACACACACATATATATATATATACACATACATATACATATATATATATACACACACCTGCATACATATATGTGTATAATTAACTAATTAATTAATTAATTAATTTATTTATTTATTAGACAGAGAAACAGAGAAAGAGAGAGAATGGGCGCACCAGGACTTCCCTGCCCTGCAAAGGAACTCCAGATGCATGCGCCACCTTGTGCATCTGGCTTACGTGGGTCCTGGGGAATCAAATCGAGGTCCTTTGGCTTTGCAGGCAAACGCCTTAACCGCTAAGCCATCTCTCCAGCCCGTTTTATAGATATTCCCCCAGGGTATTTTACTCATTACAGAAAGGCATTTACTCCCAGAATTTCCTGACATCAGAATCACGTAGAGATTTAGGAAGAATGGAACTGGGGACTCATTGAGGAGCTTGGGAATCAGTATTTAAATTTTTTTATATTTATTTATTTGAGAGAGGGTGAAGAGGCAGAGAGAGAAAGAGAGAGAGAGACAGAGAGAATGAGCATGCCAGGGCCTCTAGGCACTGCAAATGACTCCAGATGCATGTACCACCTTGGCTTACATGGGTACTAGGGAATCGAACCTGGGTCCTTAGGCTTCGCAGGCAAGCGCCTTAACTGCCAAGCCATCTTTCCAACCCCAGAATCAGAGTTTTTGAGGTTAGTTCCTGTGCTGTAAGGTTGTACAAACACTATATTTAACTCTGGTGTTCAGATCACTCCTGTTTGTTTTCTGTGTGGGGTAGAACTCCATCATGCTCCTGCTAAGATGGTAGTGCACGTTATTTATGGTGGCTATTCTGGTGACCGTGTCTTTGCAAAGGCATTTCCTGCCTCTTGTCAAACAGGTGCATTTGTGAGACGTAACGAAGGCTACGAGTGATAACTCCATTTACTGAGAACTTGCTACCTGTTGACCACAGTTTTAGATCATTTCATCATTTTCTTGAACCAGTCTCCCTCTCCCTTCCTTTCTTGCCTTGCCCTCTGTGTAGTTGAGGATGACCTTGAACTTCTGATTCTCCTGCTTCCACTTCCCAAGTGCTGGAATTACAGGTGTGTGCCATCACGCCTGGTTTATGAGATTGGATCCAGGGCTCATGCATGCTAGGCAGAATTCAATCAACTGACCCTCAGCCCTTTAATCTTTTTTTGACACAACAGCATGTGCTCTTAACCACCCTGCTTCGTTGCCCCTAGTAAAGTAAGCTTTAGGGCAGCTCTGCAAAGGCAAACCTGGGGTGTGGCATAATCCAAATATTGCAAAATAGAACTATATAAAAGTTATATTTACTTTAGTGTGGCAAGACCGTTATGTATAACCCCAAACCAGAGGGCAAAGTGGAGTGTAACTTATAACAAGGGAAGATTGGGGCACCAGTGTAGCATCCTTGTCCACCTCCTTAGCGTGGTTTGAACCTGGAAAGTCAGAGGTTGAGTGTTTTCCCCTCCAAAGGCATAGGAGTGAGAATAAGAGTGTGCAGTCTTCCTGGAGGCAGGGAATTTGCCGTGTGCATCTGTGATCGCTGGAAAGAAGGAAGCTTGGCCACGTCAGGTGACAGAGGCCTTTAGAAGCTGAGCAGAGCGTAGTGGTGTCCAGAGTGGGTTTTGCAAGAGGAACCAATGGGAATGAAAGCACAGAATTACAACTTGGGCCATTTTGTGTGGGGTGAGATGAAGTCTTGGTGTAGTTTTCACTTAGGTTTGACTTCCTTACGCACTCTGGATTCTGATCCCTTGTCAAGTGAAGAGCCAGCAGGGATGGTCCATCCTGTGGCCACATCCTCACTTGTCATGGCATGCTTTGCTTTGCTCACAGAAACTTTTCATTTGATACATTCCAGCACCTGCTTTTGTGTCTTCTACTTTACTGAACTATTTTTCAGCCTCTAACTGGCTCTCTGGGCTGAGCGCTAGCCTCTCTGAACCTTAATTCCCTTGTCTGGAAAGCAGGAGTGATCACAGCACTTAGGAAGATAGAGAGCAGGGCTAGGCACAGGGTCAGCTCTCTTTAAGTTAAGATGATTCTGTTTCATTGTCACTGTGTGTCTGGTCTCTGGTCTTAATCTGTGCGGTTTCAGTCCATGAGCCAGGCTGTTTGTCCCACTCTGTACTTTTGTTTTGTTTTGTCTTGTTTTTGAGATAAAGTTTGGTTTCTTAGTAGCCAGGCTAGCCTCAGACTTCTGGGTTCAAGCATCTGCTTACTTCACCTCCCAATAGCTGCGAGTACAGGTGTGGCCCCCATGGAAGGCCTTAATTGAGTGTGTGTGGCTGTTACTGGGCCTTGAATCCACGCTAGGCAAGTGCAGTCTGTATAGCCACCATATTCTTCTTACTTTTGTTTTTTTCAAGGTAGAGTCTTGCTGTAGCCCAGGCTGCCCTGGAATTCACTATGTAGTTTGAGGCTGGCATTGAAGTCACAGCGATTCTCCTACCTCTACCTCCCAAGTGCTGGGGTTAAAGGGGTGCGCCACCACACCCGACATGTTTTCACTTTTATTTTGAAGTAGCACCTCTCTGTGTTGCCCAGTGTACCCTTGAATTCCCTGTAGTCAAGCAAGCTTGGAACTTGGGATTCTTTTGTCTCGTCTCCCAAGTCACTGGGTTGCAGTCCTGTGCCACTAGGCATGGCTCACAGTTTTTGGCAAGGAAGAACAGTGGCATCTGGGCAGAGTGCCACTGGAAAGGTGTTCCCAGGTAACTTAGCTTATCTTAAACTAAATCCCATTTGCTTCTTGTCTTTCTTCAAGCACGCAGAGCACCAAGGCTAACCAAGCCTCATTGAGTGGGACAGAAATTCTTTACCACCTTAAACTTTTTAGTTGATTCTATTTATGTGAAAATTGGATGAACTTGTCTAAGACTGTATTCTAGTAAGTTAGAAGGAAGTAGAAGTTAGAGCGTATCCAAAGGGCACGCATAGTAGTTCCCTGATAGAAGTGGCAGTTGGTAGAAGTCAGAAGTTAGAGTGTATCCAGAGGGCCTGCGCAGTTCTCTGATACGAGCTGCAGTTGGTAGAACTGGAATGGGGTGGGCTAAGGAGATGGCTCAGTGGGTAAAGTGTGTGTCACCCAGCATGTAAAAGTGGGGTGTGCTGTTGTGTGTTGATCCCTGTGCTGGGGAGGCAGAGACAGGAGCATCCCTAGGGCTCACCATCTTTCCTAGCTGAATTGGTGGGTTCCAGGTTCATTGAGACACACCTGACAAAAACCTCCGGCCTTCACGTGCATGCATGTACACACACACACACACACACACACGCACGCACCTTCACATATATGAGTATACAGACACACTTGTATGCATACTACATACCACATACAATGCAAAATAAGAATGAAAACTAGAGGTAAGGGGCTGAGGAGGTATATTTCTTGTAGTGAGCACCTGTGCTCAATCCCAAGAGCCCACATGAACATGCTGAGCACGGGGCTGGAGGGATGGCTCAGCAGTTAAGGCGTTTGCCTGCAAAGCCAAAGGACCCAAGTTCAGTTCCCCAGGACCCACGTAAAACCAGATGCACAAAGTGGCACACGCATCTGGAGTTCGTTTGCAATGGCTGGAGGCCCTGGCGCGCCATTCTCTCTCTGTCTGCCTCTCTTCTATCTCTCTCTCTCTCTCTGCTAGTAAATAAATAAATAAAAGTAAAAAAAAAAAAAAAAAAGAAAGAAGGAGCTGCGAGCTGCATCCAGGTATCACTTTCACATATATTGGAGAAAGGTGTGAGCAATAGTTAGCGTGTCTTCCAGGACCTAGACACTGTGTCCCTTGGGGGGAGGGTGGAGAAAGAGTGGGTTTGACAAATCACTCATGACTGACCTTTCTAAAACTCAGAAAATATTGTCTCAAGTACTTGTTTTAATCATCATTTTTGCTATTGTTCAGTGGTTTCACGTCATGTCTAAACTGTATGTATTCCCTCTTAAGTGCTCTGTACCAATCACCTTTGTCTCCACACTACACCGTCAACTTCAGCTGTCATTAGTCATCAGTTTCTGAGTGTGTTCCCGATAGGTCTTCTGCTGCTCACTCTGACCTCATTCATTCTTTCCTCTATGTTGTTATATGGTCTGTGTTTTTCTTGGAACTCAGTATATTGTCTGTGTTATTACTCTTTCAAACCTTTCTCAAACACTTTTTCCCCAGCAATGCTTCCTTAGCGTAACATGACTTAATGTCATATACCCTTTATGGTGTGTTAATTAGTCTCTTTCTTTCTTTCTTTCTTTCTTTCTTTCTTTCTTTCTTTCTTTCTTTCTTTCTTTTTTCTTTCTTTCTTTCTTTCTTTCTTTCTTTCTTTCTTTCTTCTCACTCACTCAAGCTCAGGCTGACCTGGAAATCACTATGCAGTCTCAGGGTGGCCTCGAACTCATGGCAATCCTCCTACCTCTGCCTCCCAAGTGCTGGGATTAAAGGCATGCGCCACCACGCCCAGCTCATTGTAGTGTTTACTTTCTAGTTTTTGGATTTTCCTCATGCTAAGGCATTTATGTTGTAATAACTTGCATATATTATTGTTACTATGTATATCACAAAGGTACTATTCACAAAATAATGTTGCAAGTTTCCAGAGAAAGAAGCTATTGGTATTGATGGTTATTCTTTAAAATTTATTTATTTATTTATTTATTTATTTATTTATTTATTTATTTATTTATTTTAATTATGTGCAAGCAGAGAGAGAGAGAGAATGGGAGTGCCAGGGCCTCCAGCCACTGTAAATGAACTCTAGATGCATGCGCCCCTTGTACATCTGGCTTACGTGGGTCCTGGGGAATCAAACTTGGGTCCTTTGGCTTCATAGGCAAGCCCCTTAACTGCTAAGGCATCTCTCCAGCCTGATGCTTACTTTTATATGAACCTTTTTTCTTTATGTTGGGATTTTGCTTAAGGTCCTGCCGTTGCTGTGGTAGCCACGTCCGTGTTTCACGGGCCACCCCATCGCCAGCTTCACCATGCTGTCATGCCTCATGGGAAAGGTGGGCGTTCTTCTGTCAGCGGGATTGTGGCCACTGTGTTTGGAGCAACAGGATTTCTGGGCCGATATGTTGTCAACCGTCTTGGTAAGTCACAGTCCTTGAGTCCAGGATGCATGGATCCTGACTAGGATTGCCCAGTGTGAGGCCATGAGCTGTGTGTGAGTCTTTACTTTAACAGCAAGTACAGGTTACTTCTGACTTAGCTTTATGTATGCTTTTGTCAGCCATGGCATTAAGAGCACATCTGTGCCTCCTACATATGCCATGAAGATGGCTGTACAGGGGACAAAGGACTCTTGAAAAGTCATGCAGCGCTGCTGAGATGACTCAGTGGTTAAAGGCACTTGCTTAAAAAAGCCTGCTGGCCAGGGTTCAGTTCCCCGGTGCCTACGTAAACTCAGATGCACAAAGTGGTGCTTGAGTCATTTTTCTTTAAAAAGTCATGGTATCTTTAGTATGACAAGTAGACTTTAATTCACCTATCATATTGGAATTTAAATATTTACCAGATCACTGCTGTACGACACGTCCATCCCACTGTGCTGCTGTTGATACTTGATAAGTAGACTTTAATTTACCTATCATATTGGAATTTAAATATTTACCAAGTCACTGCTGTACGACACGTCCATCCCACTGTGCTGCTGTTGATACTTGACAAGTAGACTTTAATTTACCTATCATATTGGAATTTAAATATTTACCAAGTCACTGCTGTACGACACGTCCATCCCACTGTGCTGCTGTTGATACTTGACAAGTAGACTTTAATTTACCTATCATATTGGAATTTAAATATTTACCAGGTCACTGCTGTACGACACGTCTATCCCACTGTGCTGCTTTTGATACTTGACAAGTAGACTTTAATTCACCTATCATATTGGAATTTAAATATTTACCAAGTCACTGTTGTACGACACGTCCATCCCACTGTGCTGCTGTTGATACTTGTTTCACTTCATCTTTTCTCAGGACGTATAGGGTCACAGGTGATCATACCCTATCGGTGTGACACGTATGATTATATGCACCTTCGTCCCATGGGTGACCTGGGCCAGCTTATCTTTCTGGTAAGACTTTATGACTGGTAATTGGAGTTGATGGTGTACATTGCTAAGGTTATTTTTAGGAGAAAGAGGCAGTATAATAAAGCTGCAGTTTAATCCCAGAACCGATCACGAGAGCCAGGCGTGGTGGTACACACCTTCAGTCCCGGCCCTCAGGAGGCTGAAGTAGAAGGATCCGCATGAGCTCAAGGCCATCCTGCGTTGCAGTTAGAGTGAGTTCCCGATCAGCCTGGGCTGTAGTGAGGCCTGTCTTGAAAAACAAAAGTGGACCACGGGTACCCTCTATTTCTGTTAGGCTCCTGCCTCTCTTGCTTTAGCACACGCACATTAAACTGGGCCTGTGGCAAACTTTTTCTGTAAAAGGCTAGGTAATTATGTCAGGCTTTGCACATTTTTAGTCTTTAGTTTTTCGAGGTAGAGTCTCACTCTAGTCCAGGCTGACCTGGAATTCACTCTGTAGTCTCAGGCTGATCTCATACTCACAGCAATCCTCCTACCTCTGTCTCCCCAGTGCTGAGATTAAACACATGTGCTACCACGCCTGGGCTAATTTTTGTTTGTTTGTTTGTTTTTGGTTACACTTGAGCTTTTTTATATCTGGCTAACTTCTTTACTATCTTTGAAAATGCACTCATACAGATTTCTTTTAGAAATTCCAGCATCCTGATATTCCCTTCATTGTTTTGCATGTGTATGTGTGTATGGTGTGCATGCATATGCACGTACACGTCTGTGTGTGTGCGTGTGTGCACACACATGGGGAGGCCAGAGGTTAACGTCAAGTGTCATCCTCAGTCACTTTTTAGTTTATTTATTGAGACTAGAGCTCACGAGTTCAGCCAGTGTTCCTTATCTCTGGCTTCCGAATGCTAAGATACTGGTGGGATATACACTCACCTAGCATTTTCATGGGTGCTAGGAATTCAAACTCTATACACTCGCCTAGCATTTTCATGGGTGCTAGGAATTCAAACTCTATACACTCACCTAGCATTTTCATGGGTGCTAGGAATTCAAACTCTATACACTCACCTAGCATTTTCATGGGTGCTAGGAATTCAAACTCTGTACACTCACCTAGCATTTTCATGGGTGCTAGGAATTCAAACTCTGTACACTCACCTAGCATTTTCATGGGTGCTAGGAATTCAAACTCTGTACACTCACCTAGCATTTTCATGGGTGCTAGCATTTTCACCTAGCATTTTCATGGGTGCTAGGAATTCAAACTCTTTACACTCACCTAGCATTTTCATGGGTGCTAGGAATTCAAACTCTTTACACTCACCTAGCATTTTCATGGGTGCTAGGAATTCAAAATCTCTACACTCACCTAGCATTTTCATGGGTGCTAGGGAATTCAAACTCTAACTCACCTAGCATTTTCATGGGTGCTAGGAATTCAAAATCTCTACACTCACCTAGCATTTTCATGGGTGCTAGGAATTCAAACTCTGTACACTCACCTAGCATTTTCATGGGTGCTAGGAATTCAAAATCTGTACACTCACCTAGCATTTTCATGGGTGCTAGGAATTCAAACTCTGTACACTCACCTAGCATTTTCATGGGTGCTAGGAATTCAAACTCTGTACACTCACCTAGCATTTTCATGGGTGCTAGGAATTCAAACTCTGTACACTCACCTAGCATTTTCATGGGTGCTAGGAATTCAAACTCTAGCATTTTCATGTACACTCACCTAGCATTTTCATGGGTGCTAGGAATTCAAACTCTGTACACTCACCTAGCATTTTCATGGGTGCTAGGAATTCAAACTCTGTACACTCACCTAGCATTTTCATGGGTGCTAGGAATTCAAACTCTGTACACTCACCTAGCATTTTCATGGGTGCTAGGAATTCAAACTCTGTACACTCACCTAGCATTTTCACTAGGAATTCAAACTCTATCACCTAGCATTTTCATGGGTGCTAGGAATTCAAACTCTGTACACTCACCTAGCATTTTCATGGGTGCTAGGAATTCAAACTCTGTACACTCACCTAGCATTTTCATGGGTGCTAGGAATTCAAACTCTGTACACTCACCTAGCATTTTCATGGGTGCTAGGAATTCAAAATCTCTACACTCACCTAGCATTTTCATGGGTGCTAGGAATTCAAACTCTATACACTCACCTAGCATTTTCATGGGTGCTAGGAATTCAAACTCTCTAGCATTTTCACACTCACCTAGCATTTTCATGGGTGCTAGGAATTCAAACTCTGTACACTCACCTAGCATTTTCATGGGTGCTAGGAATTCAAACTCTGTACACTCACCTAGCATTTTCATGGGTGCTAGGAATTCAAACTCTGTACACTCACCTAGCATTTTCATGGGTGCTAGGAATTCAAACTCTGTACACTCACCTAGCATTTTCATGGGTGCTAGGAATTCAAACTCTGTACACTCACCTAGCATTTTCATGGGTGCTAGGAATTCAAACTCTATACACTCACCTAGCATCTTCATGGGTGCTAGGAATTCAAACTCTATACACTCACCTAGCATCTTCATGGATGCTAGGAATTCAAAATCTCTACACTCACCTAGCATTTTCATGGGTGCTAGGAATTCAAAATCTCTACACTCACCTAGCATTTTCATGGGTGCTAGGAATTCAAACTCTGTACACTCACCTAGCATTTTCATGGGTGCTAGGAATTCAAACTCTGTACACTCACCTAGCATTTTCATGGGTGCTAGGAATTCAAACTCTGTACACTCACCTAGCATTTTCATGGGTGCTAGGAATTCAAAATCTCTACACTCACCTAGCATTTTCATGGGTGCTAGGAATTCAAACTCTGTACACTCACCTAGCATTTTCATGGATGCTAGGAATTCAAAATCTCTACACTCACCTAGCATTTTCATGGGTGCTAGGAATTCAAACTCTGGCCCTTTGTTGTTGTTGAGACAAGGCCTCACGGTAGCCTGGGCTGCCTTGAACTTGCTGTATAGCTAAGACAAGCCCTAAACTCCTGATCACCCTACCTCAAGCACTTGAATAACATTTCTAATTTTTCCTTACCAAGAACTCATAAGCTAAATATAATATTTGCATTGGAAAATTTTTGTTTAAAAAAATGTTTTCCAACTTTCATTATTATCATTAACGTAAGTCAAAAGTATGGATGGAGACATAGCTCACTGGCACTGGGTAAAGTGTGTGCTGTGCAAGCCTCTCCTTTGTTAGTGTAGATGCAGGAGATTAACTTCTCTCCCTTTTTTTCCGAGGTAGGGTCTCACTCTGGCCCAGGCTGACCTGGAATTCACTCTGTAGTCTCAGGGTGGCCTTGAACTCACAGTGATCCTCTTACCTCTGCCTCCCGAGTGCTGGGATTAAAGGCGTGCACCACCACGCCCGGCTTTCTCTCTTGTTTTTATGATGGAGGCTTACCATCCACTCTCACTTTCTTTTATAACAGAAGTGTTCAACGGGAGGGAGGTGAGGAGAGAGGTGAGACCCGGATCACTGGCCTTGCGCTGTAGGACATTGTTCTGTTCTTCCTGCAAACACTTACTGAGTGGCCAGTAGGGAACTGGGCCCTGACAAGGTTTTTTTTTTTGAATCTGTTCCTTTTTATTAAATTAATTTTTTAGTTACAGTGCACAATAATGGGTTTTGATAGGACATTTTCATACATGTGTATCCCTGTGCTTGCTCATAACTCAGCCTGCAACTACTTTCCCTGCCTCTCTCTGCCTTGCTGGTGTTTCTCTCCCCAAATAGTCCCCCCTTTTTGCTTTCTTGTCCCCCCCTGACACTCCACTCATGACAGAAGACATGCAGTGTTTCGTCTCTCCCCACACACCCTGTGACCCTCACAGGAAGCTCAGAGTCTTCTGTGTTTAGCACTTAGTTCTGAGCAAGCGGGGCCATCGTGGCTGTGGGATGTGGTTTTCTCACATGGCCACTTCGTTTACCCGCCCGCCTGTGACCTCGCCCTGTCCTAGCCTTAGCCCTGAGAATGTGGCTTCTTTTTTATTTCTCTCCTGCAGTTACCCCATCCTCTTTCCCCTGAGCCATCTTGGACTGTTCCTCTCCATCCCGGTATCTTTTCTGATAAAGGCTTGACGTGAGGGCTCGCTTTCTGCTGCGTGTGTCGGTGTGCTGCAGAGTTAACGTGTGGCAGTTAGTGCGTGGCACACTGGGTTTGCATTCCTGTCTCGCTCCCGAGCCATGTCTCTTGCGCCCCAGCTCCTTTCAGTCTGATCATCCTCTTCCCTGAGCTGCGGAAGCATTTCGATACATTCACTCTCATTCCCTCCTCTCCTCTCCCCTCCCCTCCCTCCTCTCCTTTCTCCTCCCCTCCCCTCCCCACCTGCTCCTCAACCCTCTTTCTCTGGGTCTCTTTCTGCTCCCTGAGAACACATGAGTTATATTTGTATACATTTAGTATTTGACTCTAGGAGATTCATATTGCTTATCTTCTATTGAAATGCTTACAAAATTCAATTTTGTTTTTGGTCCTTTGAGTCAGAATCTTTCTGTAGCCTGAAGTGGGCTGATACTTGTACATAGCCTAGGCTAGCCCTGAACTCATGGTAATCCCTCTGCCTCAACCTCCCAAGTGCTGAGATTGCAGGCATAAGTCACCATATCTGGCTCAATTTCAATTTTATTTATCTATATATTCATTTTAATATTTTATTTATTTATTTGAGAGAGAGAGGCAGACAGAGAGTATGAGTATGCCAGGGCCTTGGCCGCAAGCCACTGCAGATAAACTGCAGACACATGCACCACCTTGTGTATCTTGCTTATGTGGACATTGGAGAATCTGGGTCCTTAGGCTTCGCAGGCAAGCACCTTAACTGCAAAGTCATCTCTTCAGCCCTCATTGTCAATTTTATATAAAAGACTCTTTTGATTTATTTATTTTTTTGAGGTAGGGTCTCACTTTAGCCCAGGCTGACCTGGAATTCACTGTGTAGTCTCAGGGCGGCCTCCAACTCACAGTGATCCTCCTGCCTCTGCCTTTCAAGTGCTAGGATTGAAGGCTGACCTGGAATTCACTCTGTAGTCTCAGAGTGGCCTTGAACTCACGGCGATCCTCCAGCCTCTGCCTCCTGAGGGCTGGGATTAAAGGCGTGCGCCACCACACCCGGCTCTTTGCTCTGTGTGAGGTCACTCACTGTGCTGTTATTGTGGACAAGTTCATCAACTGACTTACATCTGACGTGATTTATGAGCCACGAAGAAGTTAGTGCTAGGCCAAAACTCAAGGCAGTTCACTTCTTCTTCTTTTTTCCTGTTTTTGAAATCGGCCTGAGATTATTAAAAGGGAAGAATTGAAATGACAAGAAATAGGAAAGCCACGAGTCCCCCAGCTTACTGCTGGCCTTGGAGAGCTGCTCCTCCTTCCAGCAGTCTGCATTTGCGTGCTTGCTGCCCACATGACCCCGGGATCTTTGGCTGTTTTTCAGGAAGGGAAACTGCATTATTGGATTCCTTTCCAAGTTTATGGAGCCGTGATAGAGACAAAAATTAAACTATAACATACTAAATATACAAAGCCTCTTTTCTAGTTCTATTGCTTGAGTTTTGTTAGCAAAGTGTATATTTTAAAATAATGTTTTTTCTTTGAGAGACAGACACAGACACAGAGTATGGGCATGCCAGGACCTCTTACCACAGCACACCAATTCAGACACATGCACCCACTTTGTGCCTCTGCCTTTACGTGGGTACTGGGGCATTGGACCTGGGCCAGCAGGTGTCACAAACAACACCTTTAACTGCTGAACCATCTCCTCAGCCCCAGCAAGGTGTACTTGGACTTTTGTCTCCAGCCACTTTGGGGACTCAGCAGGAAGCTGCTACCTCAACGTCAGCTCTGCTGTCATCAGCACAGCCTGTAGAAATGGCGCTGTCTCACCCACAGATGGCCCGTTTTGAAAGCTGCCGAGGGGCTGTGGAAGTCTTAAGTGCTGAGATGTGTCTGTTCTGTTTTTATCTGAATGGCTCCTCCTGTCATAGGAATGGGACGGGCAAGACAAGGACTCTATTCGGAGAGTAGTGGAGCACAGCAACGTGGTCATCAACCTTGTTGGCAGGGAATGGGAAACCAGGTAAGTCTTAGTCATCCTGGGATCTATTTTCTTTTCTTTCATTTTTTGCAAAAGTCTTGGGGTTCTGTAACATTTACTGTATTCCTTTTTTTTTTTTTTTAAAAAAAAAAACCCACCATATTTTATTTATTTATTTGAGAGAGAAAGGGGAGGAATGATAGAGAAAGAGAATGGGTGTGCCAGGGCCTCCAACCGCTGCAAACAAACTCCAGACACATGTGCCACCTTGTGCATCTGGCTTACTTGTGTACTGGGGAATCGAACCTGGGTCCTTAGGCTTTGCTAGCAAGCGCCTTAACTACTAAGCCATCTCCCAGCCTCTGTGTACCGTCCTTATGCTTAGGTATTGTAGAGACATGTTCGCTGAGCGCATCAGGAAGGGGTGGTGAGATTTTGTTGGTATTGTGTCTGGTAGCGGTCACCAGTGGTACGTGTCCAGTGAGCAGAGTTGGCGGTGTGAATTTGATAGTGACTGGAGTCGGAGCTTAGCTGTGCTTGACTCTGTCATTGTGGGATAGAGCTAGGAAGAAGGGTTTTGCTTGCTTACTGTTCAGCAAGGTGAACACTAATTGTTTTGGTATAAGCTGTGTTCTAGATGGCTATTCTGCATACTCATTGAAGATAGTAATGGCTAAGTTCTGTTTAGCCCATTTTTTTCTTTTCAGTAATTAAGCTTTGAACTTGCTGGGTATCCCAGGCTGGCCTTAGCCTCACAATCCCCTTGAATACTGGGATTGTAGGTACATATACCTGATCCAGTAAATAATGTTATGTAATCTTACCGTTCTACAACTCTTTTATTATTATTGTTATTATATAGAAAGATGTATGGCTATATCTGTGTTAGTACATCACTTCCCTCCTCCGGCTCCCATTCTGCTGAGGGCCCTCCTCAGTGGGGTTGCTGGTTTCCTCCTAGGTTTGCAGGTTATATGAGATGAGAGCAACAGTCAGTCATTGCAGGGGCGGGCAGTGACTCTGGACATTCCCTTCCATTCTGTGGCTCTTACAATCTTTCCATCTCCTCTTCCACAAAATTCCCTGAGCCGTGGAGGGTGTGTTTTAAGTCTACTTTAGTGTTGTGCTATGAGCAGGTTCTGGATTTCTGCTTTGGTGAGGTTTGATTATCCTCTGTGTCTGACTCCATGACCCTGGCGCTGGTTGTCAGGCTCACCATGGAAAGAGCAATCTTGTTCATCTCGCCAATTCCTCTGTGGTTTCACCTGGGCCCTGGCTGATGTACAAGGGGTGGTTCATCTCCTCGTTCTAGCTGATGTACAAGGGGTGGTTCATCTCCTCATTCTAGCTGATGTACAAGGGGTGGTTCATCTCCTCATTCTAGCTGATGTACAAGGGGTGGTTCATCTCCTCGTTCTAGCTGAGTACAAGGGGTGGTTCATCTCCTCGTTCTAGCTGATGTACAAGGGGTGGTTCATCTCCTCGTTCTAGCTGAGTACAAGGGGTGGTTCATCTCCTCATTCTAGCTATTGTACAAGGGGTGGTTCATCTCCTCGTTCTAGCTATTGTACAAGGGGTGGTTCATCTCCTCATTCTAGCTGATGTACAAGGGGTGGTTCATCTCCTCGTTCTAGCTGATGTACAAGGGGTGGTTCATCTCCTCATTCTAGCTGATGTACAAGGGGTGGTTCATCTCCTCATTCTAGCTGATGTACAAGGGGTGGTTCATCTCCTCGTTCTAGCTGATGTACAAGGGGTGGTTCATCTCCTCATTCTAGCTGATGTACAAGGGGTGGTTCATCTCCTCATTCTAGCTGATGTACAAGGGGTGGTTCATCTCCTCATTCTAGCTGAGTGTACAAGGGGTGGTTCATCTCCTCGTTCTAGCTGAGTACAAGGGGTGGTTCATCTCCTCGTTCTAGCTGATGTACAAGGGGTGGTTCATCTCCTCATTCTAGCTGATGTACAAGGGGTGGTTCATCTCCTCGTTCTAGCTGATGTACAGGGGGTGGTTCATCTCCTCATTCTAGCTGATGTACAGGGGGTGGTTCATCTCCTCATTCTAGCTGCCTTCTGAAAAAGAAAAACAGGTGCTCCAAAGGAGACTGAGGTCAGCATAGGTTCCATGGTATAAGCATTATTAGGTGAGAGAGATTTTGAGCTAGGTGTGGAGGTGCACGCCTTTAATCCCAGCACTTGGGAGGTACTTGAGGCCACCCTGAGACTCCATAATTAATTTCAGGTTATCCTGGACCAGAGTGACACCCTACCTTGAGTGGGAAAAAAAAATGTAAGAGAGATTTTGGTGGGTTTAGCCAATATTTTGGCTAAAGGCTAGTGGGAGCTTCTTGTTGGGGGTCTGTGATTTTGGTCTCCACAGGATTCTGACTCAGTTCCCAGTTCTATCTAAGGGTTCCTTTCCACTAAGTAGATCTCTTACCCTAATCAGAGTTGGTTAGCCACGTAGGCTGGGTGCCACTATTGCACAGGTGTATCCGTCTTGTCAGGCTGTTGGCTTGGGTATAGCAGCTTCCCCTGTTAGCACACATGGGGGTTGGCCATTTTCCGTTAGCAGCTCTTGTAACGCTTTCCAGCACTATATGGGCAGACAATTTGGGAACTGGCTTTCTTCCAGATTCCATCCAGATCTCTCCATGTTATATGTTGACAGCATGTAGTGTCTTCAGCAGTAGGGTCTTAGCTTTTACCTCAGGCAGGTAATCAAGTACTTTGACAGAAGCCTGTCTTGTTTGGGGACTTGGTAGGTTTCTTGGATCAGCAGCTCAGGGTGAGTTGTAACTGATTTCAGGTAGTGGGCGTTACCAGCCAGAGTCAAATGTTTTAGGGTTAGGCTTCATCCCACCCTCTCCAAGGCCCTTTCACCTGGCAGTCCCTGCATGCTCCTGTTGAGGGTTGTATCATCTAGTCTGCCATCCAGGAAGAAGGGTTCTATGGAACAAATTCATTTTGGCGTTAGTTTCGTGTGTATTCTTGGTCTTTAATTATGTGATAGTAGTGGCAGTGTGCTCACTGTGCACCTATAAACCTTGAGAAAACATTAATCTTGGCTTAGAGTTAAATTGTTGTTGTTTAGAAGTTACCTGTTATAAGAACCAGAGTATCATCAAAATCTTTGAAATCCCGAATCTAGAATTCTTACCTGATCCTGGTTTTCTTCCAGAAACTTTGATTTCGAGGATATTTTTGTGAAGATTCCCCAAGCAATAGCTCAAGTTTCCAAAGAAGCTGGAGTTGAAAGGCTCATCCACGTGTCCCATCTGAACGCTGACATGAAAAGCTCCTCGCGGTACCTGAGAAGTAAGGTCAGTGCCGGGCGGCATCAGCCGGTGCTCGCGGCCGCGTGTTTTGGTTCCTTTGAAAGCGAGGGTGAGTGAGCAGCTCCTGGTCAGCGCACTGAGAGGGAGGCGCTTCCGTGTCCGAATCCAGAATCAGGAGTGCACGTGTGCCCTGCTGGGGTGTGCTGATGGGGAAGACCTGTGACGCTGAAAGCTTCTTTGGAGCCTGATAGAGCCACCCAGCAAGCGTCAGAAAAGACAGCATAATTCTTGCCAACAGAGGCAGATCTGTCACCCGCCATGGTTATTAACAGACCACCTTTCTTCCTCAGACCGCCTGCATGGTCATGGTGTCTTGAGGATGTGAAGTCTGAGAAAGTTTACTAGAGAAATGGCTCTTTACATAGTACTTAATTTTTTATTCCCAGAAAGCCTGCTAGAGTCCTGGCGATGCCCTGGGAGTCCATCTGCAGCTCGAAATGTCTTCATGATCAGGGGTCTCCGATGGGTGTTTGGCTCTGTCCTTAGCCTTTGGCTTGTGCCACGGAGTCTTGAGTCACACAAATAAGGACAACAGAGACCTTGACAACTTTTTGTCCAGCTACATTTATTAACCGAGAAAATAGCACACTGAACACCAACTATGTGTCGTGTAGTGTGCCAGGCACTGGGCAGACAACATTCAAACAGACTTGGTTCTAGTCCACATTAAGTTTCCAGTCCCCTGGGGAAAATGCTCGTAAGTGCAAAGTAGCAAACTGTGCCACAGGAGCAGGGTGGCAGTGGGCGGGGTGGGCACTTAGTTGCTAGAATCAGAAAGCCAATATAAGCTGGAGGAGATTTGTGGGTGCACTTACACAAAACCAGCATGCGGAACCCTGAGCCGCTGGCAGAGCCGAGGCTTGTCCATCCTCCAGCTCTGCTCCCGATTCTCTCTGCTCCCACTTTCTCCTAGCGTGAGCTGCGTCTTCCACAGTTGCAGGACTGCCTTGAGCAAACCCAGGCCTCATGGTCACGTGACACTGGAGAAAGCGAGAGTGCAGCGGCGCTCCTGAGATCCCTTGAATGTCACAGTTGTTGGAGGGTGGTTGGTGTGGAGGAGAGGCGTGAACTCTGACTAGCCCTTTGGCTTGTGCCACTGGGTGCTGAATAATTGAGGACTGCGGCTTCATCCAGTGGTGCTTGGCCGTAGCACATTAGGCCCACTGAAGGAAGTCTTCAAATCCCTGGCACCACGGGGGCCTTTCTCTGGCAGACAGTTTGAAGAGGTAGGGAGTGTGCACACGCGCTTAACATTCTGTAGGGTTGCGTCTTTATGAAGAGGCCATTACGTTCACATCTAGAGGAGGAGGTAGCCTTCGGCTCTAAGTGGTGTGCTGACTATGGGAAGGACAGGTGCTTTGTTCGCGTGTCTCAGAACTTGAACGGTTTTCTTTTTGGTCTTCTGTTCAGGCTGTTGGAGACAAGGAAGTGAGAGATGTATTTCCAGACGCCACGATCATAAAGCCCTCGGACATGTTTGGGAGAGAGGACAGATTCCTCAACCATTTCGCAAGTACGCGCGTTCTTTCTTCCCAGAAGGGGGGGGCACGGATTCGTTATCCAGGTCAGAGTCGAGCACCAGCTAACTGCTCGTCCTAGGCAGCTTTATTTTGCACTTCCAGTTGCCTTTTTATCCTTTTAATTAATTTTTTTTTTTTTTTTTTTTGGTCCTTATTTTTGGGAAATGTTGAGGGCCTACTTAAATTTGGTGGCTTAGGTGTAAGGAGGTACAGCTTCCATTTTCCTCCAGCTACTGAAAGCTGAAATACTCATCTTTGATTCAGAGAAGCAACCTGGATTATTAGACAACATGGATGCAGAGTCAGCGACTTCGCTTTAAACCTTGGCCTCCTTAGCTCTGGGACCTTGGCAAGATGTTTGCGTATTACACCGTAGTTTCACTGCCCTGGAACCCCTTGAGTTCCACGTGTTGTCTTCCCTCGACCCCAGACCCCGGGTAGTCACTGATCTTGTACTGTCTGAGCAATTTTACCTTTTTCCGAATATTCATACTCTGTGTAGTCCTTTCAGGTCCACGTCTTTCACTTATCAATATGCATTTAAGATTTTCTCTATGGCTTTTCTTGCCTCGATGTCAAGCTGGATAGCAGTCCTGTGTATCACTGTGTCTGCTGTTTACACAGTGTGGAGTTTTCATCGTGTACTGTCCTCTGGTGCTTTGTGTCCTCTGGCAATCCGGAGGATTTTGTTCTACTTTGATTTTGAAATTACAATATACTGTACTGCAATATATAATATACCCCTTATATAATAGAACACAGAGTTTATCATCTGCTATGGACTCAACTGTGCCCTCCTCCCCGCCCACAATTGAAGCCTTAACTCTCAGTGTGACATGATTTGGACAAAGAATGTAGCACATAAAACCAAGTGTGCTAGTGTGCACTGTACTCGCAGGACCTGGGAGATGGAGGCAGGAAAACTAAAAGTTGAAGGCCAGCCTCAGCTATCTAGTGCTGGCGATGGGAAACCCTTTCTCAGAAGACCATAATAATGAGGAGGAGGAGGAGGAGGAGGAGAAATGGGGCTGGGGGTGATGGCTGAGTCCATTAGGTGCTTTTTACACCTCCTTGAGGTCCTGAGTTAAGAGCCCCAGTACTCAAGTAAAATCCTAGGTGTGGGGCTGGAGAGATGGTTCAGCAGTTCAAGATGCTCACTTGCAAAGCTTGTGGCTCGAACTCAAGTCCCCAGTACTCACGTAAAGCCAGATGCACAAGGTGGCACAAGCATCTGGAGTTTGTTTGCAGTGGCAGGAGGCCCTGGTGGGCCCATACTCTTCTGGTGTCTGATTCTTTCAGTCATTCCCAAATAAATAAGTGAAATATTTTTTTTAAATGCCAGGCATGGGGCTGGAGAGATGGCTAAGTGGTTAAGGTATTTGCCTGCAAAGCCAAAGGGCCAGATTCGATTCCCTAGGACCCACGTAAGCCAGACACACAAGGTGGTGCGTGAGTCTGGAGTTCATTTGCAGCTAGAACTGTGAGAATGGCATGCCCATTCTCTCTATTTGCCTCTCTCTCTCCCCATCTGAAATCAATTAAAAAAAAAAAACTTAAAAAAAATGCCAGGCCTGGTGGTATGTGTGTATAATTTCATCACTGGGGAAGCAGAGACGGTTAACCTCTGGCTCACTGGCTAGCTGGACTGGCCAAGTGTGTCAGCTCTGGATTCAGCAGTGGACCCATGTCAAAGAATAAGGTGACGAGTGACTGAGGAAGACCTTCCACATTGACTTCTACCCTCCACATGCATGTACACACACAAGCATATGCACTTGGATATCCATGTTCGCACTCATACAAACATGCACACACCACATACATACACACATGCAAAAAGAAGTATAGCTCAGTAGACTTTTTTTTTTTTTTGAAACAGTCTCATGAAGCCCAGACTGTCCTTGAACTTCTGATCCTCCTGCCTTCACCTGCCCAGTGCCAATATTCCAGGTGCGTGCCCCCATTCCTGGCTAGTAGGGTTCAGAAGGATTCAGTGTAGCACATGGTCGTGCACCAGTCTCCAGTATTCTTTTATCTTGCAAAACTGAACTTCTACACCCACACCTGGTAAGCCCATCCACTTGACAACTTGGGCCACATATACCAGTGTCATTTTTATATATAACCCATTGTTCTGGATGTCTGTCTCCATGTCACTATTTGTTTTTCCCCCAAGATAGCGTCACACTCTAGCCCAGGCTGACCTGGAATTCACTGCATAGTCTCAGGGTGGCCTCGAACCTCCTACCTCTGCCTCCCAAGTACCGAGATTACAGGTGTGCAGCAACACGCCCAGCCATGTCCCGGCCCAGCTTGTTCTTTGTAAAGATTCTCTGCTATTCAGAATCCCTGGAGGTTGCAGATGAATTTCAGGGTGGGTTTTCTTATATTTTTTACAAAAGGTACATTGGGTTTTGGATGCAGTTGCAAATCAACAGATTTCTGTGGGTCTGTTTTGTGCCCCTGTGACAAAATACCTAAATTAGAGTTAATGCCTAGAATGAATCAAGAGTTTGGAGGTTAAGACCAGGGAATTCAGGTGGTGGCTCACGCCTTTAATCCCAGTACTCTGGAGGCAGGGTAGGAGGATCACCATGAGTTCGAAGTCAGCTTGAGCTAGAGTAAGACCTACCTCAAAAACCAAAGAGAGAGAGAGGAACCCTCTTGGCCTGATCACTTCCTACCATCCCACCTCTTGTTAATTTCATACTGACACCTGGCCCTCCAGATGCTGTGGTGGTGACTTTCTCGAGGGCCTGATCCTGCCCTCCAGGCTGGTGCACTTTCTGAGGCCCTCTGCACTTGGAGGCCTCTCTTCATTTCTTTTCTTTTAGTGTGTCTTCTCCTTTTCAGCATATTAGTCCCTTGTCTCCTTGATTAAGTTTACGTGCAAGTATTTTGTTCTTTTAAAATGCTGCTGTAAATCATTTCTACTTTACATGCCTAAAGAAAATATTTTATCTTGTAGTCTGTTTGGAGTTTGTTCTAATTTATGGTGAGACGCAGCCATTGTCTTTTAAATTTTTATTTCAAATGATAGAACAAGTGGATTAAGTAATACTTTGAAAATATATTTTATTTATTTATTTAAGAGAGAGAGAGAGAGAATGGGTATGCCAGGGCCTCCAGCCACTATAAATGAACTCCAGATGCATGTGCATCTGGCTTACGTGGGTCCTGGGGAATAGAACCGGGGTCCTTTGGCTTTGCAAGCAAACACCTTGACTGTTAAGCCATCTTTTCCAGCACAAGTAATACTTTGATTTCCCACATTTGTGATACTGAATTCCCACCCATGTCCCGTCAGTCATCCTTGACCCCTAGACCCGGAGCTCAGTCTTGGGAGTGGCCACTCGTTCGGCTCTCGAGAGACTAGCCTGTCCTTCAGTGTTGGTCCTTCCTAGCTCCTGTCGTCATTGCTGGGAGCAGCTAAGTGCTGCTTGTGGGCAGCGGCAGCGTCCGTTGCCAGCTACACCTCTCCGGTCATTTCCGCCACGTGAAGCCATTGTGCTCTGTAGAGATTCGCGCGCCCTGGGGCAGCTTCGACCTTCTCGGGACAGTTCTCGTTTCTTCTTCCAGATATTCGTTGGTTTGGTGGTGTGCCACTGGTTTCCTTGGGCTTGAAGACAGTGAAGCAGCCAGTCTATGTAAGTACCCTGCATGAGGGCTTGGTAAGGGGCTGTTGCTGGATTTGAGCTTAGGCGATCCATTTTCTGGTTTCATTCTAATCCAGTCCTTTCATCATTTTCTTCATTGTCAGCTTGCTTCTACTGGTTACCTCCCAGTTTACTAAGACAGTGATGTAAGAAAGCTTAACCTGGGCTGGAGCAATGGCTCAGTAGTTAAGGCATTTGTCTGCAAAGCCTAATGACCTGAGTTTGATTCCCCAGTACCCACATAAAGCTAGATACACAAAGTGGCACATGCATCCAGAATCCATTTGCAGCAGCTAGAAGCCCTGGCATGCCCATTCTCTATGTAGCCAGGCATGGTGGCACACACCTTTAATCCCAGCACTCAGAGGGCAGAGGAAGGAGGATTGCTGTGAGTTTGAGGCCAGCCTGGGACCACAGAGTAAATTCCAGGTCAGCTTGGGCTAGAGCAAGGCCCTATAAAAGAAAGAAAGAAAGAAAGAAAGAAAGAAAGAAAGAAAGAAAGAAAGAAAGAAAGAAAGAAAGAAAGAAAGAGGGAAAGAAAGAGGGAAAGAAAGAAAAAGGAAGGAAGGAAGGAAAGAGGGAGGGAGGGAAGGAAGAAAGGAAGGAAGGGAAGGAAAAAGAGAGGAAAGAAAGAGAAAGAAAGAGGAAGGAAAGGAAGGAAGGAAAGGGAGAAAGAGGGAGGGAGGAAAGGAAGAAACCTATCCTTAATGGAAGGTAAGGTGAAACTGGAAAATGGTCAGGGATTTAAAAAATATTTATTAATTTATTTGAGAGAGAGAATGGGTGGACATGCCAGGGCCTCTATCCACTACAAACAAAATCCAGATGCATACACCACCATGAGCATCTGGCTTATGTGGTTGTATGTGCTCAGGGTCCTTTGACTTTGCTACTGGCCTTAATTGCTCATAATTTCTCCAAAAATATTTATTAATTTATTTGAGAGAGAGAATGGGAGATGGACATGCCTGCTAAACCTAAGAATGGGTTCCAATCTCCAGGTCCCACAAACAAAAAGTGACCAGATGCATACACCACCATGAGCATCTGGCTTACGTCTGGGTTGTAGGCAGCTGAGAACTGTGGTCCTTTGACTTTCTGTCTCCAAGTCCCTCTCTATCTGTTTCTCCATTTCTCTCTCCAAAAATAAATAAAATAATAAAAAAAAATTTTTTAAAAAAAAGAGAGAGAGAGAGAGAGAGTCAGATAGGGAGAATGGGTACGCCAGGGACTCTAGCTACTGCAACGACTTCCAGATGTGTGCACCTTCTGTGCATCAGGCTCATGTGGGTATTGGGGAATTGAGTCTGTGTCCTTAGGCTTCTCAGGCAAGCACCTTAACCACTAAGCCATCTGTCCAGCCCCGGTAATAAGTCTTTGTCTTCAAATTTTTCTCAGATGAATAAAGCAATTGTCATTCATTGTGGTAAGTGCTGGGAGAGGGGCAGCCTTTTAGTTCATAGCACAGAGGCACTTAATACCAACCAGGCCAGCTGATGGATGCTGGGGAGAGTGCTTCATGCAGAGAGAGCAGTATGTGTTTGGCCCTGAGATGAAGGAGCAAGGTGGATTCCAGCTTACATTGGACTAGGGTTTCCCAATAGTAGCTACAGATGTTTGCAGCCAGGTAATTTTTCATTGTGGGGGCTGTTGTAAGATACTTAGCAATAACCCTGTCCTTTGGCCACTAGATGCCAGTAGCACACTCCCCCTACCTTGTGACAATTAAAAATTTCTGACAGTTGTCAGATGTTAGGGCCTGACTGGGTCTCTGTGTCTGAAGCTGTATAAGATTCCTATTTTGGGATCCGTATTTTATGTGGTTCAGCCTGATAGGTTGTAGCGTCTTAGGTGAGAGAGGTGGGAGGAGTGGTAAGAGATCAGATGGTGAGCTGGTGGCCAAGTCAAGTCAGGAAAGCCCTGAGTCTCCTGAAGATAAGGGCTCTGGGTGCTCCTTGAACACGATGATTTGAACTCCCGAGAAGGGCATCCTTAAGACGTGTTCTGAAAATTAACGGCGCCATTATTTTGGTTTTGCCACAACTCCATTGTCATTGGTGTCACCTGCCCCCCCCCCCCCCGCTTTCTGTTTTCTTGGGATTGAACCTAGTAGGTTCGATGGCATGGCATGGCATGAATGACATGCCCGGACGTTTGTGCTTTCTCCCAAACCACTGGAATTATGCACCCATTTCACCTGGCCTGCCTTCTCCAAGTGCTTAAACATATCCTATGATTTGTTTTAGGTTGTAGATGTGGCCAAGGGGATTGTTAATGCTATTAAAGATCCAGATGCCAGAGGGAAGACCTTTGCATTTGTTGGGTAAGTGACTAGATGGAGTTAGACCTTAATGAAAACAATCCTACTGGCTTGTAACAACAGGGCTTTCTAAACAGGTCACTGACATTTTCACACTGTCAGAACCTCCTGAGTGCGCGCATCGAGCATGGGCGCCTCGGATTCTGCTGTAGAGGTACGAGCTTTCTCTGAGCAGCCGGGAGTCTCTGTCTGAGAGACCATGACAAGACAGCCAGCCCTTTGTGCCTGTGGTTCCTCAGCTGTAGATTCCATCTTTTCCCACCAAAAATATTCAGAGAAGGGCTGGAGAGATGGGTTGGCTTGCCTGTTCAACTCTCCAGGTCCCACATAAGCCACACACACAAGATGATGCAAGCACACAAGGTCACACATGCACACAAGGTGGCACACACATCTAGAGTTTGATTGCAATGGCTGGAGGACCTGGCATACCATTCTCTCACTCCCATGTGTGTGTGTGTGTGTGTGTATCTTGCTCACTCTCATAAAATAAAAATAAATCAACAAATAATATTCAGAGAATCTGGTCATGGTGGTTCACCCCTGTAATCCCAGCACTCGGGATGCTGAGGCAGGAAGATCGCAAGTTTAAGACCAACATGGGCTGCATAGCAAAACCCTGTCTCAGAAGAATAAGTCTTTGTCTTCAAATTTTTCTCAGATGAATAAAGCAATTGTCATTCATTGTGGTAAGTGCTGGGAGAGGGGCAGCCTTTTTAGTTCATAGCACAGAGGCACTTAATACCAACCAGGCCAGCTGATGGATGCTGGGAGAGTGCTTCATGCAGAGAGAGCAGTATGTGTTTGGCCCTGAGATGAAGGAGCAAGGTGGATTCCAGCTTACATTGGACTAGGGTTTCCCAATAGTAGCTACAGATGTTTGCAGCCAGGTAATTTTTCATTGTGGGGGCTGTTGTAAGATACTTAGCAATAACCCTGTCCTTTGGCCACTAGATGCCAGTAGCACACTCCCTACCTTGTGACAATTAAAAATTTCTGACAGTTGTCAGATGTTAGGGCCTGACTGGGTCTCTGTGTCTGAAGCTGTATAAGATTCCTATTTTGGGATCCGTATTTTATGTGGTTCAGCCTGATAGGTTGTAGCGTCTTAGGTGAGAGAGGTGGGAGGAGTGGTAAGAGATCAGATGGTGAGCTGGTGGCCAAGTCAAGTCAGGAAAGCCCTGAGTCTCCTGAAGATAAGGGCTCTGGGTGCTCCTTGAACACGATGATTTGAACTCCCGAGAAGGGCGTCCTTAAGACGTGTTCTGAAAATTAACGGCGCCATTATTTTGGTTTTGCCACAACTCCATTGTCATTGGTGTCACCTGCCCCCGCTTTCTGTTTTCTTGGGATTGAACCTAGTAGGTTCGATGGCATGGCATGGCATGAATGACATGCCCGGACGCTTGTGCTTTCTCCCAAACCACTGGAATTATGCACCCATTTCACCTGGCCTGCCTTCTCCAAGTGCTTAAACATATCCTATGATTTGTTTTAGGTTGTAGATGTGGCCAAGGGGATTGTTAATGCTATTAAAGATCCAGATGCCAGAGGGAAGACCTTTGCATTTGTTGGGTAAGTGACTAGATGGAGTTAGACCTTAATGAAAACAATCCTACTGGCTTGTAACAACAGGGCTTTCTAAACAGGTCACTGACGTTTTCACACTGTCAGAACCTCCTGAGTGCGCGCATCGAGCATGGGCGCCTCGGATTCTGCTGTAGAGGTACGAGCTTTCTCTGAGCAGCCGGGAGTCTCTGTCTGAGAGACCATGACAAGACAGCCAGCCCTTTGTGCCTGTGGTTCCTCAGCTGTAGATTCTATCTTTTCCCACCAAAAATATTCAGAGAAGGGCTGGAGAGATGGGTTGGCTTGCCTGTTCAACTCTCCAGGTCCCACATAAGCCACACACACAAGATGATGCAAGCACACAAGGTCACACATGCACACAAGGTGGCACACACATCTAGAGTTTGATTGCAATGGCTGGAGGACCTGG
The DNA here is from genome assembly GCA_036365145.1 of Orientallactaga sibirica. NCBI lineage: Eukaryota > Metazoa > Chordata > Mammalia > Rodentia > Dipodidae > Orientallactaga > Orientallactaga sibirica. Next base: position 3,497,787 of record JAEOAD010002324.1, on the reverse strand, counting down.
CATACCATTCTCTCACTCCCATATGTGTGTGTGTGTGTGTGTGTATCTTGCTCACTCTCATAAAATAAATATAAATCAACAAATAATATTCAGAGAATCTGGTCATGGTGGTTCACCCCTGTAATCCCAGCACTCGGGATGCTGAGGCAGGAAGATCGCAAGTTTAAGACCAACATGGGCTGCATAGCAAAACCCTGTCTCAGAAGAAGAGAACTGTGTCTGTACTGAACATGTCATCATCATCATGCCCTTTAAAACACATCTTTTCTATCTGCCTCTTCCTCTCTCCCTCTCAAATAAATAAATAAAATAAAATAATATATATATATATATATATATATATATATATATATATATATATATATATATATATTTAAATGGATTTTTTTTTTTTTTAATGGAGGGCTGAGGAAATGGCTTAGCGGTTAAGGCATTTGCCAAAGGACCCAGGTTCAATTCCCCAGGACCCATGTAAGCCAGATGCACAAGGAGGCACATGTGTCTGGAGTTTGCAGTGGCTGGAGGCCCTGGCACACCCATTTTCTCTTTCTATCTGCCTCTTCCTCTCTCTGTTTCAAATAAACAAAATAAAAAATATTTTTAAAAAAATCTTCCGTGTCCTAGTACTCTAGAGAAGATTTAACATACCCAGGCAAGTACGTGTCAGTTACGTGTAGTTTTCATCGTTCTCCTGCAGGGACTTGAGCATCCATGACCACTGGTGTCTTTAGCACTGAGGACAGCTGCACCTGCCCAGTGAGCCTCACCTGTGTTTTTACTGCTTCCTCAGTGACATTTTTAGAATACAAAAGGATATAACTATAAATTCTAAAACACAAAAGGACACTTTTAGAAGTGAAGACAGTGGTAAGATCAAATGAATTTTCATAAGAGGATCCCAGTGCCCCGAGGGTGTGAATTGGTCAGAGCACCATCCCTGGTGGTGCACTAGAGCCAGCATTGCTGCATGCTTTCTTCTCCAAAGTTTGTTCTCAAAAGACCGGGCCGTGGTTAGGCTATGTGACTTAGATTAGTTACTGTCACAGCTAGTTTTATGACCTTTTTGTTGAATTAACTTGAAATCAAAAACTAAGACTACATCTATCAAGTTGAGAAGTAACAAACTCGTGTAGTATCTGGTCCAGAACCCTGCTATTCTAGAGAGCACGATAATGCCAATGAATGCGAATGCTCTTACTCCTTACCTTCATGACAGCCTGATTTCTAAGAACTGCTTGCACCAGCGAAAACAAGGCTTTTCTCTTTAAAAGGCACAGGTTACATGTGAATATGAGTATATACAATATATGTGCGCTGTGTCTATATTGTAGATGTTCATACCTGGTATTTGGACTTTATACATTGCTTTGCTTCCTGGTATTGATTTAGTGCAGATCTTGTTCTGTAGCTGTTTTGGGTTCTGTTAGCCTACTGCAAATAGTATTTTTTTCTTTTTTAAAAAAAATTATATTTATTTATTTATTTGGGAGACAGAGAAAGAGGCAGTGAATATGGGTGTGCTAGGATCTCCTACCACTGCAAACACACTTCAGACAAATGTGCCACTTTGTGAATCTGCCTTTAAGTGGGTACTGGGGAATTGAACCTGGCCCGTCAGGCTTTAATAACAGCCACCGTTAACCACTGAACCATCTTTCCAGCCCCTCTTCTCTTATTATTAATCTGGTATGTTAGAATCAAGGAACATTATTCACATGTATATGCATTCATTTAGCCCAGGTTCCATGAATACTAGACTCACAAAATAACAGATGCCCTTGAAGAGATTCTTAGACCAGGATTCCAAGGAGTAAATGAATATACATGGCTTAGAGAGCTTTGATGAGGTCCTTTCTCCATGGAAATGACTCTAGATGATTTGGACATTTTTCTATTTATGAGATAAAGACCAAAGGGGCTGAAGAAATAGCTTAGCAGTTAGGGCACTTGCCTGCAAAGCTTAACGACCCAGGTTCAATTCCCAGTACCCACGTAAAGTCAGATACACAAAGTGGCACATGCATCTGGAGTTCGTTTGTAATGGCTAAATGGCCTGGAGTGCCCATTCTCTCTCGCCTCTTTCTCTCTCTCTGCTTGCAAATAAATAAATTAATTAATATATATTTTAAAAAAAAGACAAAGACCAAGGGCCCAGCTACTCTAGACTGCTAGACTCCAGTATTTATTCTTGTCTGGTAGTATGATAGAAAAAGTCATACTAGATGTCAGTGGAGCACAGTTCCTTATGAAGCTATAGATACACATATATCTGTACTTTTCTTCTCCTCAGCCCAAGAGAAAACTTTCCTTGGGTCTCTGGTCATTTGAGGCTGAAGCAGAGGCATAAGATCTTACTTTTGTTGCTTGGCTTGTTTGTTTTCTGCAGAAACAGTTACATAATGTTGGCTGATTCTGTCTTCCCTTCACTAAGTATCTTTATAAAACACACACACACAGAGCTATGAGAACACTAGCAAGCTCAACAAAGTCACAGCGTATAACATCACTGGAGACAGTCTGCAGATAAAATTGAGAATCACAACTGTGTCCAAAAGAATAGAATCTTAGGTGTAAATTTTAACATGAGTGAGTTCCAGGTCAGCCTGGACTAGAGTGATACCCTGCCTTGAAAACAAATTTCCCACTTATAAAACTTACTCTCTAGGCTGGGAAAACAGCTCAGCAGTTATAGGTACTTGCTTACAGAGCCTGCTGGCCTGAGTTCAGTTCCCAAGCTGTCCACAGAAGCTGGACACAAAAAGTGTCTGGTATTTTTTTTTTGGCAGGAAACCCTGGTACCCACCCCTAACCCACACACACATGCAAATAAATAATTTTTAAAAATTTTATTTATTAATATGAGAGAGATAGAAAGAGGCAGAGAGAGAGAGAGAATGGGCACACCGGGGCCTCCAGCCACTGTAAACGAACTCCAGATGCATGTGCCACTTTGTGCTTCTGGCTTACGTGGGTCCTGGGGAATCAAGCCTCGAACCTGGGTCCTTAGGCTTCACAGGCAAAGCGCTTAACCGCTAAGCCATCTCTCCAGCCAAATAAATAGTTTTTTTTTAAGTTGTTCTAAAGCCATGATCGTCAAGACATTTTGGTACTTAGACCCTGTCTTGAACTAAACAAAACAACAAAACAGACCAAAAAAAAAAAAAAAAAAAAACAAAAAACAAAGAACACCCACTTAAGGAACAAAGAATGTGAATAATGATGAGTTTTTGTTTCTAGGCCAAATCGGTACCTCCTCTTGGACCTGGTGCGGTACATCTTTGGCATGGCGCACAGGCCCTTCCTCCCGTACCCTTTGCCACTCTTTGCCTATCGGTAAGTGCAGTGCTGCTTTTGTGCCCGCCTGAGAGAGAGCTAACAGATGCCCTGTCCCTGACGCCCTCTAGAGCAATGGGGAGTGAATGCATCCCTTTTGGTGTCCATCTGTCGGAGAGGGACACTCCTATGTTGTTGACCCTGGCCTCAGGACGAGCCAATTCAGGGCTGTTGAATGGAAATGTACAGCAGTGCCTTGAGACTGGCAGAGGTTGTTGGGTGGACCTTCCGATTTTTCACTGAAAGCCCTGGGGTTGGGTGGAGATCTGGCTCAGTGTAGAGCGAGCACTTGCCTGATGTGTGAGGCCCTGGGTTTGATCCCCACTGCTGCACACAGCAGTAAAAACCCTGGATTTGAATTTAGAGAAAGGACCTCCTCCCGACACTGAAAGAAAGACAACTTTCCCTTTGCCTGCTGGTGCTCACCAGCAGGGCTCTGAAAGCAGTCTGGCTGAGCAGCGGGGCACAGGGGCTAGCTGGCTCAGCCCTGGCCCTGCCCTGCCCTGCCCTGCCCTTACCTCTGCCTTCTCTTCCTTTGCTTTCTGGTCACTTCTCCCTCGTGCTATAAAATGGCGGATGAGCTCTTGCACCTCATTGGCTGCTGACACTCACACGGGCATGGGACTAGTGATGTGAAGGAGTCCCGCCCACACCAGCTTCACTCAAAGTAAGAGGCAGCAGTGGCAAGTGGCGGAGATAGGGAGCCCTCTTTTATTTAAACATTTTTTTAAAGTTTTATTTATTGGAGAGAGACAGAATGGGTGTGCCAGGACCTACAGCCACTGCAAACAAACTCCAGACGCATGTGCTCCATTGTGCATCTGGCTTATGTAGGTCCTGGGAATTGAACTAGAGTCCTTTGGCTTTGCAGGCAAATGCCTTAACCACTAAGCCATCTCTCCACCCTAAGGATCCCCTCTTTCCTGGGCTTTGTGGCTTTGTACTCCTTTCCTGATTAGGCCTTTTCATTTGGATTTGCCTGGTTTTTTTTTTTTTTTTGATAACATTTTCTTTGTTCTATATATAGATAGGTAATATGTATATAATATATATTTAAATAATTTACTTGTACACAGTGCAAACCTTTAGCAAGCGGAGCATCACATTCTGACACCACCTCGCTGGCCTTGTATCCTGAAAACAGCATTTTTGAATGTTCCCAGCTTAGATTAGATTGTATTCCTCAGACTTGATTGAATGTCGGGTCTTTTGTGTTTGTGTGGTGCTGGGAACCGGGGCCTTGCGCTTGGTAGCCGGTGCTCCCACAAAACGACACCTCCGAATGCTGGGTCTTTCTTTGTTTGCTTCGTTGATAACGGTGTTGGCTCGTCTTAGTCTTAGTTTTTGTTTTACGATGCACTGTCTCTCTGGAGGAGGTTGAGTGTGTCCTCGCTCCAACAGTCCGTGCGCTGTCCTGAAAGGACACAAAGCAGATACAAGCTGGGTATGGGTCCATGCCTGACATCCCAGTGCTGCTGAGGGAAGACAGGAGCGCAGGTCATCCCCTGGGTTACATAAGGCCTTATCTGATAAAAACAGGGGCATGCAGGCATAGCTTCACAGTATGTAGGTAGTAGAGCCAGGAATTTGGTTGTTTTCTGAAAACAACTAATGAATAAAACTGAGCAAAGTCCCTGTCTTGCTGTGGGCCTCGCAAGCTGGCTGAAATGCTGAGTTCCGAGCTACTTCTCCATGTGCTGTTTGTTTTCCTTTGTACAGATGGGTGGCTCGACTCTTTGAAATGAGCCCCTTTGCTCCATGGACAACGAGGGACAAAGTGGAACGGGTGAGTGTGGGTGTGGCCCGGCCCTGGCCCGGCAGATGCTGCAGAGATGGGGAAGTTCATTTAGCTTTGTTTGACCTCTGCCAGGTCGTGTGTGCAAGACAGTCCTTTTCTTTCATGTTTGTTTCTGCTAGACTCAAATTGACCCTACTGCCTTACGCCTGCTAGGCAGGTGCTATCACTGAGCTATATTCCCAGAATTCTACTTCAAATGTTTTTGATTGGTTACTTATTTTTAACACATTTTTCTTTTTATCACTAATCTTAACATATTTTGTATGTTGGTTTCGTGTTGGTGCCCTTTTCTCCCTCACCCTCCCTGCCCCCATTCCGTCAGGGACCCTCCTTAGTGGCATTGCAGGTATTCCCCGTGGGATTTAATATTATTTATTTATTTGTAAGCAGAGAGAGAGAGAAAGGAGGCAGAGGGCAGGCATAGGGGAGAGAATCAGCACAAGCTCCAGACGCATGGGCCACTTTGTGCATCTGGCTTACGTGGGTCCTGGGAAATCGAACCTGGGTCCTTTGGCTTTGCAGGCAAACACCTCAACCACTAAGCCATCTTTCTAACCCCAGTATTCACTATGTAGCTGAGGATGATTTATTATTACTCTTCATTGAAAACTGCACTGAACCTTTCCAGGAAACAAATCTAGTAGCAGTTGCTCACACTAAATCCAAGCATACTTCTGAGAGCCATTCTTGTTCTGTTTGGGGCAGTGCTGGGGATTGAACCCAGTGCTTCATGCATGTAGGTGGCCAGTGGCTGACCTACTGAGCTACGTCCTCAGCCCAGGTGAAAGTCCCGTCCCACGTCCCTGCTTGTCACTGACTCGCCGTCCCTCCCATCCCGCTCTGTGGTCACTTCTCGTTTGGATCATTCTCGTTAGCTGTCACGTGTGCGCGGAGTTCTCCTTCCTCTCGTGTCCCTCTAGTCACTTGCCTGTTTGTCCCTTAACAACTTTTCATTTTTTTTAAAAGAAAACATATTTTTTATTTGTGTGTGTGTGAGAGAGAGAGAGAGAATGGGTGTGTTGGGACCTCCAGCCACTGCAAACGAACTCCAGATGCATGCACCACCTTGCGCATCTGGCTTACGTGGGTCCTGAGGAGTCAAACCTGGGTCTTTTGGCTTTGCAGGCAAACGCCTTCACTGCTAAGCCATCTCTTCAGCCCCTCCTTTTCTTTTTTGTATTTCTGTTTTGATCCAGACCTCCTACTTGCTATGTAGGCAGGGATGACATGAAAGTCCTGATCCTCCTGCCTCCACCTGCAAGTTCTGGGTGTGCAGGGTGCAGACGCACACTGACTTCCTCTCCCCTCTTCACCCCAGAAGAGCACTGTGTCCTGCTCCTTCCTTTCACTTCAGTCGGCTTTTCTTCCCTCTCTGCTCTGTAACTGCTTTTCAAGGTCACTGGTGATCTCATGCTGCCACCTCTGTCAGCTGTGTGACCTGATCCCTCTCCTGCTGGGCGCAGCATTGTCAGAGGCACGTCTTACTGTCCTCCTCAGGGGACCTCGGCTCCTTCTGTGCCCTGGCTGCACCCGGGTTCTCTGCCTTTGATCCTCACTCGGCATACTCTTCCTGATTGCTGTGAGCTGGGGTCACGGCCTCAGCCTCTCTCTTTTCTGGCTTTACTCCTTTGTACATTGCACTCACCCGGTTGTCAGCTCCTGACTGTCGAGGTTATGGCTGCAGTTTTACCCTCAGTCCCGAATCGTTCCCCAAACTCTAGTCTTCTGTCTCACTCGTTAGCTGTATTACAGACTGCTGCAACATAACAGGTCCATAAATAGAACTGATAACCTGTGCTTTTAAGAAAGGTAAGACGGAGGTGTTGGCTTGCCATCTCCTTTTAGTTTTAACTTTTATTTATTATTTGCAAGGAGAGAGAGAGAGGGAGTGTGTATATATATGACAGAGAGAGAGAGAATGGGCATGCCAGGGCCTCTTACCACTGCAAATGAACTCCAGATGCATGTGCCCCTTAATGCATTTGGCTTTGTATGGGTCCTTGGGATTCAAACCTGGGTCATCAGGCTTGTTAGCAAGTGATTAACCACTAAGCCATCTCCCCAGCCCATGTGTGTGTATGTGTGTGTGTGTGTGTGTGTGTGTGTGTGTGTGTATAAATTTTTTTATTCATTTATTTGCAACAGAGAGAGTACAAGAGAGGGAGAGAATGGGCATGCCAGGGCCTTTAACCACTGCAAACAAACTCCAGATACATGCACCACTGTGCATCTGGCATTACATGGGTACCAGGGAATTGAACCCAGATCAATAGGCTTTGTAGGTAAGCACCTTAACTGCTGAGCCATTTCTTCATCCCCTTGTTTATTTTTAGTCTTTGTTTTGTCGAGGTAGGTTCTCACTGTAGCCCAGGCTGACCTGCAATTCACTATGGAGTCTCAGGGTGGCCTCAAACTCGTGGTGATTCTCCTACCTCTGCCTCCCAAATGCTGGGATTAAAGGAATGCACCACCATGCCCAGCTCCTTCCTTTATTTTTTGAGGCAAAATCTTGCTGTGTATCTTCAGTTGACCTGGTACTGTGTACCCTAAACTGGCCTTGAACTTGTGGCATTCCCCCTGCCTCAGCCTCCCTGGTACAGGATTACAGGCATGTGCTGGCTGTTGCAAGCCTTTTTTCTCTCCTAGGCTGCCTCATCTCAACAATATTCCTATTCTGTTTTTCCTGCCAGAAACCCAGTCATTTTCTTTCTCATCCCAGATCGAATCCAGCAGTGTGCAGGACTTCCTACACTGGAAATGACCTGTATCTGCACCTTCGTGTCACCCAGCAGCGTGTGACTGTTGTGTGCTTGCTAGGTGGCCAGTGTGACTGTGGACTTTAGATTTTACTCAGCTTGCGTGAGGCTAGTGGCTTCTGATCCTCAGCCAGATCCTCAGCAACTTCAGTAAATGGCAGGTCTTTCCACCTCTCTCATTCCTTGCCTTTTAATGTGGCTTTTTGTTACGTACATGTTGATAATAGTATTGAAGTTCCCATGTGCTGAGAGCAGAGGGTGTGGTTTTCTCTCCCACCCACTGCAGCTTGACAGTGATCCTGTCTTCCTCTCAGCTCATTCTGGTCACCGCTGTCATTTTCCTGCCAGGTGCTGAGCTGCACCCTTCTGCGGTCATGACGCCGCTGCCTCCCATCTGCTCTGACACTCACATGCCTCTTGCATTGCTGATTGAGAACATGCAGGGCCAGTGGGCAGGAGGCCTTGCCTGTGATTTGCAGACTGCCCTGCAGCCCTCGTCAGCACAGGGCAGTGTCATGGGAAGGGGCTGGCACAGTTCTGCACGTAGGTGGGGACTGTTTAGCGCGTTTGGATGACCTGGGCTCTTAGATTCTGTCTTCTTCCTGAAACAAGAGAGCGTGAGGGTTTAGCTTGGTGGATGGCATGATTTACTCAGGTCGGGGATGGCTGTAAGACGGTGACTGAGGGGCAGGCGCGGTGCCTCACACCACGGTTATACAGAGAGTTACAAGTTAGCCTGGGCTACAGCGTGAGACCTTGTTTCACAAAAAGGTTAAGGGGCTGAAGAGATGGTATAATGGTTCAGGCGCTTGCTGGCAAAGCCAAAGGACCCAGGTTTGATTCCCCAGTACCTATGTAAAGCCAGATGCACAAAGTGGCACAGGCGAGTGAGTAAATAATTTTTTTTTTTTTTAAGTTAAGACTGAAGCAGAAGGCTGGAGCTCAGAGACCCCATAGAAAAGAGAACCGGAGGCTAACCTCACTCTGCCTTGGCCCCTTGTTAATTCCTTGCCAAAGGGCAGCACGTCCAGCTCTCAGGAGTGAAGTTCTACTCTACACGCCTGTAGATCCACTCATCAGACCCACTATCCTTCCTCATAGTCCACAGTCTTAGATGCTACAAGAGTCTTTGATCTGGTATTTGGTGGTTTTACTTTTTTTTTTTTTAACTGTTAGACTTTCAAGGACTCCACTAATTAGGCGAGTGCTCGCCTAGCATGCTCGAAGCCCTGGGTTCAGTCCCTAGCATCACATAAACTAGGTGTGGTTGTGCATGCCTGTCATCCCAGCTCTTAGTGGACAGATCAGAAGTTCAAGGCCAGCTTAAGGGCAGTCTGGGATATTTGAGAGAAAGAATTCCAGCAATCCAAGGTTGTCAGCGTGCTCTTTGAAAGTCCTTTGGTCTCGGTGGTGGGCCCGCGCCAGCGTGAGTGCGCGCATACTCGCTGCAGGCAGCTCTCTGTGGTCCCAGCCCCCTTTGCAGCTTTCTCTCTGGTCCTTTGTTCAAGATACACATCACAGACAAGATCCTGCCCCATCTACCTGGCTTAGAAGACCTTGGCATTCAGCCCACACCGCTGGAGCTCAAGGCTATCGAGGTGCTGCGGCGACATCGCACTTACCGCTGGCTGTCCACCGAGATTGAGGAGACGAAGCCGGCCAGGACGGTCGACTTCTAGGGGCTGCTTCGTCCCCACACCTGGCCCCAGCAGCCATGGCTTGTGTGTCATTTAAGTCACCTGCCTTCTTCAGAGGATTGTGTACATAGCAAGTAAGATCCTCTATTAAAATACTTGAGTCCAAATGCCGTGGCCTGTTCTTTGTCAGATGAAGAATTTCAGCCGTTCAGCATAATTTTCTTTAAGAAGGTGTATTTAACAATCGTGTGTGTGTGTGTTTGGGATTCTCCAGACCCTGCTCCTCCTTAGCAAAGGAAATAGCACTTTCTGAAAAAGAAAAATTCCACAGCATGACTGCTCCCAGGTATGTGTGCTTTTCCCTCAGTGTGCTCTATAAGCAGGAAAATACACAATGCCTCCTAACCTGAATCCATTCACACAGCATTTTTCATTTTGACTTTAAAGGTGTCTGTCTATTTACACAAACAATGCTGCATACGTGTGTTAAACATCTGTAGACACAGGTCTTGGCTTCTGGCCGGGATGCCAGCGTTGAGGAATGGGACTTCTGCTTGTGTTCCGACATTGCAGCTGCAATCCACTTGAACGGCGTGCAGGGAGCTGACCCAGTGCTCAGTACACTGTGATTCGACACACATCACCATCCTGGGAGACTCCCATTCGGTCATTACTCTGTATCGGACATCAGCCCCTGAGCTCTGGGGTGGGAAGTAGCTTACAGAGGAAGGTCTGGAAACACTGGAGGTGAGTGCCCCACCCGGCCTCTCGGCATGCTCCAGAATTTTTTGTCCCAAAGTAGTCAACTGTGTGGTCCATAGATTAGCCATATCAGCATCACCTGGGAACTTGTCAGAACCACAGACTCCCTAAGCTGGGTGTGGCTGCGCATGTAAAACTCAGCTCTTGGGAGGCAGAGGCAGGAGGAACATGAGTTTAAGGCTCAGCTACATGAACTCCTATCTCAGAAAACCAAAATGAAAACGCAGACCCCCAGGCCCAGTAAATGAGACCCTCATCAAGCCAGGTTCCCAGCAGATGACTGTGCCAAATCCAAGAGCTGGTTCAGAGTTCAGCGTGCTTCCTGTTACAGTCCAGGCTCTCACTGAGTCAGTGAAGTAGGGCCCAGGAGTTCTGGTCGTATTAAACAGGCCATTTTATTTTCACGCAAAGTAACATGTGAAAATGCATGTCACAGGGAAAGAGGCCCAACTCAGGCTTCATGTATTTTCCTTCATAAGGATGTCTTGTTTGTGTACATAACACCCTACTGGCCATAAGCTGCTCAGAAAGCACCCGGATGGGCAGATTTGATTTGGAAAGAAATCATCTATAATACACAGCGTTCTCTGTCCCCCAGCCCGTCTTCTTCTTCCTGTGTGTGTGTGTGTGTGTGTGTGTGTGTGTACACTGGTGGCAAGGGGCGAGCACATATGCCTCACACGCCGAGGTCCAGAGGCCTGTGTCTTCGTCTGTTACTCTTCCGCCTACCTCTGCCCTCTGAGTGCTGTGATTAAAGGCAAGGCGTGCGCCACCACGCCTGACGAACGTTCTTTTTACTTTTGAGAAAGTCACTGCATAGCCTAGGCTGCCGTCAAACTTACAGTCAGTCCTCCTGCCTCAGTCTCCTTTGTGCTAAGATTTCAGTATGTAGATTACAGTATGTAGATTACAGTATGTAGGTTACAGCATGTAGGTTACAGCATGTAGGTTACAGCATGTAGGTTACAGCATGTAGGTTACAGCATGTAGGTTACAGCATGTAGGTTACAGCATGTAGGTTACAGCATGTAGGTTACAGCATGTAGGTTACAGCATGTAGGTTACAGCATGTAGGTTACAGCATGTAGGTTACAGCATGTAGGTTACAGCTTGTAGGTTACAGCTTGTAGGTTACAGCATGTAGGTTACAGCATGTAGGTTACAGCATGTAGGTTACAGCTTGTAGGTTACAGTATGTAGATTACAGTATGTAGGCATGTGCCACCACTTCCAGCCCCAAATTCCTAGCCTCGCAGAAGAAAACGGATAGAAATAGAGTCATTGTACCTCAATAGTTTTTAGGTTTCTTGGGGGAGGGAATTAATAAGTAAAGAAATTTCTAATTTATATAGTTTATGGAATGAAACATTTTTAACTTTTAAATTCAAGCCACATAATTACATTACATAAAATGTAGTGGATTTAACAATTGCTTTTTCTTTTCTTTTTTTTTTTCTTTTTGTTTTTTTCAGGTAGGGTTTCATTCTAGCCCAGGCTGACCGGGAATTCACTATGTAGCCTCAGGGTGGCCTCGAACTCACGGTGGTCCACCTACCTCTGCCTCCCAAGTGCTAGGATTACAGGCGTGCACCACCATGCCCAGCTAACAATTGCTTTTATAGCAGTTAATTTTTTTGTAGATTGTTTAAAAAATGTGCTTTGAAATTTTTTCTTGTTTGGTTTTCAAGGTAGGGTCTCACTCTAGCCCAGGCTGACCTGGAATTCACCATGTAGTCTCAGGGTGCCCTTGATCTCATGGTGATCCTCCTACCTCTGCCTCCCAAGTGCTGGGATAAAAGATCTGCACCACCATGCTGGGTCAAATTCTTTTAAGTATTGCAACTAATACACAGACCTTATCAAGTATTTAAGAATTCTGATAAGGTTAATAAGTTAATTATTTATACACAAGCTATCTACTTGGCCCAAAGTATTAAATTCTTTTTTTTTTTTTTTTTGGAGAGAGTCAGGGAGGGACAGATAAGAGAATGGGTGTGCCAGCAGTCTCTTAGCCGCTGTGAATGAACTCCAGACGTGTGCACCCCATTTGTGGTCAAGTGCAGCATTGCGCCCTTGTGTCACTTTGCATCTGGCTAAACGTGGGACCTATAGAATCGAACGGGTGTTCCTAGGCTTAGCAGGCAGGTGCCTTCACCGCTAAGCCATCTCTCCAGCCCCTAAATTCTTAAATATGAACAATAAGTCAATGTGGTGACACATGTCTGTTACCCAGCGCTTTGGGAAGTGGAGGCAGAAGTACGATGGTTAAATACCAGTTGTCAGCTTTATTGGATCTAGCATCACCTAGGAGAAAAATCGCCCAGTATATCTGTGCGGGAGGGAGTCTCAATCGTAGGTTGAGTGAGGCGGGAGGAGCTACTCTTAATTACGATTGCGCCATTCCATAGGTTGAGATGCCAGACAATAAAAGAGACAGGGCTGGGTGTGGTGACACACACTGTGCCCACTTTTCCTCCTGGCACTTGGGAGGCCAAGGAAACAGGATTCATTTCTCTCTCTTCCTGCCTGTGAAACATGCCCAGCTCTACCATGCCTTCCCTCTTCCTTCCTTACATTATTATCAGGTATTCTGTCACATCGGTGAGAAGACCAACTAATACAGAAAATTGGTGCCAAGGAGCTCCAGTGCCCTTCACACTCCCCTCTTACAGATATGTTCCAGTTCCTGCCTGGCAACATGATCTGAGCATCTGGCTCAGAACCATGACATACCATACCTGGCTCCAAGAAAGCTGAAGACATTCAAAAGGACCTGGAAGCCAAGAAGAAACCCCTCAGCTACTGAGAGCCACTGCAGTGCTGCGTTCTGGACACAGTTCTGAGGGGCCTCTTCCATCATCTCACCCCAAAGCTTCTGTTTTCCTCTCAAGTCTCTGATTTCCATAGCTCGGCGCTGTATGTCGCCTCAAAGCCAAAAATGAGGCCGGAAGTTGGGTTTCCCTTTACTGTTCCAACAGCCTCAGCTCGGCCCATAGCTGCTCTCGACTCCTGGGAGGTTCTAACACTGAATTGATGGTGCTAGATTAGCACAGCTAGGGCTCAACAGCAGGAACCCGGCTAGTCTTTCAAGCTGGGCCAGGCTGAGTTCAGACTGGCAGGGGAGTGGGTGACTGGCCTTCCTCCACAAGTAGCACACGCAGATGGAGGACTAACCCACTGAACTGGTGGCACATGCTGGGGCCAAAAAGCTACATGCATACAGTGCTGGAGAAAGGTCCACGCTCCAGCGGTGCCTCTGTGGCCCGAGCTGCCTGTATAACCTGTGTTCCCACCTCGTTCGCACCCCGGCTACATCTTTGGTCCCTCGCTGCTGCCTTGGCCGCCCTAGTCATTGCTGGGGCCCCTGCTGTGCTGGTGCCAGCACCAAGTAGTTCATTCGCCACCAACATAGTTGAGGCTGTGGGTCTTTCCAATCTCAGACAGGGATAGGTGGGCAGACGGGGAGTGCAGGAATAACTACTAGGGGCAAAGCAACCTCCGTAATCTGCTCAGTAGGAGTACGGTGAGGGAGCAGGGTCCAGTGTTCATGCTGCCCAATAGATCATGGGTTCCACCAGGCCAGAGGTTCCTGACATCCAACACAGCTTTTATATCAGCCACCAGCCCAGAGCTGCTGGCACATTTGCAACCTCCTCAACCTGTGCATCTGCAGATATAGTGCCATCCTGCTCCAATTCTGTTCAAACCCAAAACAGAACACTCACAGTAGAGCTTCCAAGAGGCACTATTTGCTTTCTCTTTAATGAAACTGGACTTTTACCCTGAGATAGGTAAACACCAACATTAAATATATATAAAACAACACAAGACAACAAGCTGAGAGATGTCCATCAAGAATGCCTAGCCTCAGGGCTGGAGAGATGGCTTAGAGGTTAAGCGCTTGCCTGTGAAGCCTAAGGACCCCGGTTCAAAGCTCCACTCTCCAGTACCCACATAAGCCAGATGCACAAGGTGGTGCATGCATCTGGAGTTTATTTGCAGTGGCTGGAGGCCCTGGGGTGCCCATTTTGTCCTCTCTGCCTCTTCCCCTCTCTGTCTGTCATTCTCAAACAAAAGAAATAAAAACAAAAGAAATAAAAACAAATTAAAAAAAAAGAATGCCTAGCCTCAGCCGAGCGTGGTGGCGCACACCTTTAATCCCAGCATTCAGGAGGCAGAGGTAGGAGAATCGCTGTGAGTTCAAGGCCACCCTGAGACTACATAGTGAATTCCATGTTAGCCTGGGCTAGAGCAAAACCCTATCTTGGGAAAAACAAAAACAGAATGCCTAGCCTCACAATGGAAGTCTCCAATGAAAACAGAAGGGACATCAGAAGTAGAATCCCAAAATGAAAGCACAATATGCTGATTAAATAAAGTCAACGAGACCCTGACCAAACGAATGGCAGAAGTCTCAGCAAATCATATATAAAAAAATTGCAGTCAGGTTCGCATTGCTGGCAGAAATCACCCAACCAAGAGTAGCTTGTGAGAAAAAAAAAAAAAAAAGGTTTATTTTGGCTTACAGGCTCAAGGGGGAAGCTCCAGGGGAAAATGACAACATGAGCAAAGGATGGACATCACCCCCTGGCCAACATCAGGTGGACAACAGGAACAGGGGAGTATGCCAAACACTGGCAAGGGGAAACTGGCTATAAAAACCCATAAGCCCACCCCCAACAATACACTGCCTCCAGGAGGCGTTAATTTCCAATTGTCATCAGCTGGGGAGACCAGCATTCAGAAGACCTAAGTTTGTGGGGGACACCTGAATCAAACCACCACAATCTGCACCTGGCCCCTATAAACTGAAAACCATACATGATATAAAATGTAATACATTCTGTCCATCTTTAAAAATCTCTACAGTGTTTATCAATCCTAATGATGGTCAAACATCCCCATAGTCCAAGATCTTTTAAATGAGTCATAATATCAAAAAATTCCCAACAGAGCCACAATGGCACAGAATAAACATGCACACTGCAAAAGATGGCACTGGGCATAGCAAAGAAATACTCAGACAATACAAGACTTCAAACAACCAGGGCAAACATTAAACTCTGTAGCTTCAAGACCAACAACTTTAGCCAGTGACAAATCTCCAAGTCCGATAATTCTAACCAGCAACAAGTCTCTGGAGTTCCAATTCCGCCCCAGCAAAGCTACTCACAGTCCTGGGAAACTTCACCAGGGGCGAGCAGTTCTCCTTGGCAACCATCTCGTGGTCGCATCATCTCTACTGGGTCTCCACTGCAACCCACGGTCCATCCTCTTGGCCCCTTGGGGTCTCCGTGCAGGCATCCAGCAAACCTGCTTCACACTGCCCATGGCCATTTTCAAAACACAAGACCGTGTTGCAAACTCAGTGACCCTCTTTCCTGTACTTTATACTCCACAATACCAGATAGGTGCCAATTTGTTAATTGGGGGGGCTGCAGATAAAGCAGACTTTGAAGAACAGGACACTCCTTGAGCACTCAGACCCCTTCAAAAGACTCTACGTTCTTCCTATTGCCCCAGTGCAGGTCAGCTGAACCAGTCTCAAAAGTTGTAATCTCAGTTGCAGCTGAACAGGCAGCAGTTCACCCAAAGATTTTTTTTTTTTTTCTGTGCCATATCCCTCTGTTCACACTTGTTCATTTCTACTCCAGGCAACCCTGCACAACTTCTCTCAGGACACTGGGCATAACAACAAACTTCTCACAAACTGCTAGTCCAGCATAGCTCTTTCTCACCCTCACCAGCCAAACCTCACAGTCCGTAGCTCTTAACTGCATTCAGGTCTTTCAACTCTGACCAGAAGAGTCCATCAAGCTGTACTTACAGCACTGCAAGGCATCTCTTAGGCCAAGGTTTCAAATCCTTCCACATTCCTCTTGAAAATCAGCTCCAAAGGCCAAAGCCACACAGTCAGGTGTCCAGCAGCAATCCCACTCCTCGGTACCACTTTACTGTTGCAGTCAGGTTCGCATTGCTGACAGAAATCACCCAACCAAGAACAGCTTTTGGGAAAAAAATGATTTATTTTGGCTTACAGACTCAAGGGAAGCTCTCTAATGGCAGGGGAAAATGATAACATGAACAGAAGGTGGACATCACCACCACAATCTGCACCTGGCCCCTATAAACTGAAAACCATACATGATATAAAATGTAATACATTCTGTCCATCTTTAAAAATCTCTACAGTGTTTATCAATCCTAATGATGGTCAAACATCCCCATAGTCCAAGATCTTTTAAATGAGTCATAATATCAAAAAATTCCCAACAGAGCCACAATGGCACAGAATAAACATGCACACTGCAAAAGATGGCACTGGGCATAGCAAAGAAATACTCAGACAATACAAGACTTCAAACAACCAGGGCAAACATTAAACTCTGTAGCTTCAAGACCAACAACTTTAGCCAGTGACAAATCTCCAAGTCCGATAATTCTAACCAGCAACAAGTCTCTGGAGTTCCAATTCCGCCCCTCCAGCAAAGCTACTCACAGTCCTGGGAAACTTCACCAGGGGCGAGCAGTTCTCCTTGGCAACCATCTCGTGGTCGCATCATCTCTACTGGGTCTCCACTGCAACCCACGGTCCATCCTCTTGGCCCCTTGGGGTCTCCGTGCAGGCATCCAGCAAACCTGCTTCACACTGCCCATGGCCATTTTCAAAACACAAGACCGTGTTGCAAACTCAGTGACCCTCTTTCCTGTACTTCTTATACTCCACAATACCAGATAGGGTGCCAATTTGTTAATTGGCGGGGGGGGCTGCAGATAAAGCAGACTTTGAAGAACAGGACACTCCTTGAGCACTCAGACCCCTTCAAAAGACTCTACGTTCTTCCTATTGCCCCAGTGCAGGTCAGCTGAACCAGTCTCAAAAGTTGTAATCTCAGTTGCAGCTGAACAGGCAGCAGTTCACCCAAAGATTTTTTTTTTTTTCTGTGCCATATCCCTCTGTTCACACTTGTTCATTTCTACTC
Organism: Orientallactaga sibirica; assembly: GCA_036365145.1. Taxonomy (NCBI): domain Eukaryota; kingdom Metazoa; phylum Chordata; class Mammalia; order Rodentia; family Dipodidae; genus Orientallactaga; species Orientallactaga sibirica. The sequence continues at coordinate 3,480,518 of JAEOAD010002324.1, read as the reverse complement.
CAGGCAACCCTGCACAACTTCTCTCAGGACACTGGGCATAACAACAAACTTCTCACAAACTGCTAGTCCAGCATAGCTCTTTCTCACCCTCACCAGCCAAACCTCACAGTCCGTAGCTCTTAACTGCATTCAGGTCTTTCAACTCTGACCAGAAGAGTCCATCAAGCTGTACTTACAGCACTGCAAGGCATCTCTTAGGCCAAGGTTTCAAATCCTTCCACATTCCTCTTGAAAATCAGCTCCAAAAGGCCAAAGCCACACAGTCAGGTGTCCAGCAGCAATCCCACTCCTCGGTACCACTTTACTGTTGCAGTCAGGTTCGCATTGCTGACAGAAATCACCCAACCAAGAACAGCTTTTGGGGAAAAAAATGATTTATTTTGGCTTACAGACTCAAGGGGAAGCTCTCTAATGGCAGGGGAAAACGATAACATGAACAGAAGGTGGACATCACCCCCTGGCCAACATCAGGTGAGTGTGCCAAACCCAAGGGGAAACTGGCTATAACACCCATAATCCCTCCCCCAACAATACACCGCCTCCAGGAGGCTTTAATTTCCAATTGCCATCAGCTGGGGAGACTAGCATTCAGAAGACCTAAGTTTATGGGGGGACACCTGAATCAAACCACCACACCCAGCAAAAGTATCCCTCATAATAGAAGAAGAAAAGGACATTTTCCGTTATAAAAGCCAGCTCTGGGCTGGAGAGATGGCTTAGCAGTTAAGCACTTGCCTATGAAGCCTAAGGACACCAGTTCAAGGCTCGATTCCCCAGGACCCACGTAAACCAGATGCACATCTAGAGTTCGTTTGCAGTGGCTGGAGGCCCTGTCGCAACCATTCTCTCTCTCTCTGCCTCTTTCTTTCTCTCTCTGTCTGTTGCTCTCAAATAAAAAAAAGAAATTTTTTTAAAGCCAGCTCTATGATTATGTAAGCTCAAAGCCAAACTTAAAGAGGATACCTCCGGTCTGGCATCCTTGTATATCCAAAACATCGTTAGCTCTCCATCGCAAACCACGGTTCATTTTACAGTGATGTCACTGTCCTCTCTCTCCCAGGGACATTGCCCTGCTTCACTTGCTGCATCCTAGCAGCGGCTCCTGGAACCGTGTGCACTTCCTGACCCACTTTCATGTAGTCTTCATGCTTCCGAAATCAACATCAGGTGTACATCAACACACACGGACATTTTCAATTCAGGGGGCAATAAATCTTGACCTTGCAGAGCATTTCTACCATTTAGTCTTCCTGGGTGGAATCACCCAAGTATCTTTTCCATTATTTCAGTGTAAGGTAGTGAACGGTGGTAATCTGTTTAACGGCGGGAGCTTCAGTAACCTAAAACTCGTCTCTGTGGTGGTAATTTTAGACTTGATTGAACTTTTCCACCTTGAAAAATCTTGTATCTTGTAGTTCTATATCTTCCACCCATCAGTCCATTACTTTCAAATTCAGCCTCGATCAAACTCTCTGGGCATAGCAGCTGATCACAGCCAGCACTTCCACCAGGAGCCCAGTTCCTCCTGTGTTCTCTGAGGTCTTTCCCTTTGAAAGTTCATAAGCAAAGCCTCCGGATGCAATTCATCTTTAGTTAAGCATTTTCAAACCCTCAGCAAAATAGTCTATAAATTTCGGCTTGTCACACGGCAGGCTTCTGCAGACGTAAGTTCAAAGTCCATACATATTTCTCCTCCAGCACACAAGTTCCAAAAGACCAAAATCCCCATGGTCAGTGTGGTGGTTTGATTCTGGTGTCCCCATAAATTTAGGGGTTCTGGATGTTAGGTTCCCCAGCTGATGGCCATTGGAAATTAACGCCTCCTGAAGGCAGTGTATTGTTGGGGGTGGGCTTATGGGTTTTATAGCTGGTTTCCCCTTGCCAATGTTTGGCACACTCTCCTGTTGCTATGGTCCACCTGATGTTGGCCAGGGGGTGATGTCCACCCTCTGTTCATGCCATTGTCTTCCACCTGCTATCATGGAGCTTCCCCATCGAGCCTGTAAGTTAAAATAAACCTCTTTTTTTTCCCCCACAAGCTGCTCTTGGTTGTGATTTCTGCCAGCAATGTGAACCTGATTCAGCAACATCTCATCTTCTGGTACCAAATTTTTTTAAATTTTTAAAAATTTATTTGAGAGCAACAGACAGAGAGAGAAAGGGGGGGATGGGCACACTAGGGCCTCCAGCCACTGCAAATAAACTCCAGATGCATGCACCACCTTGTGCATCTGGCTTATGTGGGTCCTGGGGAGATGAGCCTCGAACTGGGGTCCTTAGGCTTCACAGGCAAGTGCCTAACCACTAAGCCATCTCTGCAGCCCCTGGTACCAAATTTTTTTTAATTTTTTAAAATTTATTTGAGAGCAACAGACAGAGAGAGAAAGGGGATGGGCATGGGCCTCCAGCCACTGCAAATAAACTCCAGATGCATGCACCACCTTGTGCATCTGGCTTATGTGGGTCCTGGGGAAATGAGCCTCGAACTGGGGTCCTTAGGCTTCACAGGCCAGTGCCTAACCAGTAAGCCATCTCTCCAGCCCCTGGTACCAAATTTTTGTTGTAGTCACTTCCGTGTTGCTGGGATGAACATCCAAACCAGGCACAGTTTATAGCAGGGAGGGGTTTATTTCCGCTTTCAGATCCAGGGTAAGTTCCGTAGACGGCAGAAGAAGCTGGCTCCCTTTCACAGATGCAAGCAGAGAGAAAACATGCAGCAAACATGAGCAGGCAGCAAGTGTCAGGGACCCTGCCGGAGCTCAGACTCCTCTGCATACCTTTGGGCTGGAAATCACATCCATCCTCAAAAGAGACTTTAGGGCTGGATCCCAGGATCTGGCCCAGTGATACCTCCTCCAGTCAGGAGCCTGGAGACCCAAGTTGCAAGCTTAAAAAAAAAAATCACCTGAGTTTATGGGTGACATGCATTCAAATTACCACCCTGGGGAAACTTCAAAACTCATCAAAGTACTGAGAATAAGTGACTGCTGAATGTGCAGCTTTGAATAGGACATCTATACCACCCTTTCCATGTTAGAGTCTGACAATTGCGCAGTAATGAAGACAAGTGGAGGTTTGAGCTGAAGTTTATAAAAGATTTGATTAAAGCCACGGGAAACCATAACTGATCCACCAGGGACACAGCCAGTGTTGGGAGCTGGGACTGCGACCCCCAGGGGTTGAGGGGTAGGGTTTTTAAAGGGAAAAAAAAACCACAAACAGCTGAAAGGATGTTTACCATACCATAGAACATCTGCAAGGACATTTTACATAGGGAGAACAGCGTGACCTTTAACGTGATTGGTGGAAGCCCCCCATGGTATTTGCAGTGCCAGGAAACCAACAAACCTCAGGGTTATTTTTGTCAGGAGGTAGGAGCTGATTGGTTCCCCAGTTCAAGGGGAAATTTTTGTGGGTTTTCCTGGAACTGGGGCTGGGTGAGGGGTTAAGCACAAGATGGCTGAGTACACAAAATGGAGTCACATTCGTCAAACATTTGTCAAGTTCGTCTTTGTCCCTCCATCCAAGAGGCAGGGAACGTTGTGGACGAAGTCGTGCACAGAGTCTAGGGCGATGGGCAGGAGCGATGAGGAACGGTGTCTTTCAGATACGATGTCACTGTTGCGCTCATGAACTCACAGTGGCTACTTGCACAAGGACCTGCGCAATATCAGGATCATTACCTTTCTGTCATGGATGGTGGAGGGGCTCGTGAGGCCCCTCCCTGAGGAGTTATTGGCAATTAATGACTTCTGGGGATGGAAGACATTTTCTTTGTTTTTGTTTGAAGCAGGGTCTCACTCTAGCCCAGGCTAATCCAGAACTCATTCCAACTCATTCTGTAGCCCATGCCGGCCTCGAACTTACACTGGTACTCCTCCTTTGGCCTCCAGAGTGATGGGATTAATGATGTGTGCCACCAAGCCCATCTACTCAGTGCTCTGGTAAATAACCCCCACCCATGCTAATGCAAACCTAATTAAACATATTCTCACCCAGGGTTGTACCTTCTTGTTGCTGGGATAAAGTTTTTCTTTTAATATTTTTTTTTGAGGTAGGGTCTCGCTCTAGCCCAGGATGACCTGCTGGAATTCACTATGTAGTCTCAGGATGGCCTCGAACTCATGATGATCCTCCTGCGTCTGTCTCCTGAGTGCTAGGATTAAAGGTGTGTCGGCATTTCCCATCAAGTGGCTTCAGCTTCCCGTGGGGCTACTGGACCCCTTGATCTGTTCATCTTTTCTTTCTTTTTTTGTTTTTCGAGGTAGGGTCTCGCTCTGGCTCAGGCTGACCTGGAATTCACTATGTAGTCTCAGGGTGGCCTCGAACTCTTGGCAATCCTCCTACCTCTGCCTCCCAAGTGCTGGGATTAAAGGCGTGTGCCAACACACCCAGCTTTATTCATTTCTTTATTAGAGACAGAGAGAGAGCAAGAGAGAGAGAGAGAGAATGGGTGTGCCAGGGCCTCCAGCCACTGCAAACGAACTCCAGATGCATAAGCCCCCTCGTGCATCTGGCTTACGTGGGACCTGGAGAATTGAACCTGGCTCCTTAGGCTTCTCAGGCATGCACCTTCACTGCTAAGCCATCTCTGCAGCCCAGTGCTTACTTAATATGCCTAATAACACTGCACCAGAATATGTGAGACAAACCAGCACAGCAAGGAGAAATATACATGACCCAGCTGTCACCTCTAAAGACTGAGTGTGACGTCCAGTGCCTCCGTTATCTCTCAACCCATAGCGGTTGTTCTAGGCCAGACCAGGCATAGCTTTTCCAGGACTAAAGGGCTACCAGGCCGACTTCTGGACCTCTTCCTGGGACTCCCCATGGGTGATGACTAATCTCCACGGACAAGTTAATCAGATCAAATATCAAGTAAGAGACACTCCTCCAGACAGATCAGCGAGGGTGCTTTTCAGAAAGAGTCCCGAGGTGGCAGCCGAGATACAGAGGGGTCTGTGGGGAGAGCGGGGCTGATCTGCTGGCAGCCTTTGCTCCTTGCTGGACGGCGCATCTACCCCGTTGCTGAGTCCTTTGCTGACATCAAAACCCGGGCTTCTGTGGTCTTCCCATGGGGACTGTGAGGACAACGAACGGGTCCCCCACATTCCCCGGGGGCTCAGCAGCATGTAGGCAGCTGTTTGGACGGCTCAGGCTGTGGCAGGTAAGCCAGTCTAACCAATCGTTGTTGTCCTATTGATGCTGTTCCTCTAGGGAGCCCTGACGAATGTCCCCACTTACTTCACGCTTGTGAAATCGTCCCAGGTTGAGAGGTGGGCCATGGGGAGCGCCTCTCATGTCTCCCATCTCTCAAAGATCACATAATACTTTTGTTTCCAATTTCCCGAAGTTTAGCATTTTTTCTTTTCTTTTCTTTTCTTTCTTTCCTTCCTTCCTTCCTTCCTTCCTTCCTTCCTTCCTTCCTTCCTTCCTTTTTCTCTCTTCCTCTTCCTTCTTACCCCCTCCTTTCCTTCTTTCTTTTTCTTTCTTTCGTCCTTCCTTCCTTCCTTCCTTCCTTCCTTCCTTCCTTCCTTCCTTCCTCTCTCTCCCTCTTTCTTTCTTTCCTTCCTCTCTCTCCCCCTCCCTCCCTTCTTTCTTTCTTTTCTTCCTTTCCTTTCTTTCTTTCTTTCTTTCTTTCTTTCTTTCTTTCTTTTCTTTCCTTTCTTTCTTTCCTTTCTTTCCCTTCCTTCCTTCCTTCCTTCCTTCCTTCCTTCCTTCCTTCCTTCCTTCCTCCCTCTTTCTTTCTTTCTTTCTTTCTTTCTTTCTTTCTTTCTTTCTTTCTTTCTTTCTTTCTTTCAAAGGGTCTTACTCTAGCCCAGACTGACCTGGAACTCACTCTATAGCCCAGGCTGGCCTCAAATTCATGGTAATCCTCCTACCTCAGCCTCCTGAACGTTGACACTAAAGGTGTGCGCCATTACCCTGAGCTTAGTGTGTTTATTGTTTGTTTGTTTGGTTTTTTTTTTTTTTTGATATAAGGCCTGTTGTAACTCAGGCTAGTTTTCTAGTCACTATGTAACTCAGGCTGGCCTTGAACTTCTGAATCCCTTGCCTCGACCTGCTGAGTGCAGGGGCTACAGGCATGATCTACGACACCCAGTTTATGTGATGGTGGGGACTGAACCCAAGGCTTTGTGCATACTTAAGCGGGTGCTCTACCAACTGAGGCACATCTCCAGCCTTATTTTGTGAAGTTTTATGGTTGTTTTTGCAGGAGGCCAAATCCAGTCTCAGGTGTTCCATCATAGCCTAAAGTAGATGATTCTAGATCATTAAAAAAATATGGGCCAGGTGTGGTGGCACATGCCTTTAATCCCAATACTTGGGAGGCAGAGGTAGGAGGATCGCCATGAGTTCAAGGCCACCCTGAGACTACATAGTGAATTCCAGGTCAGCCTGGGCTAGAGTGAGACCGTACCTTGAAAACCAAAAACAATAAATTAAAAAAAAAACAAAACAGGGTTAAAAAAAAAAAGTGGTTAAGGTGCTTGCCTACAAAGCCAAAGGACCCAGGTTCGATTCCCCAGGACCCATATAAGCCAGATGCTCTTGGTGGCACATGCGTCTGGAGTTCATTTGTGCGTCCATTCTTTCTTTCTCTCTCTCCTTCCTCTTTCTCTCAAATAAATAAAAGTGAAATATCATAAATCAAATGCTGTTACCACAGCATAATTCTTCGTGATTATCGGCTGATTCTTGGGTCAGTTTCATGCATGACGTTGGGGTCTCCTTCGCTCCAATGGATCACACTAGATTCCACTTGCCTGAAGATCATTTTAAGTGAGTCGTCCAACTTTTGTCCAAATGGGCAGTTTCGCCTTAAATTATTTAATGTCTCACTGGAGTTCTGACAGAAATGGAAATGAAGCTGTTTACTCCTGGCCAAGACACTGCTTCTCGTTGTCACCCATCAGGTAACACGTGACGCTGGTGAAGAGTGAGTGAATTACCCCGCCGTATGAAATGGTGTTTCCGCTGGACTAGCTCCTGTGGTAGTGGCCGAGCCTTCCTGGTGTGATATTGCTGAAACAACCAGATGTGGTGGATGACAACAAAACAGGCCCAACAAATAGATGAAGCATTCATGTTTTGGCTGTTTTGTTCTCTTCTTTTATTGCCTTGTTCTGCAATCTATATCGATCGCTAGCTATTCCAGACTAATGGTTTTCCTTGGGCGGATTCCTTCTCTTATAGGTACTCACGGCTGATAAATTAATTGCAGAGCTGTTACGCTGCCACTTTTCAACGTTAAATATGTATCAGCCGTATTGACTGTGCCCCTGGCTCTCCCTGGTTTTCACCGAGGGTGCAAATACATTAGGTGTGAGGATGTGAGCCATTTCTGCACGATGATCCCTTCTCTTTTGTTGCCATGCCAGGAAAGATTTGTCAGAGCCTCTCAGTCATTACGAGAGACCATCTTTAAGCTGAGTTGTCCGTGATAGGTCTCTTCCTAGAAATTACACTTTGCCCTAAGCATCTTTTCTTGAATCATGCTGCCTCACGTCCCTCCCCCTGGCTGAACCTAGAGTTAAAATGCTTATATCTGTGTCATGTGTAGAATTCAATACAGTGATACTTACAGACACGGACAATCCAGTGGACAGGAAAGATTCCAGGGAATGGATATGCAAACGGAAGACTACCCAGTAGGTTATTTGGACTGACACCAAAATGACAGCACGGAGAAGCTTGACTGAGACTGAAAAGCCACTCGGACTTCGGAGGTTGAGTGGGGGAGGTTAGGGCCAACCTAGGTGAGACCTTTTCCAAAAACATCAGACCCAAACCCAACAAACCAAACCAAAACCCCAAAAGTGCAAAAATAGCTGTCGGTGGTAGCACATGCCTGTGATCTCAGCACTCGGAAGTATTAGGTTCTGAGATCATAACAGAGGGCCGAGGGGTCCTATCTCGCTCCAGGATAGACCAGCAGGGTCTGAACACAAGGAATGGAAGCCGTGTGTCAGAGGATTAAAATAAACGGTTTCTTGGATCCAAGCCTGTATCGTAATGGAGAAGATAGAACGAGAAGAAAAAGAAAAGGAAAAAGAGACTGAGCATACCAAGGCGAAAGAGAGGGAAAGTAAGATAGAAAGAGAAAAGAGGTGGGGTGGAGGAAGGATGTGTATGTTCTGGACACGGGAAAGCTGAAAAGAGAGTGAATGAGGGCCAGGAAGAGGGTTTTATTGGCGAAGGAGTGAAACTGCCCTTCGAGGGAGTAGCAGCCTCGGGTGGCGTGCAGAGGCAGGGGTCAGCGGGGAAGTGGCCTTCATTCCTCTGATCCCCGAGGCATCCTCAATTTATCATCCCGGGAGGTGGTTCAGAGTCCCATGACTAGCACCACCTGGTGGTAGGGAAGAGAAAAGGGGATGGGCAGAAAGTTCTGGGACTCTTAACATGCCAGCCTTTAATCCCAAGCACACAGGAGGCAGAGGTATGAAGATCACTGTGTGTTTCAGGCCAGCCTAGGACTGCAGAATGAGAGCCAGGTCGGGCCGGGTTACAGTGAGACTCTACCTCATACAAACAAAACAACAAAAAGAACAGAGACAATTTCATAGGAAAAGGGGCTTGCAGGGAAGCCACGTGGGGTAACGGGGTGGTATGATCATATCTCTAACTGCATCAAACGGAAGTAGCACATTATTATTATTGCTGAGATGGAACGTTGCCCATTTTCAGGGGCCCGTATCTGTATTCTTGAGTCAGGAGAATAAGGAAGTCTATGTGGCATGCTGAGGTGGTCTGGCTGAATCATTATTTAAGTGACACCAGGTATTTCTGAAACCATTGGTAATTAGATCTGCTGAAAGGAACTGTGTAAGCTAAGCAGGCAAATAAAATATTTGGTATTAGAAAGCAGACAAATCTGAGAAAATGCAATCCCTGGACTACAAAGAGAAGCTTTTACCTCAGAGGTGATCAGCAAGGTCTCATGCATAGGTCTATCTTAAAAGGAATATTCTAGAAGAACTATAACCCACAACAAAGGGTGTCTCATGTGGTCACAGATATGTCAAGTCATACACAGGAAAAAAATAATAAACTGGCTACTTTTTTAAAATATTTTTTTATTTATTTGCAAGCAGAGGGAAAGAGAGAGAGAGAAAGAGAGAATGGGCATGCCAGGACTTCCAGCCACTATAAATGAACTCCAGATATATGTACCAGTTTGTGCATCTGAATTAATGTGGATACTAGGGAATCAAACCTGGGTCATTAGGCTTTGCAGGCAAGCTCCTTAAACGCTGAGCAATCTCTCCAGCCTTAACCTGACTACTTTAAGTTCTAATATAACCTAAAACAATTTTTAAAATTATTATTTTGAATTTATTTATTTATTAGAGACAGAGGGAGAGAGAGTGTGAGTGAGAATGGGCACACCAGGGCCTCTAGCCACTGCAAACGAACTCCAGACACAGGTGCCACCATATGCATCTGGCTTACATGGGACCTGGAGAATCAAACCGGAGTCCTTAGGCTTTGCAGGCATGTGCCTTAGCTGCTAAGCCATCTCTCCAGCCCTAATACAGCCTAAAGCAGTTTTGGCTCTGGACCTGTCACGTTTACCTCTCCACAATTGCTGGAGCTTATCATCAAAGTTTTAGTAACACAGGTGCGGGAGCCTCAGCTTTCAGTTTTTTTTTTTTTTTGCCAAACATCATATTTTGCTTCGTGCACATGGCAGGTTGCTGTTGGCCCCCTTATGCATTTGGCTTATGTGGGTCCTGGAGAATCAAACCAGGATCCTTTGGCTTTGCAGGCTAATGTCTTAACCACTAAGCCATCTTTCCTGCCCTATATACTGGTAATGCTTTCTCTGAGCTTTTTATTTTTCTGAGAAAGATTTGACTGTACCCTTCATTTCTGGAAGATTTTATACACACACACACACACACACACACACACACACAAGATTTCTTTCCTTTTCCTGTGCTAAGGATGACCCAGGTCCTCCTAGGTGCTAGGCCTTACCACTGAACTACACACTGTTCCTCTCTTGCTCCTTCCAAGCATTTCTCATTGTCTTTAGTTTTGTTTTCCCCAATGAGAACTGAATGTTTTAAATGGGGGAAGCCCACCCATACAGAGTTGATGATTGATCAGCTTAAGTGAAGGTGAAGCTGCTGGGGGTGGTTCCATGATATATCCAGTACTGTGCAAAAGCTCACCAAACCAGCCTTCTGAGCCACCCCACTAGTGAGAAAATTCACCTAGCCCAGGAAGAAGGAGGAGGAAGTGAGGTAACCCCCTTCCCCATCTTGGAATAGAGTATAGTCACCTATCAAGGGCTCGTTCTCCTTGTCTGTCTGCCCAGCCAAAGAAACCATCTCGACCCCCCCAGCGTTTCGGTGCCTCTCTCAGAAGCCCACCGTAACTGCTGTGAGCAAAATGGAACGATACCACTTGACTGTTTAGTGCTGATAAGGAAGTAATCAATGTTAGGCTGTCACAGTCAGGGCTCCTCCGGAGGGAGGGCTGTCTAAGAGCTCATGGTAGAACATTCTCTTATGGTGGTCAGGTTCTGGGTACTGGAGGGTCTCTTTGTGTATATATATATATATATTTTGGCATTTGGCACTATACCTGAAACACACATATAGGAATGCTAGTCGGAACAGAGGGAAATATCCTCACTGTTTCCAAGGGAAGCCACGTGGTCAGCACGGCCCTGACCCATCCTAGCAGATGGCACAAATGCTGAGAGAACCACGGAGTTCCTCGCAGGTCCCTGAAAGTCTCTCTTAAAGAGCCACAACTGACTGTCACAAGTACACATTTCATTACATTTTGCTTACCTGCTTGATGGTAAGCACTCAGAAAGAAAAGTATAGCCAGCAAGTAAAGTATTCCTTAAATTTTATAGGAACAACTCTTTTCTTCTTGAAAAAGAAAAGAAATTGCTACTCAGAAAACCTCTTCCCTGTAGATCAGCCAACTGAAAGCTGGAAAAAGCTGCACTGCATGCAACCTTATGGGAGACAGAAGTCATCAGTATTGCAAACAGTGGACACTGGAAGCCTCAAGTTTGGCCAGACAGGTCAAATGACAGAAGGAGTGCAATAGTGGCATGTCTGCTCTGGAGGAAACCAACTGCTCTCTAATTGGACTGAAGGCCTGCTCTATGGGAGAGAATACATGCCTGTCACTGAAAAACCTAAGCAAAAGTCTATGGCAGGGGAGGTCATGAGCCTGATGGGTATAAAGCCTGCTCTTTCTGGCTAAATGTATATATTATTCCCACCAAAAATCTTCCCCGAAAGCACCACACTTAATGTTCATATTCACATATTAATGCTACTCTCACTTCTGGTTAGAGAAGCTTCTCTTTTCAGATGGCGATGACCACTGGGATGACCCAAAAGGTAACATAGTGCTGAGAAGAAGGGACAGAGGAGTGCCCAGCACTGAAACATCTCTACACACCCTCCAAGGCTCAGGGTCCATGTGGAAGAGGGGGCGGAAAGAATGTAAAAGCCAAAGGAAGGGTATGACTCCTTACAATGCAACTGTACAGACAGAAATTGGTCTTGATATCCATGACCTTGCAATGCCTAGCAATACCTTCACAAGACCCTCATAATAGGAGAAAGACAATAACATCAAAATAAAAGAGAGACTAATGGGAGAGGGAGGGGATATGATGGAGAATGGAGTTGTGAAAAGGAAAGGTGAGAGGGGAGGGAAATATCATGGTTTATTGTCTGTAAGTTTAGAAGTTGTCAATAAAAAATAAAAATAAATTGCTACTCAGATGCATGTCTTTAGTTTCAGAAGATGGATTATGGTATTTCCTGACATGATTTCTTTTTTTTTTTTAATTGGTTTTTTGAGGTCGGGTCTCACTCTAGCTCAGGCTGACCTGGAGTTCACTCTGTAGTCTCAGGGTGGCCTCGAACTCACGGCGATCCTCCTACCTCTGCCTCCCAAGTGCTGGGATTAAAGGCGTGCGCCACCACGCCCGGCCTGACATGATTTCTCTGGGTTTATCCTATTTGGGTCCATTCATCTGCCTACATCTACAGGGTTTTGTTTTTCAAGGTAGGGTCTCACTCTAGTCCAGGCTGTCCTGGTGGCCTCAAACTCTCAGTCATTGTGGGGGTGGGACAATGCCTCTGGATAGCCTATTATTTATTTATTTATTTATCTATTTATTTATTTATTTATTTATTTATTTATTTATTTATTTATTTATTTTCGAGACACAGCCTCACGTAGCTCAGGCTGATTGTAAACACATCATGCAGACAAGGATGATCTTGAACTTCTGGTTCTCTGGCCTCCACCTCCTGAGTGCCTGGATTACTGGTGTGCATTGCCCTACCCAGTTTCATGTGGTGTTGGGGGTCACACACCCAGGGCTCTGTGCCAACTGAGTGAGGCCCCACCCACTAACCCTTACAGCTCCATTTTGTCTGCACTTTTCCCTGTCTTCTAGGGCTCGCATGACCCAAATATTTTGCTATGATTTTACAGGCCTCAGGCTTTGGTTTTTTTTTTCCCAGTTCATTTTCTTCTGTTTATATTGGGCAATTTCTGTTTTTCTATGATGAAATCTCTGTGTAAATGATGTATGCATATGGGCATGCACATGGAAGTCAGAAGATAACCTTGGGGGTTGGTCCTCACCTTCCACCTTAGATGACACAGGGTCTCTTGTCCACTTCTGGGTACACCAGGCTAGCTGGACCATGAGCCAGCCGGGATTACAGACAGGAGCTGCCATGTCCCGCTTTCCATGGGTTCTGGGGATTTGAACTCAGACCCTTGAGCTCGTGTGGCAAGCGCTTCACACACTGAGTCATCTCCCAGCCCCAATTTTTTTGATTTTTTTTTCTATCTTCTTCATGCTTGTGGTAGTTTGAATAGATGTCCCCCCCAATATATTCAGTGTTTTATTAGTGTGTAGTTTGCATCTGCAGCCACCTGGCTGGAGGCAGTGTCACTGGGTGGATCGTAAGGTATGATGGTGGGTTTGAGATTCCATTGTAAAAATATGCAAAGTGTGCCTAGCTGGAGTTCCTGAGGTGTGTTGTGCTGTGTGGTTTTTGGCTTTTGGCTTTTCTCTCTGTGTTTGGACCTGTGAAGACAGGCCAGCTTCTTCTGCCATTATGGAACTTCCCCTGGATCTGTAAGCTTCAATAAATATCCCTTCCTCCATAACTGTGCCTGGTCTGGAAGTTCATCTCAGTGAACCTGAAGCTGTCTGCTACAATGCTGTTATGGGGATCACCTAGTAATTTAAAGATTTTTGTTTATTGTAGTATGTGTTTGCTAAAGATTTATTTATTTACTTGAAAGAAAGAGAGAGAATGGGCATACCAGGGCCTATGCTGCTGCAAAGGAACTCCAGACACATGTGCCACCTTGCACATCTGGCTTATGTGGGTCCTGGGGAATTGAACTGAGGTCCTTTGGCTTTGTAGGCAAGTGCCTTAACCATTGAGCCATTGCTCCACCCCTATTGTATTATGTTTTAGGCCCAAACAAGCAGACAAACAAAACCATGGAGCTCTCTCCTGTGATGTTTAACCTCTTCTTTCTACCTCCCAGTATCCTTCTTTTTAGTCTATATAACGTCCGTGGATCTTTTTTTGCTTGTTATGGTTTTTTTTGTTTTTGTTTTTTCAAGGTAGGGTCTCACTCTAGCCCACACTGACCTAGAATTCACTATGTAGTCTCAGGGTGGCCTCGAACTCACAGTGATCCTGCTACCTCTGCCTCGCAAGTGCTAGGATTAAAGGTAAGTGCCACCACGCTGGGCGCTTGTTATATTTTTTTAATTTTTGTTTGTTTTTATTTATTTATTTGAGAGTGTCAGACAGACACAGAGAGAAAGAGGGTGCACGAGGGCCTTCAGCCACTGCAAACAAACTCCAGATCCATGCACCACCTTGTTCAACTGGCTTACACGGGTACTGGGGAATCGAGCCTCGAACCAGGGTCCTTAAGTTTCACAGGCAAGCACTTCACCACTAAGCCATGTCTCCAGCCCCTTGTTATTTTATTTATTTATTTATTTATTTTTAGTTTTTTTTTTTCCAGGTAGCATCTCACTCTAGCTCAGGCTGACCTGAAAGTCTCAGGGTGGCCTCAAACTCACAGTGATCTTCCTACCTCTGCTTGTTATATTTTTATTTTGTTTTTGGTACCAGGGATTGAACCTAGATTTCACACTTGCTAAGCACTGCTCTACCACTGAGCTACATCCCCAGGCCATACACACACACACACACACACACACACACACACACACACACACACACATATATATATATATTGCTTCTTATTTTGAGACAGGATCTGGCCTTGAACTCACTCTAAGCCAGGCTGGTCTTGAATTTACAACCCCCGTGCTTCAGCCTCTCAGGTAGTCCGGGCTGTACAGGGTTTTTAATTGCCATGTATCTACCCCACGCCATCCCAGGAATGGAAGGGATTATGCACTTTTTATTTATTTTGACTGGAATTTGCAAGTGGGAACCTGGGACTGGCTTTCCATTGATGACACACAAGTAACTAATTACTTTCCATTCTACCTTCCCCAAAGCCACATCTCTCTATTTCAGGCCACATGCCTGCCCCGTGGTTGTCTGCAGGTCCCGTCCTGGGAACCTGGTAAGTAAGTAGTCCGGGAACCCAGGACCCGGCACGAGACTGAGAACTTTAAAGTGTTGGCCCTGGGGAACAGTTTCAAGTGTTTAATCGATAATAATTACTAGTTAATTTGTCTAAAACATATAGGGGAGAGGATGTGGAGGCAAAGGAGTAAACTGAAGCTGGGTAGAATTCCAGAGTCCCACCGAGGTGGGCAAGGGGCCTAGCATGGTGAAGCAGCCCTCCCCTGAGGCTTTCCCAGCTTACTGCCTGACTTCCAGGGCCCACCCAGGACCCAGCAAGGAAGCCTCTCCTGAAGTTAGTTGAACAAATGTGTTTTTTAAAATATTTTATTTATTTATTTGAGAGAGAGAGAGAGATTCAGAAACAGGGAGAGAGAGAGAGAGAGAGAACGGGCACGCCAGGACCTCCAGCTACTGCATACAAACTCCAGATGCATGTGCCCCTTTGTGCATCTGGCTTTACGTGGGTACTGGGGAATCGAGCCTCGAACCAGGGTCCTTAGGCTTCACAGGCAAGTGCTTAACCACTAAGCCATCTCTCCAGCCCCAAATGGTTTTTTAAATATTTTATTTATTTATTTGAGAGAGAGATACAGAAACAGACAGGGAGAGAGAGAGAGCATGGGCACGCCAGGACCTCCAGCCACTGCAAACAAACTCCAGATGCATGTGCCTCCTTGTGCATCTGGCTTATGTGCGTCCTGGGTGAAGGGTTAATAGCCTTCCCTGAAAACTAGAAGGAACCAAAGAGTTAATAACTAACCTTAAGATGAGGAGGCCATAAAGAATGGAGACGTCCAGTCCTCCTTAGTCAACTCTGCTAAAGAGCCTATTCCGAGCAAATGACTTTGAGGCTTTATCTACTGCCCTTGGACCTGCAGCTAATTCAGTGTTTGTCTTAGGATCCTCCTTGTAAGTTTGAACCCCAGCCTGGCTCGGGGCTCAGCCTTCATCCCGCAGGAACGCTGAGGTCCCCCTCACTACCTCCCCATAAACAATCTGTCTGTAGAGATCAAGTCCAGTGTTCTTTCTTGCTTTTCTCCTGCACGTTCCTTACACTGGGGAATTGAGCCTCGAACCAGGGTCCTTAGGCTTCACAGGCAAGCGCTTAACCACTAAACCATCTCTTCAGCCCCACAAATGGTTTTTTTTTTTTTTTGTTATTGTTGTTGTTGTTGGTTTGTTTCGCTTTGTTGAGACACAGCATGTACCCCAGGTTGGCTTTGAACTCCTGATCCCTCTGCCTCTGTCTCCCAAGCCATGAGATCACAGGCATGTGCCATCATGACCAGCAAATAAACAATTGTTGCAAAGCTACTCCCGTAGCTATGGCCAGAGAGTAGGGTCAAAGTTAGCCATATGGAAAAAGCCTGTGGGCAGAGCGAAAAGCTGGGAACCGCTCCCCAAGGCGGACGTGTAAAACTGTACACAGAAAAAAAGCAGGCTGGGTGTGGTGGTGCACGCCTTCAATCCCAGCACTTGGGAGGCAGAGGTCAGAGGATCGCCTAGAGTTTGGGGCCACCCTGAGACCACATAGTGAATCCAAGGTTAGCCCAGGCTAGAGTGAGACCCTACTTCAAAAAACCATAAAACAACAACAACAACAAAGTATGTGCAGAAAAAGGGCACACTTTGCAAATGACTTAAAAGCTCATGCAACTGTGATATACAAAAGCCCCAGATCATAGTATGGCAATTGACATGGAACCTTTGACTTTTCTCTAGCTTTGGCCAACTTCCGTTCTCAGAATTGCCATTCTCCCTTTTTGAGCTGGTGTTTTTTTTTTTTCTGTTACATTCCCTGGGTTTCTATCCACATCCTTCAAGTGCACAAGAACTAGAAATCCCAGCAGATGCCTGTGGATCAGATCCCTGCCCACAGACTCTTTAAACCTCTGTAGAATTCAGCTGCAGTTAAGGCACCTGCCTGCAAAGCTGAAGGATCCAGATTCAATTCCCTAGGACCCACGTAAGCCAGATGCACAAAGGGGCACATGTGTGTGGTGTACCCGTTCTCTCTCTTTCTCTCTATCTCCTCCCTCTCTCTCTCTCTCAAATAAATAAATAAAAATAGAAAAAAAAAAATAGCTGGGTGTGGTGGCTTATGTCTGTGATCCCAGCACTTGAGAGGCTGAGGCAGGAGGATTGTTGTGAGTTTGAGGTCAGTGTGAGCTATAGAGTGAGTTATAGGTTAGCCTGGGCTTGAGTGAGATCATACCTCAAAAAAAAAAAAAAAAGAAAGAAAGAAAGAAAGAAAGAAAGAAAGAAAGAAAGAAAGAAAGAAACACACACACACACACAGAGAGAGAGAGAGGTCTCCTCTGACTCGTGAGGAAATTTGAGGTGTGCCCAGGTGCTGGGCGGTTGCCTTGGCACACTCCCACACCTGAAGCTCTTCAGAGTTAAGCCAGCCAGCTATGACAGCTTTCCCATCTAAAGAACATTGGACTGAGCAGGCAGGGTGTCATTTGTCCCGAGAGACCCATCCTGGTTTCTTGGGGTGGTGCTCCTGGACTTTGCTGGGGAGTGAGTGACACACTTGCTTAGCTCCTTTGCTCACAATGCTGGTCAGGAGGAAATGTCTCAAGGTTGTCTGTGCTGTGCTGGTCCTGGTTGTGGTCATCAACGTCCTGCTAACGTTTTGTACCCAGAGACCTGCACGGAGTTCGAGCCTGGACAATCTGGAAATGGAGCTGCGTCTGCCTCAGTCAGAGTGGGCCGGGCCATGGTCCAGAAGCTTTCTCGCCTGGAGGTGGATGTCCGGCAACTGAGTAAGTGTGCACGAGAACCAGCAGGGGAAGACACACTGTTTGTGGGCCTACGAGCACGCTAAGGGGCACGTGGGGGAAAAGGTCATGGAGGGAAAATGGGTAAGAGGTCACATCCTTATCTCTATGTGCTCCCAATTAGAGGTAGCATTGAGAACTAGGTGGGAAGCAGTGGGCATTAGAGCAGACAGTGTGTGTGTGTGTGTGTGTGTGTGTGTGTGTACATATAGTCACATCTGCATGCGTGCAGGCAGGGAGTTGAAGTTTACGTAGGAAGCCCCAGGAAGAACTCTGCATGGTGGCTCACCCCTGTAATCCCAGCACTTGGGATGTTAGTGTAAGAGGATCACTGTGAATTACAGGTCACTTTGGGCTCTCTAGTGAGTTTCAGGGTCTACATAAAGAAGACCCTGTCTCACAGGAAAAAGCCCCGAGAGGCTCAGGAATGTTTAGACAGAGCCCCGTGCCTAGACCTATGTGTGGCAGGAGTGTTAATAAGAAAAAGAACATCTGGGCTGGAGAGATGGCTTAGCGGTTAAAGCACTTGCCTGTGAAGCCTAAGGACCCAGGTTCAATTCTCCAGGACCCACCTAAGCCAGATGCACAAGGTGGCTCATGCATCTGGAGTTCATTTGCAGTGGGTGGAGGCCCTGATGTGTCTATTCTCTCTCTCTCTCTATAAATAAATAAATAAATAAATAAATAAATAAATGTTTTTTTTTAAAAAAAAAAAAAAAAAAAAAAGAAGGCTGGAGAAATGGCTTAGCGGTTAAGGCATTTACTGTGAAGCCTAAGGACTCTGGTTTGATTTCCCAGGACCCCAGATGCACAAGGGGGCGCATGCATCTGGTGTATGTTTGCAGTGGCTGGAGGCCCTGGCGCACCCATTCACTCTCTTTCTCTCTCTGCTTCTTCCTCTCTCTCTTTCTCTCTCTCTCTCAAATAAATAAATAAAAAGAAGAATGTCAGTGGGTACAGAGGTCACTTCTATTTTTCTGGGAACTCCTATCATAATTGAATGGAAATCTGTTAGCGGGCCAAAGATCTAGTCCTGGTATGACTTTATGGTTGTGGGACTGTGAGCACGTGCTTATGACCCTTGGTCTCTGCGGGACCATGACAATGATGAGGCTGCCGACCAGCCACACAGGGCTGTGAAATGTACGCACACAGTGATACAAGCCCAGCTGTTTTGCTGTTGTGTGTGTGTGTGTGTGTGTGTGTGTGTGTGTGTGTGTGTGTGTGTGTGGACATGCACCTGCACGCACAGATGAACACATTGTCTGCACACACACACGGAGAGATCAGAAAAGGATGAACGAGGGTGGCACGGATCTTCCTCTATTGCTTTTCGCTGAGACAAAGTCTCTGGCTGAACTGGAATTCACCACTTACTGGCTACATTGCCTAAGTAGTGAGTCAGAGATCTTCCTGCCTCTCCCCTCCATCAGCCCAAGGGTTTACAAGCATGTGCAGCCATGTCAGGCTCTTTAAAAATATATACTTTTATTTATTTATAAGCAAACAGAGAGGGAGAGAGAGAGAAAGAGAGAGAGGGAGAGAATGAGAATAAACACACCAGGGCCTCTTGCCACTGCAAATGAACTCCAAGACTCATGCTCCACTTTGTGCATCTGGCTTTTTTGGGGGTACTAGAGAATTAAACTCTGGCTGTTAGGCTTTGCCAGCAAGAGCCATCTCCTCAATTCCCCCGACCTCATGCCAATCTTCTTATATGGGAACTGCTGATCAAATTCAGGTCCTGAGCTCTTGCCTGCTACGCCATCTTCCCAGGGCCCTCCCCACTATCCTCCACCCCTTTTCTAGACAGGGATTCATTACGGCCTCAAATTCACTAGATAGCCCAGGATGGCCTTGAACTTGCTGTATTCTTTCTTACCTAAGCTTTCCAAGTGTTGGTGTGAGCCACCACCCTTTGGCTGATATGAGCCCAGTTTCAACCTCTTCATTGAATACTGAGGGTACGTTTCAACCCAGCCTGGGCTGGCTTGTGAATCCAGCTCCCCATAAAAGCCCAACTTCTCTGAATTGCCAGCGCCTGACTTCAGGGAGGAAGTGGCAGCTTTCCTCGCCTGCAAAACTCCAGTGGTCAAGTGCTGGGTGTCTTAAGGGAGTCCTTGAGTTTGTGATCTGCATGGAGGGAGCTAGGGTTGAAGAAAGTGTCTTATTTCTTTTTCTCAACTATTTATTTATTTATTTATTTATTTGAGACCGAGAAAGAGACAGACAGAAAGAGAGTGACTATGGGCCTCCCCGTCAGTACAGATGAACTCCAGGCACATGCACCACCTTACACAACAGTATGGCTTTTCGTGGATGCCTGGGGAATTGAACCCATCAGGCTTGGCAAGCAAGGGCCTTTGACCAGTGAGCCATCTCCCCAGCCATTTTCCTTCCCCCTCGACCCTCCCACCTTAATTCCTTTTATCCTTTCTTCTGAGATAGGTTCTCACTATGCTAGTTCAGTCTGGCCTGGGATTCACTATGTATTCCAGGTTGGCCTTGAACTTGGCAGTCCTCCTGCCTTGATGGCCTGAGTATTGAGATTATAGGTGTGTGTGTGTCCCCGTGCCCAATGAAAATGTCTTTAAAATGAGACATGAAAACCAGGTTTGGTAGTCCTTCCCTGTCATCCCAGTACCTGGGAGGTAAAGGTAGAAGGGTTGGGAGTTCAAGTTCATCCTCAGCTATATAGCTAGTGTGAGGGCAGTCTGGGCTCCATGAGACCCTGTCTCAAAACGAATTAGTAAATCAAGATGTATTACCAAGGTTTAAGGTAAAGAGGAGGAGTGGACAGCCGGGCGTGGTGGCGCATGCCTTTAGTCCCAGCATTTGGGAGGCAGAGGTAGGAGGATCACCTTGAGTTCAAGGCCACCCTGAGACTCCATAGTGAATTCCAGGTTAGCTTGGGCTAGAGTGAGACCCGACACCTCGAAAAAACAAAAATAAATAAATAAATAAATGGAGGAGTGGAAAGAAGGAAAGGCAGAAAAGAGAAAGGAAGAAATTAGGGAGCAGGAAGCTGAGTGTGATGGCTCGTACCTTTAATCCCAGCACGGGGGAGGTGGAAGAAGGAGGATCACCATGAGTTCAAGGCCAGCTTGGGCTTCAGAGCGAGAACTCTATATTAGCCAGGGCTACAGATACTCTGCCTGGAAAAAAAAGGGGGGGTGGTGACTGGGGAAATGGCTTAGCGGTTAAGGTATTTGCCTGTGAAGCCTAAGGACCCCAGTTCGATCGCCCAGGACCCATGTAAGCCAGATGTACAAGGGGCAAATGCATCTGGAGTTTGTTTGCAGTGGCTGGAGGCCCTGGCGTGCCCATTCTCTCTCTCTCTTTAAATATATATATATATATATATATATAATATTTAAAAAACAGAAAAAAATAGAAGTTAGGGAAAAGAGAAGAGAGAGTGAAGGAGAAAGAGAAGGAGAGGGAGGGAGAAGGAAACATACAGGAGAGGAATAAGACCAGGAAAAGGAAAAAAAGAGATGGGGAGAAACAAGAAGAAAAAAAAGAAGTGAGAGAGAATGAAAGAGTGTGGACCAAGGCAGGAAGAAAAACCAGGAAGAATGAGACAGAGAGAGAGTAAAAGGAGAGAGCAGGGCTGGAGAGATGGCTTAGAGGTTAAGGTACTTGCCTGCAAAGCCAAAGGACCCACGTTCGTCTCCTCCAGACCTACGTAAGGTAGATGCACAAGGTGGCACATGTGTCCAGAGTTCATTTGCGGTGGCTGGAGGCCCAAGTACACCTATTCTCTCTCTCTCTCTCTTTCGATTAAATAAATAACTAAATAAAATTTATAAAAATAGAGGGAGAAACCACCAAACGCCCTCTAGCATCTTTATCACCTCCCGAACACGCATCATGTTTGTTGAGGGAGGTGGAGGCAGTAGGATCCGAAAGCACACTTCCTAGGGGTTGGTCCTGTGAATGACTCATCTACTTCTTTCCACGCATAGATTGAAATGGAGCAATGCGTGTGAGGGAAGGACAACAGAAAGGGACCATGGGAAGAGTGATACAGGCAAGGGAGTGGGTGGAGCCAAGAAGATCCTGGCTCAGCTGGTGGGGGGAGCTACAGGGTGGTGACCTAAGTAGCCATGGCTTCGCTAATCAGAGCCTGTGACCAGGCTGGGACCACAGCTAGACAGAGACCACCACACCAAGACTTTCCCACCCAACCCTGACTCATCCTACTGCCTCGCTTCCCCTCCCAGAACACATAGCAGCACACGTGTGTCCTTCAGCCCGACCCAGCATCCCAGGACGGGCCCCCTGGCTTGCTAGTCTTTCCTTCTTTGTAATGGCTGTTTGTCCCGCTGCTTCTTTCCTTTCCTCTTAATTTTCATTTTACTTTAAAATGGTATGCTATGGGGCTGGAGAGATGGCTTAGCGGTTAAGGAGCTTGCCTGCAAAGCCTAAGGACCCAGGTTCGATTCTCCAGGTCCCATATCAGCCAGATACACATGGTGGCGCATGTATCTGGATTTTGTTTGCAGTGGCTGGAGTCCCTGGAAGGCCCATTCTCACTCTCTCTCTCTCCCTCTCTCTGTCCCCAATAAATTAATTAATTAATTAATTAAATCAGGAAATAATTTTTTTTGAGAGAGACAGAGAAAGAGAGGGAGAGGAAAACAGATAGAGATGGGTGTGCCAGCAGCCTCTCAGCTGCTGCGAACAAAATCCAGATGCATGCGCCCCCTTGTGGTCAAGTGTGGCATTGTGCCCTTACGTCACTTTGCATCTGGCTAAACGTGGGACCTGGAGATTGGAACCGCTGGAGACTGGAACTGGCATTCTTAGGCTTAGGAGGCAGGCGCCTTAACCGCTAAGCCATCTCTCCAGGTCAGGAAAATAATTTTTTAAAAAGATTTTAAAAAATGGTATGCTATGTTATGGCACTGCATGTAACTCAGCTGGCAGGGTGCTTGCCACATCACCATCACTGTAGTTTCTGTCCCCAGCACCACATTAAACCGACTACAAATGAGCACGCCTACAATCCCAGCATGAAGGAGGGGGAGGCAGCAGGATCCGAAGTTTAAGGTCATCCTCAGCCACACAGTAAGTTAGAGGCCAGTCTGGGATACATGAGATTTTGTCTTAAAACAAAGCAAAATAATAATAATAATAATAAAAAATCAGATGACATGGTGCAGAGACTGCCACTCGAGATGGACCTCAGAAATATCTTTTGGGCTTCTCCCTCATGGGAAGTCATCTGTGAAAATTTGGCCAGCTTTCTTGCTCTCTCTAGCTCTGCTCAAACTGCCACGGTCAGAACCAGAGATATGGGCTGAATATTTGCTAGCAGTGTTTTCCGCGAGTCCATGCGTGACACGAACTTCATGCAGTTGGACTAATTGACCTTATGGTTCTGTTTCCAGGTCACAGTGCTTCCTCTAACTGAAGAAAAAAAAATCTGTTCAATTACCTGTTACTCCACTTGTTCATTGCCTGCAGGCTTTCAGGAAGATTGCAGTAGACCAGAAGTCAATAAGGATATTTAAGCAAGCCACACAGATCATCCAGGGCAAAGAGAACACGCCAAGATACTCACATCCCTATTGACACAGGGACTTGACTTTAAGCCAATTTGCTAGAAGTTTCCTCCAGGTTCTCTAAAGCCCCATCATGGCACTACCATAAGTTTTCCCCTACAAGCCAATGACCCCGTGGTCTTACTCTTTAGGCTGGACTTTGCACTCCTTAAATTGATTCGGAGGTGTCATGGTCTGTTGCAGACAGCTTCAGGTTCGCTGAGATGAACTTCCAGACCAGGCATGGTTATGGAGGAAGGAATATTTATTGAAACTTACAGTTCCAGGGAATGTTCCATAATGGCAGAAGAAGCTGGCCTGTTCTTACAGGACCAGGAGAGAGAGAGAGAGAGAGAGAGAGAGAGAGAGAGAGAGAGAGAAAGAGAGAGTGAGAGAGCGTGCCAAAAAGCCACACATCACAGCACAACTCACAAACTCCAGCTAGGCACACTTTGCATATCTTTAGATTGAAATCTCAAACCCACCACCACATCTTAAGATCCACCCAGGGACACAGCCTCCAGCCAGGTGACTGCAGATGCAAACTACAAACTAATAAAACACTGAATACATTGGGGGCCTCCTATTCAAACTGCCACATGGTCCAAGTTCGGACCAGTGTGAATTAGAGAGAAAATCAGATAACCTTAGAACTGGGCACGGTAGCCTACGTCTGGAAGTTTGAGTTAGAACACAGCTCAATCTGGAACATGGGCATCGAGTTCTCACTTATGTTCCGCCCCAGCAAAGCTGCATGGCTTGCAGGCATTCACGCAGTCCTCTTTACAGACCAACCAGTTCTTTTCCTCCCCAGGTCATCCTCTTGGTCTTGAGCCCTCTTATTTATTTATTTATTTATTTATTTATTTATTTTTTTTTTTTTTTAGGGAGGTCTCACTCTAGCCCAGGCTAGACCTGGAACTCACTATGTAGTCTCAGGGTAGCCTTGAACTCACAGTGACCTGCCTCTGCCTCCCTGAGTGCTGGGATTAAAGGCGTGCGCCACCACACCTGGCTTGAACCCTCTTCTAGATTCTCCTTTTTTCTTCTTGGGTCAACCTCAGGTCATCCTCTGAAGATCTTTTCCTTCCAGTTGCAGGGCTTTCCTGCTTCCATTTCAGGGCTATAGATTCTCTGAAATCCAGCCCACAGTCTACTCACCAAGCCACGTGTTATACATGAGATGGGGCCCGTATCCCAGAGACAAATCACGCCATGTCACGGGGTGCTGCCCCCTCCCCAAGCTGAAGAACCCCGAGCTGCAATCACCCAGTGAAGCTGCACCTCTGTCTAACATGCAGGAGGATGCTGGTGGCCTGAAGGTGGTCCTGCCAGTCTGTTTGGTAGTCAGTGTGGGTTCAGGACAGCCAAGTAGTCCATAGGTCTAATGCCTGCAAGTGTGCCAATCGCCAAGCACGGAAAGGTTCTCTGTCTCTCTGCCAGTTGAGCCTGAGGGCCTTCGTGGTGCGTGACGTGAGACTCTCCAGCACAAGCTGGCAGGGTTGCTGCAAGGGTAAAACAAATAGGAATGGGAAAGAGCTTTGAACTAAGCAGGTACAACTGGATCTTGGAAGGCCTCTTCTGCTTGACTATCTGGTCATGATATTGAGTTGAGGATATATATATATATATATATATGTGTACTTGAGAGAGAGAAAAAGAGGCAGAGACAGAGACAGAGAGAATGGGCACACCAGGGCCTCCAGCCACTGCAGACAAACTCCAGATGCATGCACCCCCTTGTGCATCTGGCTTACGTGGGTCCTGGAGAATTGAACTGGGATCCTTTGCTTTGCAGGCAAATGCCTTAACCGCTAAGCCATCTCTCCAGACCTATATATATATACTTATTTTTAATCTCTGTGTGTGTGTGTGTGAGAGAGAGAGAGAGAGAGAGAGAGAGGAGTGCTTGTGCACCTGTGGAGGTCAGAGGACAACCTGGGGCATTGGTTCCCTCCTTCCACCTTGGTTGAAGCAGGGTCTCTTGCTTTGGCTGCTGCTTATTCCAGGCTACCTAGCCTGCAAGCTTCCCGACGTTTTCCGCTCTCCACCTCCCATCTCACTGCAGGAGTTCTGGGATTACAGGCACTGGCTTTGGATGGGTTCTGGGGATCCCAACTAAGGTCATTGTGTTTATGCAGCAAGTGCTTTTACCCACCGAGCCATCTCTCCAGCCTAAGGCTGTTGTTTCTTAGATGTATGTAATCATTAGCTCTCTCTTGGGCAATTGCATAAAAACACAGATCCCAAAGTCTATCACAAACCCGCTGAGTTGCGTGTCCAGGGGACACCTGGGATTTTGCATTTTCCTTTTTTCTTTCTGGTTTTGTGAAGTATGGTCTCACTGTGGTCCAGGCTGACCTGGATTCACTATGTAGTCTCAGGGTGGTCTTGAACTCACAGTGATCCTCCTACCTCTGCCTCCTGAGTGCTGGGATTAGAGGCATGTGCCACCACACCTGGCTTTGATTTTGCATTTTCGACAAGGCTTTTGTATTTTTATGGTCAAGGAAACTGGTCAGTGTTGACCTAGGCCATCACCAGTGTTGTCATTTGAATATATGGCCCCAAATATACTCAGTGTTTTATTAGTGTGTAGTTTGCATCTGCAGCCACCTGGCTGGAGGCTGTGTCACTTGGGCGGATCTTAAGGTGTGGTGGTGGGTTTGAGATTCCATTGTAAAGATATGCAAAGTGTGCCTAGCTGGAGTTCCTGAGGTGTGCTGTGGCTTTTGGCTTTTCTCTCTGTGTTTGGTCCTGTGAAG
This sequence comes from Orientallactaga sibirica, assembly GCA_036365145.1. NCBI lineage: Eukaryota > Metazoa > Chordata > Mammalia > Rodentia > Dipodidae > Orientallactaga > Orientallactaga sibirica. The sequence goes on along the minus strand of JAEOAD010002324.1, from coordinate 3,454,791 downwards.
GCAGGCCAGCTTCTTCTGCCATTATGGAACTTCCCATGGATCTGTAAGCATCAATAAATCCCTTCTTCCATAACCATGCCTGGTCTGGAAGTTCATCTCAGCGAACCTGAAGCTGTCTGCTACAATCAGCTTCAAAGTGCCTGGTTTGTCAAACACAGAAGTGAGGGGATGGGCAGCTGGGCTGGCACTTTTAGACAGTATCTGGTAGTGGTAAAGAAAGCTACTGGAAGTGTGTGGGACAATATTTCTCAAAACTCTGCTGTACAAAAGAATGACTGGCCAGGCGTGGTGGTGCACGCCTTTAATCCCAGCACTCGGGAGGCAGAGGTAGGAGGATCGCCATGAGTTCGAGGCCACCCTGAGACTACATAGTGAATTCCAGGTCAGCCTGGGCCAGAGTGAGACCCTACCTCGAAAAACCAAAAAAAAAAAAAAAAAGAATGACTGCTTCCTGTTGTTAAATAGTAAAGCTTCTGCTACCTTCCCCTCCTGTCTCCCTACCTGACCCTGAGATTCTGATTTGCTATATTTGGGACAAGCCTGGATATTTACATTTTTTAAATAATCATAACTGATGTTTCTTGGGTTAATGCCTTTTAGGTTTCACACGAAAAGCATTGTACTAGTATTAATTTATGTTGTTTTTTTTTCAAGGTAGAGTCCCAGGCTGACCTGGAATTCACTATGTAGTCTCAGGGTGGCCTCAAACTCTCGGCAATCCTCCTACCTCTGCCTCCTGAGTGCTGGGATTAGAGGCGTGCACCACCACGCCCGGCTCTTAATTTATGTTTTAGGTTAGGCACTTCTTGTGTTTTTTTAATTTAAAAAAATTTTTTTTTTATTTTTCCAGGTAGGCTCTCATTCTGGCTCAGGCTGACCTGCAACTCACTCTGTAGCCCCAGACTGGCCTCTAACTCACAGCAATCCTCCTACCTCAGCCTACTGGTTTTGCTTGACCTCATTGGGCCCATGGGTTAGGCAGCACAACAGCAGGTAGGAGGGCTCCCAATAGAGGGAGTTGCTGGCTTCATGGTATCAGGGAAGCAGAGGGACAAGACATTGTCAGGGTTCCTGTAGTAGACAGCCACACGTCACACTGGGATGAACTTCCAAACCAGGCACAGTGTATGGGAAAGGAAGGGATTTCTTTGAAGCTTAAAGATGTCGGGGACATTCCATAATGGCAGAAGTTGGCCCCCTTGCAGAGGATCAAGCAGGGAGAAACAAAAGCCAGAAGCAACCACCACCAACACAGGCAAAGCACACTTCAGGAACCCCAGGCCAAGCTCAAGCACTGGGCATCTCTTTAGAGTGGAATTCCTACTCGACCCCCACATCTTAGGGCTGCACCTTAGGATCGGCCCAGTGACACCTCTCCCAGCCAGGTGGCTGCAGATCTAAATTTCAAGCTTTATAAAACTCCTGTATCTATTGAGGGTCAGGGTGGGGGAGGCATCCATTCAAACTACCACAGTCCCAATATCCTCTTCAGGGGCAGCCCTCCATGACCGGAAGACTTCTAAGAAGACCCCCACCTAATGGGAACAGGGTTGTGGATGAGGCAGACCCCCATCCATAAGCTTGTGGGCGACACTTAACGATCCAGACTGCAGCAGGGAGAAAAGGAGATTCTAAGATGGAAAACAAGACCAGGACTGCTGTGCTTTGCTGACAAGTTCCCTCACCCTCTCCCCTTCCCTGCCCTCTTCACTTGCAGAAGAAAATATGAAACGGGTTATAAAGCAGCAAGAACCTGTGGAAGCCATGCGTAAGAGGGATGAAAGAGAAGCCCACCTCGTTAAGGAGGCTATGAACGCCAAAGCGGCCCAGACCAGCAAACCCAGGACCCCCAAGAAACTCTTCCCCAACTCGCCCCTCTTCCGGCAGTGGGGAGAGGGGCTTCCTGAGGCCCAGCAGGAAATCGCGCAGGACCTGTTCCAGAGGTTCGGTTACAACGTGTACCTCAGCAACCAGCTGCCTCACAACCGCAGCATCCCGGACACGCGACATGACAGGTGGGGCGCAGGGCTGCCTTTAGGGACCTCAGGGAGCTTTGCGAGCCACGAAAGTCGAGGGGTGGGAAGGGGAGGCATTGAAGGCAGAGGAAGGTTGTGAGGAAGGAAATAAGAATTTTCTCTTTTCCTTCCTTCCTTTTTCCTTCCTCCCTCCCTCCCCCTTCCTTCCTTTCTCCCTTCCTCCCTCCCCCTTCCTTCCTTCCTTCCTTCCTCCTTTCTACCCATCCATCCACACTTCCTTCCTTCCTTCCTTCCTTCCTCCCACCCTTCCTTCCATTGTTCATTCCTTCCTTTTTCCTCCCTTCCTTCCTTCCTTCCTTCCTCCCTTTCTTCCATTGTTCATTCCTTCCTTTTTCCTCCCTTCCTTCCTTCCTTCTTCCTTCCTTCCTTCCTTCCTTCCTTCCTTCCTTCCTTCCTTCCTCCCACCCTTCCTTCCATTGTTCATTCCTTCCTTTTTCCTCCCTTCCTTCCTTCCTTCCTCCCACCCTTCCTTCCATTGTTCATTCCTTCCTTTTTTTCCTCCTTCCTTCCTTCCTTCCTTCCTTCCTTCCTTCCTCCCTTTCTTCCATTGTTCATTCCTTCCTTTTTCCTCCCTTCCTTCCTTCCTTCCTCCCTCCTTCCTTCCTTCCTTCCTTCCTTCCTTCCTTCCTTCCTTCCTTCCTTCCTCCCACCCTTCCTTCCATTGTTCATTCCTTCCTTTTTCCTCCCTTCCTTCCTTCCTCCCACCCTTCCTTCCATTGTTCATTCCTTCCTTTTTTCCTTCCTTCCTTCCTTCCTTCCTTCCTTCCTTCCTTCCTTCCTTCCTTCCTTCCTTCCTTCCTTTCTTCCATCCTCCCTCCCTCCCTCCCTCCCTCCCTTCTTCTTTCTATTTTATTTTCTGGTAAGTTCTCACTAGATAGCCTGGGTTGGTCTCAAACGTGAGATCCTCTGGTGAGGGCTGGAATTCCAGCATCCCCCCCCACACACACCCCTAGCTGAGTTCTTGTTTGTGGTGCATGTCCGAGAGGATGACCAGATGGCGGGAATATGTGTAGCCTTGCAGAGAGAGGGAGAGGGACAGAGGAAGGAAGCAGAGGGTCTAACCATCAGCCAGTGCGGCAGAGCAAGGGCGAGTACCTGTCTCAGCACACTCAGCCGCCCGCTGCCTGCTCTGTGTCTCCCTCAGCTCTGGGCCCGCGTTCCTCCTTGTATGAACAGCCTTCCCCTCCTTTACCCTTCAATTCCCTTTCCACTGCTTTCTTTTCCTGCCTCATAATTAAAAAGAGGGGAAAAACCCCAGCTTTTATATTGTTTTACTTGGAGACAGGGTCTCATGTAACTGGGGCTAGCCTTTAACCCACCATGTAGCTGAGCTTGACCTTGAACTCCTCATTCTTTTGCCTCCACCTCCTAAATGCTAGGATTACAGGCCTGTGCCACCACCACCATGGCCAGCGAGCTCTGCAGCCTTACTGCCAGATCACACACATACTTGATCTAGCAGAACAGTTCATTCGCTCACGATGGAGTTCAGTGATTTCTGTTTTAAAGGTTTTATTTTTTACTTATTATTTTAAAAAAATTGTATTGACAACTTCTATACTTACAGACAATAAACCATGATATTTCCCTCCCCTCCCCCATTCCCCTTCACATCTCCACTCTCCATCATATCCCCTCCCTCTCTCCATGAGTCTCTCTTTTAATTTGATGTCACTATCTTTTTCTCCTATTATGAGGGTCTTGTGAAGGTATTGCTAGGCACTGCAAGGTCATGGATATCGAGGCCAATTTCTGTCTGGACAGTTGTATTGTAAGGAGTCGTACCCTTCCTTTGGCTCTTACATTCTTTCCACCACCTCTTCCACAATGGACCCTGAGCCTTGGAGGGTGATTGTCTAATTTCTCTTGCCCTTCCTCCTTCTCTTCCCTTTCCTTTCCCTCCCTTCTTCCCTCCCTCCCTCCTTCTCTTTCTTTCTTCCTTCCTTCCTTTCTTTTTTTCCGTTGAGGCAGGGTCCCACTCTAGCCCAAACTGACTTGACACTCACTATGTAGTTCAGGCTGGCCTTGAAACCATGACAGTACTCTTACCTCCGTCTCCTGAGTGCTGGGATTGTATGCGTGAGTCACCATACCTGGCTATTATTTATTTCTTTTCAAGACAGGTTCTTTCTACATTGTCCAGGTTGACCTTGACCCTTCAAAGATCCTCCTGCCTCACCTTCTGTGTGCAAGGGTTTTCTGTACATTAAGAATTGGCATGATCCACATGATTTTCAAACGTTTTTGGTCATTTCATAAAGAAACTCCATACTTGGGCTGGAGAGACAGCTTAGCAGTGAAGGCGCCTGCCTGCAAAGCCTAAGAACGCCCGTTCAGTTCTCCAGGTCCCATGTTTACCCAGACACAAAAGTGACCCAAGTGCACAATGTCGCACATGTGCCCAAGGGGGCACATGTGTCTGGAGTTCATTCACGGTGGCTGAGAAGCCATTGGCGCACCCATTCTCTATCTGCCTCCCCCACCCTGCAATTAAAAAAGAAAAAAAATGACACTCCGTAGTCACTCATTAGCAGCGTGTGCCATTTACCCACAGCTTCTCCATCATGAGGCAGCCCGAGCCTGCTCCCTGTCCTTGTCGCTTTGCCCATTCCGCACGTTTCTTATGAAGGGATCATGTAATATTGGGTCTTTGGCTTTTTTTTCCTTTTTTTTTTTTTTTTTTTTTTTGGTTTTTCGAGGTAGGGTCTCGCTCTAGCTCAGGCTGACCTGGAATCCACTATGTAGTCTCAGGGTGGCCTTGAACTCACAGCGATCCTCCTACCTCTGCCTCCAGAGTGCTGGGATTAAAGGTGTGGGCCCGGCAGGCTTCTTTTCATGTTGCACAGAGTGTCTAAGTGTTGTTCGTGTAATATCACGTGTCAACATAACACTCCTTTCTTTGCAACACCATATTTTGCTTATCTATTCACCAAATTGTTGTATTGTTTCCACTTTTTAAAAACTTTTTTTATTGACAACTTCCATAATTAAAGACAATAAACTGTGATAATTCCCTCCCCCACTTTCCCCTTCACAAACCCACCCTCCATCATATCCTCTCCCTCTCTCAATTACTCTCACTTTTCTTTTGATATAATCATCTTTTCGTCCTATTACGATGGTCAGACACTGCGAGGTCATGGATATCCAGGCCATTTTTGTATCTGGAAGATTGCATTGTATTCAGTCTTACTCTTCCTTTGGCTCTTACATTCTTTCCGCCACCTCTTCCACAATGGACCCTGAGCCTTGGAGGGTGTGTTAGAGATGTCTCAGTGCTGAACACTCCTCTGTCCCTTCTTCTCAGCTTAATGGTACCTTCTGAGTCATCATCCCAAGGTCACCACCATCTGAAAAGCTTCTGTAACCAAAAGTGAGAGTAGCATTAATATATGGTGTGCACATTAAGAAAAGTGCTTACAGGGCAGTCGGGTGGGCATAACATATGCATTGAGCAAGCAACGGTATACGTTACACCCCTAGGGCTCATGACCTCCCCACCATAGGCTTATGACTAAGTTTTCTGTACCACGTATGTATTCCCTCACGAGGAGCAGGCCTCCAGTCCAATTAGAGAGCAGTTGGTTTCCCCCATAACAGACATGCCTCTATTGCACCCATTGGCTCACTTGGCCTGGCTGGCCAAACTTAAGGCTTGCAGTGTCCAGTGTTATTTATCACTGCTGATGGCTTCTCTCTCCCATAGGGCTGCATGCAATGTAGCTGTTTCCAGCTTTCTGTCAGCTGGTCCACAGGGAGGAGGTTTTTAACTCAGCTCCAGCTTGATTTCTCAGTGACCTGCAGCCCAAGCATGTGAACTATTCAGCAATAGGGTCTTCCCATCTATTATTTCTGGTGGGAAACCACGAGCCCTTGACAATGGCCTGTAATGTTTTGGGGCAACAGGGACCTTCCTGGCCAACAACTAACTAGAAGGTATCCCATCCCTGGCACTGACATTTTTCTAGTACCCATCTATGGCTTCTGGGTGCACTATTATCCAAAAATGTAGGATACCATATGGCTTATTCATAGCATCTTAAATTTTAATTAAACCACCTCTCACCCTGCCTTTACTCAATCCCTTCCCCTGACCTCATGTAGGCTATTTCTTTTTTGTTTGTTTGTTTGTTTAGTTTTAGTTTTAGTTTTTTGAGGCAGGGTCTCACTCTGGCCCTGGCTGACCTGGAATTAACTATGTAGTCTCAGGATGGCCTCAAACTCACGGCGATCCTCCTACCTCTGCCTCTCGAGTGCTGGGATTAAAGGTGTGCGCCACCACACCCGGCTTATCATGTAGGCCATTTCATCCCCAGTAATCTGTTCATCTACGTACATATACACAATACCATCCTCTGCTACTGACTTTTGCTCCAACTCACACACAAATCTAAAAATTTGTAGCTAGGATCCACATATGAACAAGAACATGTGGAATTTGGCTTTCTGGGCCTGGGTTACCTCACTTAGTATAATCCTTTCCAGATCCATCCATTTCCCTGCAAATTTCATTTTTCTTTACGACTGACTAGAATTCTGTTGTATAAATGTGCCACATCTTCATCATCCACTCATCTGTTGAGGAACATCTAGGCTGGTTCCATTTCCTAGCTATTGTGAATAGAGTGGCAATAAACATGGTTGAACAAGTATCTCTAAGGTAGTGAGACAAGTCCTTAGGATACATGCCTAGGAGTGGTATAGCTGGATCATATGGTAGATCTATTTTTAGCTGTCTCAGGAACCTCCACACTGATTTCCACACGGGCTGAACCAGTTTACACCCCACCAACAGTGTAGAAGGGTTCCTGTTTGTCCACATCCACGCCAGTATTTATTGTCATTTGTTTTCTTGACGGTAGCCATTCTGACAGGAGTGAGATGGAATCTCAAAGTGGTTTTAATCTGCATTTACCTGATGGCTAAGGATGTAGAACACGTCTATAGGCCATGTATATTTCTACTTTTGAGAATGCTCTATTTAGTTCCATAGCCCATTTTTTAAACTGGGTTGTTTAATTTCTTATCATTTCGTTTTTTGAGTTCTTTGTATATGTAGGATAATCAGATGTATATCTGGCAAAGGTTTTCTCCCATTCTGTAGGTTGCCTCTTTGTTCTATTCACAGTGTCCTTAGCTGTACAAAAGCTTTGTAATTTCATGAGGTCCCAGTGGTTGATTAGTGATTTTATTTCCTGAGGAACTGGGGTTATATTCAGAAAGTTTTTGCCTATGCCAATATGTTGAAGGGTTTCCCCTACTTTTTCCTCTGGCAGTTTCAGAGTTTCACGTCTGGTATTACGGTATTTGGTTCATTTGGACTTGATTCTTGTGCATGGAGAGAGACAAGGATCTATTTTCATTCTTCTACATATAGAGGTCTAGTTTCTCCAGAGCCATTTGTTAAAGAGGCTGCCTTTTGTCCAGTGAAGGTTTTTGGCACTTTTTGTTGAAAATGGCTGTAGCTGCCTGAAATTACATCTGGGTCCTCTATTCTGCTCCATTGGTCTGTTTTTGTGCCAGTAGTCTGCTGTTTTTGTTACTATGACTCTGTATGTATCTTAAAATCAGGGTTTTTTGTGCTTCCAAATGCCTTTTAGGATGGTTTTGTCTATTTCCATGAAGAATGCCATTGGAATTTTGACAGGGTTTGCATTAAATGTGTACATTGCTTTTGGTACAATTGACATTTTCACAGTGTTGATTCTTCCAATCCAAGATCATGGGATGTCTTTCCATTTCCTGGTGTCTTCTGCAGTTTCTCTGGAGTGTTTTAAAGTTTTCATTGTAGATATCCTTCATTCCTTCAGGTTTACTCTTATTTTTTTTTTGAGGCAATTTGGGATTCCAATTTCATCCTTTTTATTTATTGTTAGTATAGAGGAAGGTTATTCATTTCTGTGTGTTTATTTTGTATCCTGCTACATTGCTAAAAGTGTTTATCAGCTCTAACAGTTAGCTGGTAGAGTCTTTAGGGTTTTTTTTTTTTTTTTGTATAGAATCATATCATCTGCAAATAATGACAATTTGATCTCTTCCTCTCAATTTGTATGCCAGATTGCTATAGCTAAGACTTCCAGTACTATATTAAATAAAAGTGGGAAAGTGGTCACCATTGTCTTGTTCCTGATTTTAGTGGTAAAGCATCAAGTTTTTCCACATTTAGTATTGTGTTGGCTGTAGGTTTGTCATAAATAGCTTTTATTATGTTGAAATACAGTCCTTCTATTCCCAGTTTCTTTAGTACTTTTATCATGAAAGGATGTTGAATTTTGTCATTAAGTCTTTTCTGCATCTATTGAGTAAAGTGCTGTTATCCTCATCCAGCCCTTGTGACTTGATTTTTCTTGTGTGGACTTTTCTTTGGTTTGTGTACCTGTAGTTTAATTATAATTTAAGAGATCTGTCCTTTCCTTTTTTTTTTTTTTTTTTTCTATTGGGTTCTAAAGGCTCCCTGTTCTGTATTGATCTTTTCCCTATTTGGTGTTTTCTTCTATTTTTTGTTGAAATATTTTATGCCTTGGTGTTTTTCTCCTTATTGGATTCTTATTTGAACTTTACTACTGTACCAAATGTCTTGGAAACTCCCATTCACATCTTCCTATTATTTTCATTTTCTTTTGGTTTCTTTTCTTTTCTTTTCTTTTCTTTTCTTTTCTTTTCTTTTCAGGAATTTGTTTTTTCTTTCTTTCTTTCTTTCTTTGATTTCTTTGAGAGATAGATATAAGAGGCTTTTTGTGAAAAATGCCAGATTTTTATTTATATTATCACTGCATCTGATTTTACCTTCAGATTGGAACCTTGGTTCCATTGTCCTCCTCCTCTCCAGCCCTTGTCTTTCCCACTTCTCAAAGGTTTAGATATCTGTCCTCTTTGATCCATTCTATGGGTAAGAGTTTGTATAGAGTTTTCTATGTGAGTTACTCTTATTTTCAGTTCTAATATTTCTGATTGGTGTTTTTCATTATTTCTGTTTCTTTACTCATGTCTTGAATCGACCTCCTTATTTCATTAAGTTGGTTTCCTGTATTCTTGTGGGATTCTTTCAGGAATTTGTTTTCTTCTTTGATTGCTTTGATTTCTTTGAGCATAGATATAATCTTTTTTTTTTTTTTTAAATCTTTGTCAGGCATTTAATCTAAATCAGTCTCATTGGAGGTCATTTCTGATGAGTTTATAATTTTTGGTGGGATTGTATTGTCTGGATTTTGTGTTTCTTGTATTATGATGTAGAGGTTTTTGCATCTTGAATTAATTTAATGCTTGGGTTTTCTAATTATCTGTAGTGTTCTTAGCTGTGTAAATCTGACTTTATATATCTTAGGGTAGGAGTTTAAGGTGCCAGGTGTAGCTCTTATACTCCAAGAGAAACAGCAGAAGTGACTCTAGGTGTTGAGTTTTTCTGCGATTCAAGTATTCCAGTAGTCTGGGTGGAGCAAATTACTGGCAAATTCTAAAATTCAACTGAGAAATATACACATTCAATCAAAACCAGCACAGAGTATTTATGCAAGAATGGGGATTTAAACCAAATAGATAATCTAAAAAAAAAAGTCCCCAAGGGCATATAGTGCCACACACCCTTATTCTTGTCAACTGTAGGTTGAGATTTCTGGTCTGAAATGGGTCCCAGGTCAGCCTGGGGTGGAGTCAAGACCCTGCCCCTAATAATGACAGAAGAAAAAGACAAAAAAAAAGTACTTTAAATCAGGAAGCATCAAAAACAATAAAAGTCAAAGCCCAAAATGGAAGGTGAAATTAGCACCTCCAGGGCAGGCCTGTGTACCTGGATTTGAGGCAGGTACTGACCCAGTGTAAATAGGCCCTGTTACCTTTCAGAATGGTTTCTGGCCTCACTTATGTCGAGTGCCCACCTGGTTTCCTCATTGTTGCCCTGTGGGCTTGGCTGAGCTGGTTAGGTCAGTGGTTCTGCCAGTCTTCTGTGCTGGAGGCTGTGTGTCTGAAGGGTGGGCAAGATCCCTTGCCATCCCGAGATCTCCATAGGTTCCCATTGCTGGTGGTTGGGGGAGGGGAGGCTGTGCACAGTGCTGAAGTTCTTGGGGAGCTGCTCAGCGGGTCCCTGTTGGCTTCTTCATCGTGTTTCTGGACTTTGCAAACAGGCTGGCATGAATAGAGTCCCTTTACCGTGGTGCTGTGCCTGCCAGCTCAGGCAGGGTTGGGCATGGACGTAGCTCTTCCCGGCAGACTGGGACTGCGGGAGCCATGGCTGGAGCCACTTCTGGCTGGTTGTGTGGTTGCTAGAAGCTGCAGGTCTCTGCTGTGGTTGATAATTCCTTATACAACTTTACTTGTGGTAGAAGATTTTATTGTGCTGTTTTTCTGCTTATTCCACACCCACCCTGCCCTCCCGCCAGGGTGATTTGCTGAGGCTACCACACCAGAATCTTAACCAGAAGTCTCTTGTTTCCTCTTTTTAAAAAAACATTTTATTCACTTATTTGAGAGAGAGAGAAAGAGAGGAAGAGGCAGAGAAAGACAGAGACAGAGAGGGAGAGAGAATGGGCACACCAGGGTCTCCCAGACACTGCCAATGAACTGCAGAAACATGTGCTATCTTGTGCATATGGTTTGCGTGGGTACTGGGGAATCAAACCTGAGTCCTTAGGTTGTGCAGTCAAGTGCCTTAACCACTAAGCCATCTCTTCAGCCTTTGTTTCCACTTTTGCATGGCTAGGATCATGTCGCTATGCAGATTCCTGTACACATTTCTATGTGGGCAAAAATGTCTTTGTTTTCTTAGGTGTGCCCTCAAAGTAGAACTGCTGGGCTATATAATTACTGTATATTTAACCTGCTGAGGAACTGACAAACTATTGACCAAAGTGGCTGCATAATACTGTCTTAATCTTTCCAGCAGCGGATGAATTTTTTTTTAATTTTATTTTGAGACAGTGTCTGTGAAGCACAGGCTGGCCTCAAGCTCTTACACCTAAGGATGACTTTGAACTTCTAATCCTCTTGTCTCAGGCTCCCCAGTGCTGGGTCAGGGGTGCATAAGCACTGGCAAAGAGCAGATCATTGTTATTTCTCTTTTCCTTTGATGCTGGGTCCTTGAGGACTGAACTACGGACAGCACATCTCGTTGAGTGTGTTCCTGTTGAACCCCAATGCCAGCAGCGTAACAGTCTTGTTTTTCCACGTGTTCACCAGCATGTTATTAGCTGTGTTGTTCGTGTTTTTGATTTGTCATCCTATTGAGTGTGAGATGGCATCTCGTTGTGTGTGTGTGTGTGTGTGTGTGTGTGTGTGTGTTTTGAGAGAGACAAACAGACAGAAACAGAGAGACAGAGAGAGAGAATGGGCACACCAGGGCCATTTCAACTGCTGTGAACAAACTGCAGACACGTGCGCCCCCTTGTGAGCAAGTACGGCATTACACTCTTGTGTCACTTTGCATCTGGCTAAATGTGGGACCTGGAGATTGGAATCGCTGGAGATTGGAACCCACGTTCTTAGGCTTAGCAGGCAGGCACCTTAACCGCTAAGCCATCTCTCCAGCCCCCTACTTTGTTCTTTTGACAGGGATTTTACTATGTAGCCCAGGCTGGCCTGGAACTCACCATCCTATTCCTCAGTGATGGGCTTACGGGTGTACATGCCTGCTGGGCAAGTGTACCTTATCCAGACTAGAAACGGATTCTTAGCAGACGTATGATTTTCAAATGTTTCCACCTATTGTGTGGGTTGTCCATTCACTTTTTTTTTTTTTTTTTTGGTGTGGTCTTCTTTGAGGCACAAATGCTTTAAATTTTGATGACAGCCGGTTTGTCTATTTTCTCCTTAATCGCTTATACTTCTGGTGTCAGAGCTAAGCCACCATTGCTGAACACAAACTCATCACCATTTATGCCTCTGTTTTCTTCTAGGAATTTTCTTTTTTCTGTGTACATGGTTTTTCAAGTTAGGGTTTCACTCTAGCCCAAGCTGACCTGGAATTCACTATGTCGTCTCAGGGTGGCCTCGAACTCATGGTGATCTCCTATCTCTGCCTCCCGATTCCTGGGATTAAAGGAATGTGCCACCACGCCCGGCTTCTTCTATGAATTAAAAAAATATTTATTTATTTGAAAGAGGCAGAGAGAGAGAAAGGGAGAAAATGGGTGTGCCAGGGCCTTCAGCCGCTACAAACGTACTCCAGACGCATGCGCCACCTTGTGCATCTGGCTTATGTGGGTCCTGGAGAATTGAACCTGGGTCCTTTGGCTTTGCAGGCAAGTACCTTAACCGCTAAGCCATCTCTCCAGCCCCTTTTATGAATTTTGTAGTTTCAACTTTTATTTAGTTTTTGGAGGGTTCCATACAAAATTGATTTTGTATGGCAAGAGTCTTTTGGCATTTTCAGTATGACATTTTATTGCTTCCTGGTCCCTAGTATTTTTTTTTTAATTTTTTAAAAAATTTTTTGGTTTTTTGAGGTAGGGTCTCACTCTGGTCCAGGATGACCTGGAATTAAATATGTAGTCTCAGGGTGGCCTCAAACTCATGGTGATCCTCCTACCTCTGCCTCCCGAGTGCTGGGATTAAAGGCGTGCACCACCATGCCCAGCCCTACTATTGTTTTTATTTTATTTTTATTTTTCTTAGAGAGAGACACAGAGAGAGAGAGAAAGAGAGGGAGAGGAAGACAGATAGAGATGGGTGTGCCAGCAGCCTCTCAGCCACTGCAAACGAAATCCAGATGCATGCGCCCCTTGTGGTCAAGTGCGGCATTGCGCCCTTGCGTCACTTTGCATCTGGCTAAACGTGGGACTTGGAGATTGGAACCAGCGTTCTTAGGCTTAGGAGGCAGGTGCCTTAACCGCTAAGCCATCTCTCCAGCCCCCCTACTATTGTTTTTAAATTATTTATTTGAGAGAGAGAGAGAGAGAATGAGTGCACCAGAGCCTCCTGTTACTACAAGTGAACTCCAGATACATGTGCTACTTTGTGCGTTTGGCTTTATGTGGGTCCTAGGGAATTGAACCCAGGCCTTCTGGTTTTGCAAGCAAGTGCCTTTAACCACTGAGCAATCTCCCCAATACCTTAACTTATCTTTTAAAAGGTACTTTTATTTATTTATTTAAGAGAGAGAGAGAAATAGACACTGAGAAAGAGAGAGAGACACACACAGAGAATGGGCACGCCAGGGCCTCCAGCCACTGCAAACAAACTCCAGATGCATGTGCCCCCTTGTGCATCTGGCTTATGTGGATCCTGGGAAATCGAACCTGGGTCCTTTGACTTTGCAGGCAAACGCCTTAACCGCTAAGCCATCTCTCCAGCCCCTTAACTGATCTTTATTGTATTTCTACAACTGCAAATGGACTCCAGATGCATGGGCCACTTTGTGCGCTTGGTTTTAATGTGAGTACTGGAGAACTGACCTGGGCTCTCCGGCTTTGCAAGCAAGTACCTTTGCTTTTCTTCTTCTTGTGGTTTTGCTCTGTTTCCTTGAGGTAGGGTCTTGCTCTAGCTCAGGCTGACCTGGAATTCACTAGCTTCCCAGGCTAGCCGCAAACTCACAGCAATTGTACTTCTGCCTGTGGAGTGCTGGGATTCAAGGTATGTGCCACCACAGTGAGCTGCAAACAAGTGCCTTTAACCACTGAGCCAGCTTTAAATATTGATGAGGTCCCTAGCTGCAGTGCGAGGCTCCTTCCTGGTGCAGCCGGGGTGACTTTACCCACTTAGGAATTCGGCCATCATCCCCACGTTGTTCTGCAGGAGGTCCCGGGACGCGGGGATACAGAGATCCGCTGGAGAGTTCCATGGTGCGACTCCTCCCCCATGTGGCACAGCCATACCTGTGTGGTTGCCTCTCTTTCTTTGCTTCTGGCTCAGTGTATATATTGTTCAAGGGTTAATGCCTACGTGCACCACAGCAGGGTATCAAGACTAGTAACTGGGAGTTATTGAACTTTAAAATATATATATATATATATATATATATATATATATATATATATATATATAGAGAGAGAGAGAGAGAGAGAGAGAGAGAGAGAGAGAGATGGAATGAAATGGTGTGTGCCAGGGCCTCTTCCCAATGCAAATGAACTCCAGACTCTTGTGCCACTTTGTGCATTTGGCTTTATACGGGTACTAGGGAATCGAACCCAGACTGTCAGGCTTTGCAAGCAAGTGCCTTTAACTACTGACCCATCTTTCCATCCCCCCAGTTGAACTGATTTTATTCTAAGTATGTTGCCACATTCAAGACCCATAATAATATGGAGATGAGATAACATTTCTTTTTTTTTTTCTTTTGGTTTTTCGAGGTAGGGTCTCACTCTGGCTCAGGCTGACCTGGAATTCACTATGTAGTCTCAGGGTGGCCTCGAACTCCCAGCGATCCTCCTACCTCTGCCTCCCGAGTGCTGGGATTAAAGGCGTGCGCCACCACGCCCGGCTTAACATTTCTTTTTCTTTAAAAAAAAATTTTTTTTTGAAGTGAACAAGTCATCAAGGCTTATTTCAGCAGCTGAGAAAGCCAAAACACCAAGTCTACACCTTCCAGAGCGCAGAGTAGGCTAAGCAGAAGGGCAAAGGCTTTTAATTTAATTTGTAAAATATTAATGAATTAATTAATGTGCGTATATGCATGTGCCAAGGCCTCTTGCTGCTACAAACAAACACGAGATGTTGGCATCAGGTTTTTTTTTGTTTGTTTGTTTGTTTTTGTTGCCTCCGGCTTACTTGGGTGGTTTGAGAATTGAACCCAGGCTAGTAGGCTTTCCAAGCAAAGTGCCTTTAACTATTGTACCATCTTCTAAGCCCCTCTTTTATTGTATTTTTTTGCCTTTTTTTTGGCCTGTGTGTGTGTGTGTGTGTGTGTAATATGATGATATGGTGGTAGTGGCGGTGGGGGTGGGGGCGTGTGTCTGTGTGTGTAATACGGTGGCAGAGGTGATGGTGCGTGTGTGGTGTATGCATGTGTACGTACCCTTGTGGTATTCTATGCACCTGTGGCAGGAGCTTTGTCTGAGATGGCACAGCCGAACATTGGGTATGTTGCTCCATTGCTCCTCTGCCTGTTCTTATTTTGAGCCAGGGTCTCTTTCTGATATTGAGCTTGCTGGTTCTCCCCCCGCCCCAACCCCCTACCATCTCTGCTCCCCTTTGCAGGACTGGGGTTACAGATTCGAACTCAGGCAGCTTCAGGCCCCCGGACACTCTTGTGCACGCACAGGAAGTGCACTTAACCTCTGAGACATATCCCTAGACCCCCGTATTTTTATTTTTATATATGTATTTATTTATTTTTGGTTTTTCAAGGTAGGGTCTTGCTCTAGCCCATGCTGACCTGGAATTCACTATGTAGTCTCAGGGTGGCCTCCAACTCACGGCGATCCTCCTACCTCTGCCTCCCCAGTGCTGGGATTAAAGGCGTGCGCCACCACGCCCAGCTTTTAAGACAAAGTCACATGTATCCCAGGCTGGCCTCAAACTCACTATGAAACCAAGCTAGCTTGGAATCCCCTACCTTTTACCTCCCAAGTGCTGAGATGATAGGCTTGTGCCACCACACCTGACATAAGGTGCGTTTTATTTTTGGTACTATCATTGTCATTTTTAAATTTTAAATTAAAAATTTTTTTGACAACTTCTATACTTACAGGTAATAAACCATATTTCCTTCCCCTCCCCCATTCCCCTTCAGAACTCCACGCTCTGTCATATCCCCTCCCTCTCTCCATTAGTCTCTCTTTTAATTTGATGTCATCATCTTTTTCTTCTATTATGAGGGTCTTGTAAAGGTATTGCTAGGCACTGCGAGGTCATGGATATCGAGGCCAATTTCTGGACAGTTGCATGGTAAGGAGTTGTATTCTTCCTTTGGCTCTTACATTCTTTCCGCCCCCTCTTCCGCAATGGACCCTGAACCTTGGAGGGTGTGACAGAGATGTTTCAGTGCTGGACACGCCTCTGTCCCTTCTTCTCAGCACTATGTTGCCTTTTGGTTCATCCCAGTGGTCATCGCCATCTGAAAAGAGAAGCTTCTCTAACCAGAAGTGAGAGTAGCGTTAATATGAGAATATGAACATTAAGTGTAGTGCTTTCAGGGCATCTTGGTGCTGCCATTGTCATTTTACAGGTAAGGAAAGGAAAGCACAAAAGACCACAGAGATGGGAAGAAACAGAACTGTGCTGGAAGGACTGTCACTCTTTCAATTTTAATATTTTATTTATTTTAGTTATTTATTTGACAGAGAGGCAGGGAGGGAGGAGGAGAGAGAGAGAGAATGGGTGCACCAGGGCCTCCAGTCACTGCAAACGAACTCCAGACATGTGTGCCCCTTTGTGCATCTGGCTAACATGGATCCTGGGGAATCGAACCTGGGTCCTTTGGCTTTGCAGGCAAACACCTTAACCACTAAGCCATCCCTCCAGCCCAGGCCTCTCACTCTTTCAGAACAGATATCAGCAGGAACCTGGTAGAAATTCCAGATCTCTGCTTTGGTGTGTAATCTCCATGCTGAGGCAGAGGCAGGCAGAGGCAGGGGCAGGGCCAGGGGCAGAGGCAGGAGAACTGCTACAAATTCAAGGTCAGCGTGGTTTACATGGCAAGTTCCAAGCCAGTCAGAGATGCACAGCTGAGTCTCTGCCTCAAAAAAAAAAAATAATAACAATAATAACTAAAAGAAATGAAAACAAAATTTCAGACCTTAGCCCCATCCAGACCCTTGAACCAGAATCTATGTGTTAGCACCTTAGAGTGTGAGAAGCAATTTGGTCTGGTATATTCCAGAAAACTCCCCACCTGGCCATGTTTGAGTGACAGTAAAATTTGATTGGAACTGTCTTCCTCTTTTTTTTATTTTTATTTTTTTTTTGGTTTTTCAAGGTAGGGTCTCACTCTGGTCCAGGCTGTCCTGGAATTCTCTCTGTAGTCTCAGGTGGCCTTGAACTCAAGGCGTTCCTCCTACCTCTGCCTCCCGAGTGCTGGGATTAAAGGCGTGCACCACCATGCCCAGCTCACTGCTATCTTTCTCAAGGGCAGGCCTTAGGTGACGTTTCTGTGCCTTCCCACCTGTCTTACAGTGGTCTCACCTGGCTAATAGCCTCTGTGTGAAGTAGCACCTCCCATTGGAAGTGCATGTGGAGTAAACCCTTCATCTCCTGGCTGGGAAGTGAAGGAGAGGAAGAGGAGAAGGGCACATCCCCAGTGAGCTAAAGACCTCTCATTAGCTCCCACCTCTTAAGGTTCCACACCTCCTAATAGCACCATAGAAAGCAAGATTTAAAAAATGTGCAAAGTGAGCATGCAATGTCGCAGTTGCCCACAAGGGGGTGCATGCGTCTGGAGTTCGTTCACAGTGGCTGAGAGGCCCTGGCGCTCTCTCTCTCTCTCTCTCTCTGCCTCTTCCTCTCTGTCTCTGTCTCTCTTTCTCTGTCTGTCTCTCTCAAATAAAAATAAAAATAATGCAGGCCTTTAGGTGGTATCTACAAGCCAAACTATGGCACCTTCCATCTGTTGTGTTCGTGGGAGCTGGAATGATGTAAAAAGGGTAATCTGATCAGTGCAGCTGTTTAGCCTAAGTCTCTTCACTAACAAGTCCATTGAAGCAGTTAACGTCTCATAGCTGTGACAAATACCTGGGCAGAAGCAGCTTAAGGGAGGAAAGGATTTATTTTAGGCTGACAGTTTCAAGTAAGTTTCATCATGGTGGAGAAGACAAGTGGGGGGGAGGCAGGGTCTGAACAAGCTAGATCTGAACACACAGTGGGCTGCACTAATCAACCCCAAGGTCCACCTCCAGCAAGGCTCCACCTCACAAAGGCGCTACCAGCTTACTGGCCAACACCTGAAGCTGTGGAGGACATTCTGCATTCAAGCCACCATAATCATCTTGTTGGTTTTCACTGCCTGGTTCCCACTGAGCTGGACAGCCTTCTGCCACGGCTGCTGAGAAGTGTGGTTCCACATCGTGTGTGCTCTCATGATCCATGACAACGTGAGACCTCGTGCCCCTGCTGTGTGGCCTTATCTAAAATTCATGGAGATGTCAGGGGTCGCAGCTAGATGCGTGCGGGCATCCCCACTGTGAGAAGAGGTCAGGCTATCGTTGAAATGACCAGAGGGTTTGGCTGTGAGTAGATACAAGAATCCCGTTCTAGGCTGGAGAGATGACTTAGTGGTGAAGGTGCTAGCCTGCAAAGCTAAAGAACTCAGGTTCGATTCCCCAGGACCCACGTAAGGCAGATGCACAAGGTGGTCCATGCTTCTGGAGTTTGTTTGCAGTGGCTGAAGGCCCTGGGGCACACATTCTCTCTCTCTCTCTCTCTCTCTCTCTCTCTCTCAAATTAAAATTAAAATTAAAATTAAAATTAAAATTAAAAAAAAAAACACACACACAAAGAATCCCATTCTGCTGAGAGGTGGAGCTACTCCTGGGAAAACGAAGGCAGTGAAAAGAAAGTGTGCTTCATGGGTGTTCCGGTCGAAAGTAATGAGTTGAAAAAGGGTGGACTTGTGATGATTCATTTCATTGTCAACTGTATTACCGGCTTACCGGAGACCTAAAACCTGAAGACATGGGTGTGTCTGTGAGAGCATTCCCTCCCCTGAATGTGGGCAGCACCTCCCATGGGGAATAAAATAGGCTTAAAAGGAGAAAGGAGGAAGCCAGCAGAGCACCAGCATTCCCTCCCCTCTCTGCTTCCTGCGCCATTGAGATGGGAGGCATGCAGACACTCGCCTGCTGCCACCAGCTCTGCCACGCCTTCCCTGCCACCACCATGAACTGTACATTCTTAAACCTTGAGAAAAATGAATCCTCCTTTCCTTAAGTTGCTTCTGCCAGGTATTTTGTCACAGCAATGAGAAAAGTTGTTCATACAATCAGAGGCATTATAAATCTGGCAATTATTTTACTTTTTTTTTTTTTTTTTTTTTCGAGGTAGGGTCTCACTCTAGTCCAGGCTGACCTGGAATTCACTGTGGAGTCTCAGGGTGGCCGCGAACTCACAGTGACCCTCCTACTTCTGCCTCCCGAGTGCTGGGATTAAAGGTGTGTGTCACCACGCCTGGCTTTGTACTTTTTTTGTTTTTAAATGTGTGAATTGAGACTTCTTTCCAGAATGGCAGTGTTGAGTGCAGCATCTTTCCTCCCTAACAAAACAACCATTTGACTGGAGAAAAATTATAAAACAGTTGACATTTTTGGATATCCTTGAGGACACACAGCACATGAAGAATCATTCTGTCAAGAAAATCTAGAGTTGGAGAGATAGCTTATTGATTAAGGCATTTGACTGCGAAGCCAAAGGAGCTAGGTTCAATTTCCCAGGACCCATGTAAGCCAGGTGCACAAAGCGGCACATGCATCTGGAGTTTGTTTGCAGTGGCTGGCCCTGGCATGCTCATTCTCTTTCTCTCTCTCTCTCTAATAAGTAATAAAATATTTTTAAAAGAGAAAATCCTCACTTGGGAGGCAGAGGTAGGAGGATCACAGTGTGCTAGAGGCCACCCTGAGACTACCTAATGAATTCCAGGTCAGCCTGAGCTAGAGTGAGACCCTGCCTTGAAAAACCAAAACCAAAACAAAAACAAACAAAAAAAAAATCTAACCCTCCGTGGAAGTCTCTGGCATATGAGCCAACGTTTGCTCGCTCCATCCCACCCGTGGGGTCCAGAGGGCTCCTTGACCCTGCAGCTCCCATCATAGGGTTATGGCTTTGCTCTGGGAGAGGCAGACCAACCCCAAATATGCTTTCTTTATATACATACATACATATATATACATACATACATACATACATATATATATATATATATATATATATATATATATATATATATATAAATTTATTTATTTGCAAGCAGAGAGCGAGATAGAAAGGAGAGATACAGACAGAAAGAATGGGCATGCCAGGTCCTCCAGCCACTGCAAACAAACTCCTGATGCATGCACTGCTTTGTGAATCTGGCACAAGCACTCCTTCTTTCCTTCCTTCCTTCCTTCCTTCCTTCCTTCCTTCCTTCCTTCTTTCTTTCTTTCTTTCTTTCTTTCTTTCTTTCTTTCTTTCTTTCTTTCTTTCTTTCTTTCTTTCTCTCCCTCTCTCTCTCTCTCTGGCTCTTTCCAAAAAAAAAAAAAAGAAAGGAAGGAAGAAAGAGAGAGAGAGAGAATGGACACACCAGCAGCCTCTCAGCTGCTGTGAACAAACTCCAGACACGTGCGCCCCCTTGTGGGCAAGTGTGGCATCGCGCCCTTGTGTCACTTTTTATGTCTGGCTAAACGTGGGACCAGGAGAATAGAACGGGCATTCTTAGGCTTGGCAGGTAGGTGCCTTCGCTGCTAAGCCATCTCTCCAGCCCCACAAAAGCACACTTTCTATCTAACCCATCTTTGAGATGCAAATGCTCACTCCTAATGGAGGTGGCTGAAGCAACCGCGACTCCCATTATCCCTCTGATATCTTCTGTGAGAGTAGAGTTCCAATTCTAGCTTTATTAAGCCATGAATACTGTGTGTGGTGATGTGTGCCTGGAATCCCCAGAGCTGGGAAGGCAGAGAAAGGGAAACCTTGGAGCTCACTAGCTAGCCAGTCTAGCCTAATTAGTGAGCTCTATGTTCAGTGGAGACCCTGCCTGGAAGAAGAAGGTGGAGAGCGATCGAATAAGTCACCTGCCATCAGACTCTGGCCTCCATATGCATGAGCACACATGTACAAGGGCAACTGCATGCATCCGTGTACCCACATCTGTACAAACGTGAATATACACACACAAAAAAGCAAGAAAAACTTTGATCAAGAGTGTTCCCACAACACAACAGCTGGGCTGCTGATAGTACTTGCTACAACACTGGAGAAACTTGAAAACATTATGCTCAGAATAGGTAATTACAGAAAAAAACCAAACAGAAATTTGACTCGTGGAAGCCTAGGATTGAGAGGGCAGAAGCGAGATGGGTTGGGGGTTGGAATAGAGAGTAAGTGGTAAAGTTTGGGGATTTTTTTGTTATATGATTATAATATTCTAAAGTCAGTGCTAACAACTCAACTCTGGCCATGAGGAAAACCACTTTTGGATGGGAGAATTTTAGTTTATCCTTTGCAGATAATTTCTCAGAAGTAATAATATTTTTTTAAATTTATTTTTATTTTTATTTTTTTTGGAGAGAGACAGAGAGAGGGAGAGGGAGACAGATAGAGATGGGTGTGCCAGCAGTCTCTCAGCTGCTGCAAACGAACTCTGGATGCGTGCGCCCCCTTGTGGTCAAGTGCGGCATTGCGCCCTTGCGTCACTTTGCATCTGGCTAAACGTGGGACCTGGAGATTGGAACCGTTGGAGATTGGAACCAGTGTTCTTAGGCTTAGCAGGCAGGCGCCTTAACTGCTAAGCCATCTCTCCAGCCCAGAAGTAATAATATTTTTTAATGAGGGTCTTCAATGGATATAGTTACAATTATATAAGATGGCTGCTTTTGAGACATCTGTTGTACAACACAGTGCCTACTGTTTTAACAAGGCAGCTTTGAATCCTTCGCCATTTGTTAAGAGAATAGATTTCATACTGTGCTCTCAACACATACAGAGAAAGGAAGGAGGAAATTTTTACAGTTTATGGACATTTTTTATTTTGTTTTATTTTTTATTGACAACTTCTTTAATTGTAGACAATATCCCATGTTATTTCCCTCCCTCCCCCCACTTTCCTCTTTGAAACTCCACTCTCCATCATATCCCCTCCCCCTCTCAATCAGTCTTTCTTTCATTTTGATGTCATCATCTTTTCCTCCTGTTATGATGGTCTTGTGTAGGTAGTGTCAGGCACTGTGAGGTCATAGATATCCAGGCCATTTTGTGTCTGGAGGAGCACGTTGTAAGGAGTCCTACTCTTCCTTTGGCTCTTACATTCTTTCCGCCCCCTCTTCCGCAATGGACCCTGAGTCTTGGAAGGTGTGTTAGAGATATTTCAGTGCTGAGCACTCCTCTGTCACTTCTTCTAAGCACCATGGTGTCTTCTGAGTCATCCCAAGGTCACCACCATCTGAAAAGAGAAGCTTCTCTAACCAAAAGTGAGAGTAGCATTAATATATGGGTATGGACATTAAGAGAAGTGTTTACTGGGCAGTTTGGTGAACATAGCATATAGTATATATATTTAGCCAGATGCCAGCAGACGTTACACCCCTAGGGCTCATGACTACCCCTGTTGTAGGTTTTCAGTATCAGGGATGTGTTCCCTCCCATGGAGCAGGCCTCCAGTACAATTAGAGAGCGGTTGGTTTCCCCCATAACAGACATGCCACTATTGCACTTGTTGGCTCATTTGGCCTGGCTGGCCAAATTTAAGGCTTGCAGTGTCCACTACTGAGTATCTTCACTGGTGATTTCTCTCTCCCATTGAACTGCATGCAGCGTAGCTTTTTCCAGCTTTCTGTCAGATGGTCCACATTAAGGAGGCTTTCAGCTCAGCTCCAGCAGGTTTTCTCAGTGACCTTGTAACCCAAGTATGTGGAGTCTTCAGCAATAGGGTCTTACCATCTACTCCTGGTGGGAAACCAAGGGCCTTGGCAATGGCCTATAATGTTTTGCGGGTACCTGGCCAACAACTCACTGGAAGGTATCCCATCCCTGGCACTGAAAATTTCCTCTTAACAATCTATGGCTGCTGAGGAGTTTATGGACATTTTTATTACACTGACTTTTTAAAGTGGGTCTTATGTCCCTCAGGCTGAGGCTGGCCTAGAACTTACTGTGTAGCTAAGAATGATCTAGAACTTCTAATCCTTCTGCCTTCTGGACTTCCCAAGTGCTGGTATTACAGGCATGTGCCCCCATGCCCAACGCTAGGTACCTCTTAATATATCAACCATCTCTCAATAGTCCTTTAAAATAAGAGCAAAGGAAGCCAGGCGTGGTGGCGCACGCCTTTAATCCCAGCACTTGGGAGGCAGATGTAGGAGGATCAATGTGAGTTTGAGGCCAGTGTGGGACAGACTGAGTGAGTTCCAGGTCAGCCTGGGCTAGAGTGAGACTCTCAATCATGGATGAGTCAGGAAATGGAAATTCCTGAGAGATTATGTTGCTTATTCAAGTAGAAATATCTCCTGAAGATGAATGAAAAGGAAATTGATTATCTCTGTGCTGCAGAAACTTTGCATGAATACATAACATCCTTTTTGCTTCTTGGATCAGAGCTGAGAATTTGGGGGCTGGGCTCAGTTGGCAAAGTGCTTGTCTTACAAATATGAAAACTTGAGTGTGGCGGGCATGGTAGTGCACGCCTTTTAAACCCAGCACTCAGGAGGCAGAGGTAGAAGGATCACCGTGAGTTCGAGATCACCCTGAGACTATTCCAGGTCAGCCTAGGCTAGAGTGAGACCCTAAGTCCAAAAACCAAAAATACTTGAGTGTGATTTCTTGAAGCCATGTAACAAAGCCAGAAATAGTGGCACATGCTTATAATCCCAGTGCATGGGATATAGAGACAGCTGTATCTCTGGGGCTTACTGGATGTCCAGTCTAGCCTAATGAGGCAAATTCCAGGAGAATGGGAGGCTATCTTTTTTTTTATTATTTGAGAGAGACAGAGAGAGAGAATGGGTGCACCGGCAGCCTCTCAGCAGCTGTGAACAAACTCCATATGCGTGCGCCCCCTTGTGGGCAAGTGCGGCATTGTGCCCTTGTGTCACTTTTTGCATCTGGCTAAACGTGGGACCTGGAGAATCGAATGGGCGTTCTTAGGCTTGGCAGGCGGGTGCCTTAACCTCTAAGCCATCTTGCCAGCCCTGGGAGACTATCTTTTTTTTAAAAAAAAAAAAAAAGGTGACACAAGGGTGCAATGCCACACTTGCCAACAAGGGGGTGCACGCATCTGGAGTTTGTTCACAGCTGCTGGCGTGCCCATTCTCTATCTGTCCCTCTCTCTCTCTCTCTCAAAAAAATAAAAATAAAAAACAAAAACAGGTGGACACCCACAGAATGTCACTTGAGGTTGTTCTCTGGCCAATACACATGTGTACACATATGTGCTCCCCCCACATGGACACACACACACACACACACACACACACACACACACACACTGTGTGTCCCTCTCTAATGGGTTTGGAGGTCTGGTGAGTTGGTCAATATAACATAACATAACATAACATAACATAACATAACATAACATAACACATAACAAGGTGGAAGATTGTATAATGGCATTTAAGTCATCCGAGGCTAATGTGGTGATCAAACATGGTATCTTCCAGGTGTCTGCAGAAGACATACCCTTCCCAGCTCCCATCCCTCAGCGTCGTCCTCATCTTCATGGATGAAGCTCTGTCCATTATCCAACGCGCCATCACCAGCATCATCAACCGGACCCCCCCGCAGCT
The DNA here is from genome assembly GCA_036365145.1 of Orientallactaga sibirica. Lineage (NCBI taxonomy): Eukaryota > Metazoa > Chordata > Mammalia > Rodentia > Dipodidae > Orientallactaga > Orientallactaga sibirica. The sequence continues at coordinate 3,430,421 of JAEOAD010002324.1, read as the reverse complement.
GCTGAGGGAGATAATCTTGGTGGATGATTTCAGCTCGCATGGTGAGCACCCTGAGAACAAAAAGAACATTGTGAAAATGGCCCGCTGCCCCGTGTAAGCTTGTCTAGAGAGACCTATTGCTTTAGAGTTTGGGGGCTTCTTGTGGAGGGAAAAGAAAAGGGTAATTCACTGGGGAGTGTATTTGCGCAGCCACACTGAAATCTCACCAAGCCAAGAGAGAAGTTCGCCATCTCAAGGGCACCAAGGAGGAAAGCGAGGCAGAGAAGGGCAGCACAGCATGGGGACAGCACAGGACAGGTCAGCGTGGCGCTGGGTCGGGACCCCAGGGGTGCGGTCCTGTGTGGCTCCTATGCCATCTGTGCCTTCTTTATGCACTGTGAAGGAGATCTGCATGGTGAGGGGGTGTGGAGTCCTAGCAAGGTTGTCAGACCCCCCCCCCCAAGAAGGGATTCGGGGCTGTGCCTTCTAAGGAAAGGATGGAAAGGATGGATCCTTCCAGGTGATTAGGCTCTGACACCCCTCACACCAGTAGCAAGTCTGACCCCCCCCCCGGAAGCTCCAGCCCCAGGTTTGGCTCATCAAAGGAGGACACTCGGGGAAGAGGCAGACAGTAGACCTGAGTCCTTGCCTTCTGACTTCAGGATCCCAGCTCCATCTTCCTGATTACCATGGCTTCAGACCCAGCAGACTTCTGAGCTAGGCGCAGAGAGGATTAGTTGGTGTGCCCGTGGTTCATGGGGCGTTCAGTCCTGTTCCGTGATACCAATCAGAGCACGGTGTGCCCATTCTCTTTCTCTCTATCTGCCTCTTCCTCTCTCTCTCTAATAAATATATAATAACATTTTTTTTTAAAAGAGGTACTAACACTTGGCTGACTTTGATAAATAAATAGGGTTAAAAAAGAAGAGTTGAAGGCTGGATTGATGGCTTAGAGGTTAAGGCGCCTGCCTGCTAAGCCTAAGAATGCAGGTGAAAGGTTGCACATGTCCACTAGGTGGCGCAGGCATCTGGAGTATGATTGCAGTGGCTGAGGCTCTGGTGTTCCAATTCTCTTTCTCACTCTCTCTCTCACTTGCGCGTTCTCTCAAAAATAAAATTAAAAAAAAAAGAAAGGAGGGAGGGAAGACAACACCTTATCAACAGTCTGGGAATAGTGTTTGCTGCTTACACAATATGGAGTGAATTCTTTAGCTAGAAGCTGGCACAAAAGATCACTCAACACATTTGTATTTGTTATTCCTTGAGGAATGCCACCAGAACAACATAAGTTGTTTGTAGATTATCCACCAAGTCTTGCCAGTTTCACTCTGCACATGTTCCAGGGGTTTCTGCAAAGTTGTCCCTCAGGTCTGTCCTATTCAATTCTCCCAGGAATTTCTCGGTATATAAAGTGATCTTCTTTTAAAAATATTGTTATTGGGAGCCGGGCGTGGTGGTGCACGCCTTTAATCCCAGCACTCGGGAGGCAGAGGTAGGAGGATTGCCGTGAGTTCGAGGCCACCCTGAGACTACATAGTTAATTCCAGGTCAGCCTGGGCCAGAGTGAGACCTACCCTAAAAAACAAAAAAAAAATATATATATAAGAAAAGATGGCTTAGCTGGTTCCAATCTGCCTCCTAAGCCTAAGAACGCTGGTTCCAATCTCCAGCGGTTCCAATCTCCAGGTCCCACGTTTAGCCAGATGCAAAGTGACGCAAAGGGCGCAATGCCACACTTGACCACAAGGGGCACACGCATCTGGATTTCATTCATAGCAGCTGAGACACTGCTGCGCCCATCTCTGTCTTCCTCTCCTCCTCTCTCTCTGTCTCTCTCTGTGTCTCTCTCTAAAAATAAAAATAAATAAATAATATAAAAAATATATTTTTTTGATTTGTTTTTATTTTTTGGAGAGAGACAGAGAGAGAGGGAGAGGAAGACAGATAGAGAATGGGTCTCAGCCTCTCATCTGTCTTCAAACTCAGATCTTCTCCATCTGTCTTCTCTCTCTCTCTCTCTGTCTCTCTCTCTAAAAATAAAAATAAATAAATAAAATAAAAAATATATTTTTTGATTTATTTTTATGTTTAGAGAGAGACAGAAAAAATAAAAATAAATCAAAAAATATATTTTTTATTTTTTTTATTTATTTTTATTTTTAGGAGAGAGACAGAGAGAGAGGGAGAGGAAGACAGATGGAGAATGGGGGCGCCAGCAGCCTCTCAGCTGCTGCGAACGAACTCCAGATGCGTGCACCTCCTTGTGGTCAAGTGTGGCATTGCGCCCTTGTGTCACCTTGCATCAGGCTAAACGTGGGACCTGGAGATTAGAACTGACATTCTTAGGCTTAGTGGGCAGGCGCCTTAACCACTAAACCATCTGTCCAGCCCAAATATTATTTATTTATTTATTTGAGAGAAGAGAGAGTGAGACAGATAGAGAATGGGCATGTCAGGGCCTCTAGCCACTGCAAACAAATTCCAGATGCATGCGCCACCTTGTGCATCTGGCTTATGTGGATCCTGGGCAATCAAATCTGGGACCTTTGGCTTTGCAGGCAAGTGCCTTAACAGCTAAGCCATCTCTCCATCCCCTAAAATGTACTTTTAAAAATTTTATTTGTTGGTTTTTTTGAGGTAGGGTCTCACTCTATCCCAGGCTGACCTGGAATTCACTATGTAGTCACAGGGTGGCCTTGAACTTATGATGATCCTCCTACCTCTGCCCTCCCTCCCCCCGTGCTGGCATTAAATGCGTGCACCACCACCACACCCAGGTTGAAATGTCCTTCTAATGGTGACTCTCAACCTAATTTAGTAGACTGTCATTTGAGGAAGGAAATGAAGCAAATATCAGGCTGGTAAGGGGAGGAGGGTGCCGGGGGAAACACTACCTCTGGCCTCAAGCAGGGCTCTGGAATTGCCTGTCTTACACTGGGCAGCAGGACGCTTCTGTACCACGTGAATGTTTGCACTCGGTCCTTTCTATGTGCGTGTGTTTGGTTGGCAGGAGAGCTCAAGCAGCAATTGGATGAGAAGGTTCAGCTTTACAACCAGGAGCATCCAGGCCTGCTGAAAGTGATCAGGCACACAGAGAGACAAGGCCTTGCTCAAGCGCGAAACACTGGCTGGGCGGCCGCCACGGCTGACGTGGTTGCCATCTTGGATGCTCATGTTGAAGTGAACGTTGGGTGGTAAGGCTCCTGAGGGAGGCTGGTGCTCCTGGAAAAGGGTAGAACTGACCGGATGGTGCAGAGACACAGAACCAGCACCTTTAACACAGGAAAGCTCCCGAGACAAGTGGCTTCTTAGCAGGCATGCTGGCTGGCTAAGAGAAAGAGTGTAGGCTGGTATAGGGGTGCAGGCCCATAATCCCAGCATCTGGGAGGTGCAGGGAAGAGGCTCACAGGTTTTTTATTTTCAACCTGGCTGAGAGAGCAGGAGCTTAATTAAATATCAAAAGCTGAGCCCTGACCCAGACTTCACTAAATATATATATATATTTAATTTATTTGAGAGGGACAGAGAGAGAGAGAGAGAATAGGTGCTCCACAGCCTCCAGCCACTGCAAATGAACTCCAGATGCATGTGCCACCTTGTGTACCTGGCTTATGTGGGTACCGGGGAGTCGAGCCTCGAACCTGGGTCCTTAGTCTTCACAGGCATGCGCTTCACCGCCAAGCCATCTCTCCAGGCCTCACTAAATATTTTGACGTTGAACAAGCCACTTGACTGGACATTTGTATCTTTATAAGACAGCACTGTTCCATTGGGAATGCCCCTAGCTTTCCTGAAATGACACGACGTAAAGGTTACGTGACAACGTGGAGAATCACGTGAGGAAGACACTTTTGGGAAACTGTAGACGGTAGAACACTGATAGTCTGATTCCCACTGGCCCGGGTGGGGGGTGATGGTCCTTAAAGACTAGTTTCAGGTCTGCTCTTGATGTGAGTGAACACCTAAAAGCCCTAGCTGTCTTGAAGGCCAAAGAAACGCTCTGCACTCTGGCGAGTCCCGCTAGCTTCCAGTCCAGCTTCAGTGAGAAAGCCCTGGGCGTCAGGACAAGCCTCATCAAGCGGCTTTGTCTGTTCCTGCCGAGGCTGGTCCTCACATCCACGCCGATCTTACTGACTCCACACTCCTTTGCCAGGGCTGAGCCCATACTGGCTCGGATCCAGGAAGACCGCACTGTCATTGTGTCTCCTGTGTTTGACAACATTCGTTTTGATACCTTCACACTGACCAAGTATGCCCTGGCAGTGCACGGGTTTAACTGGGAGCTGTGGTGCCGCTACGATGCACTCCCACAAGCCTGGCTGGATCTGCATGATGTCACCGCTCCAGCGAAGTAAGTCGGGGTAGGCTCAGGGGAGCCTGACTAGCATACGGGGAAGCTGGAAGGGATGGTGTGGGGCTCGTCTATCTTTGGTGGTAGTCATGGAGAGGCTGGGTGGTGGACTGGAGGGGCTTGGGTAAAGGATCAAGGATTAAGAAAAACGAACAGGGGGCTGGAGAGATGGCTTAGCGGTTAAGCGCTTGCCTGTGAAGCCCAAGAACCCCGGTTCGAGGCTTAACTCCCCAGTACCCACATAAACCAGATGCACAAGGTGGCGCATGCATCTGGAGTTCGTTTGCAGTAATTGGAGGCCCTGGTGCACCCATTCTCTCTCTGCTTCTGCTTCTTTCTCTCTCTGTCGCTCTCAAATAGATAAATAAAAATAAACAAAAAAAATTAAGTCGGGCGTGGTGGCACACGCCTTTAATCCCAGCCCTTGGGAGGCAGAGGTGGGAGAATCACCGGGAGTTTGAGGCCACCCTGAGACTACATAGTTAATTCCAGGTCAGCCTGGACCAGAGTGAGACCCTACCTTGAAAAAACCAAAAAAAAAAAAAAAAAAAAAAAAAATTTTAAAGTAAAACAAACAGTAATAACAACAATTTAAAAAACCCAAAGAACTGACTCACATAAGAAAGCACAGACATTTGGGGCTATTTATTATTGAGTGCTTTCAGACAAAAATATTTAGCATCTTAGAAAACACTAGGGGCCATTCCAAGCATTATGAAGAAAGATGCTGTTCTAATATCATTCATGAGAGGCGATGACCGCAGGGTAGGTAAGGGGAAGCTATGGGCCCCTCGTGTACCCAGAGCATCTGTACATGGCCTTCAGAACACAAAGAAGGGTCGGTGGAGTTCTGAAGAGTAAGCCATTGTAGGGCCTCCTCTTCCCTCCCATCCCCTGCACCCTGACCTGTCCCTCATGGCCCTCTTGCCCTTTGCTGTAGGAGTCCGTCCATCATGGGCATCCTGGCTGCCCACAGGCTCTTCCTGGGAGAGATCGGGGCTCTGGATGGTGGCATGCTGGTCTACGGAGGCGAGAACGTGGAGCTTAGCCTCAGGGTGCGTACCTTTTCCTCCTCTTTACCACACAGAGCAGAAAGGGAACTACTGAGAAGGTCGTCAGGGGCTGGAGAGATGGCTTAGTGGTTAAGGTGTTTGCCTGGGAAGCCAAAGGACCCAGGTTCGATTCCCCCAGGACCCACGTAAGACAGATGCACAAGGTGGCGCATGTGTCCTGAGTTCATTTGCAATGGCTGGATGTCCTGGCGCATCCATTCTCTCTCTCTCTTTCTCTTCCCGCCCTCTCTCAAATAAATAAACAACAAAACTTTTTTTTTTTTTAAAGAAGGTTATTGGAACAATTTGAAGCCATCAGCTCAGGAGACAGACAGATTGCCATGTGTTCAGCTCACTCGTCCGAGGAATGGGCACTAGGAAACAGGGCTTCTAGAATGGAACTTTGTGACAGAGACCCACATTGTATAACCTGGGAGGTTGGGGGTGGGAAGGGGTAGAGTTGATGCTACACAATTGTCCTTCTTTTCTCTGAGGACTTTAGACATTTCTCTTGGGATAAACTTTAAGGAAGACAGCTGTCTGTAAGTGAAAAAGTGAGAAAACAGGAATGGTGGGGGGAGGGGGCAGGGAATGACGAAGCAGCCCTGCCTGCTTCTGAGTGGACAAGCAGAGGCATGGTCAAGTCATCAGAGAATGATCCAGAGACGGGCACAGCACTGACATCTTTAATCCATCATCTTTCCAGCTCCTATGTGTGTGTGTGTGTGTAAAACAATCCTGGATGCACACTTGAGCAGCTGAGCCCCTTGTCTGCCCGTGCAAACTTCCCATGCTTGTTTAGGTCCAATGCACACCTGATTTCTACGCTCTGTAAGGACCTTCAGGGCGTTCACGAAGACCACTAGAGACATCACAATTACACGTTCCCATTAGCAACTGTCAGAAAGGAAAAAGTGCTGTCTGTCACGGTTCTCAGACATCCTGGGCTGGGAAGATTGCAGCCCGAGTGCTTGCTGAGCAAGCATGAGGACCTTAGTTGGAATCCCTAGCACCCATGGGTGCGGTGGCCCACCTATAATCCCAGTGCTCAGTGGAGATGGGATCTTCCAGGGAGCGGGCTAGCTAGACTAGCAAAGCTGGCAACATCTGGGTTCCAGTGAGAGCCCCTGCCTCGGTAAATAAGGTGGAGAGCAATTGAGGAAGGTGTCTGATGTCAACCTCTGGCCTCCACCTGTGTGCACACACATGTGCACTCGTGCACACACACACGGGCACTCATGGGCGCAGGAACAGGCATATGTGGCACACAGCACGTAAGGCAGAAGATGGTGGATGGATGTCTGTAGTTCTCCTGGCCCAGCCGGGCTATGATGGAGCAGGTCTACTCCATACGTCTCCCGCTATTGAGACAGAAGTCACCCAGGGAAAGAAAGCTTTCCCATGGTGCACCAGTGGACTCGTGTGACGTCTCTTGAAGTTCTGGGCTCAGAAGTTGTACGCCGCCTCAAAGCCACAGGGACAAGCTCAAAGGGGAGTGAAGAATCGGAGCCGGTAAAGGCGATGCGTCACAATCAATTTGGGAACGGGTTTTGTAACGATTAACTCCTTGTTGCTGGGACAAAATATACCTGGCCAGAAGCTGCTTGTGGAAGGAAAGCATCTAGTTACATTTCCGAGGGGAAATTTCTATCGTGGTGGAGGAAAGTGGGAAGGAGCAGACAGCTGGAGTCACGTCTTCACAGGGAAGAAGTATAGAGAAGCAACAACAAGCAGGGCCAGGCTGTGACACCTCAAGGCCTGTCCCCAGGGACACACCTCCTCCAGCAAGGCTCCACCTTCTAGAGGCTCCACAACCTTCCGAAACAGTGCCACCAAGTCGGAATTAAATCTTCTATCTATGGGGTACATGCCACACTCAAACCACCACAGGTTCCATGCATGACACATCCCTTCTACTGTACCGTTTTTCCTCCTCCGTAGCATTACAGGCCCTCATTAAAAGGCTCTGCCCCTGGAGTTTGGGACTCTTTATTATTTTACAAATCTGTAATTCTTAATTTTTTTTTTTGCCTCACCCATGCTAGGCAAGCTATAACCTTTCTGATTTTATTTTTTTCAATATTTTATTTTTATTTACTTATTTATTTGAGAAAAAGAGGGAAGGAGAGAGAGAAAGAGGCAGAGAGAGAGAGAGAGAGATGGGTGCATCAGGGCCTCCAGCTGCTGCAAAGAACTCCAGATGCATGTGCCACCTTGTGCATCTGGCTTACGTGGGTCCTGGGGTGTTGAACTTGGATCCTTGAGCTTTGCAGGCAAGTGCCTTAACTGCTACGCCATCTCTGCAGCCCTCTGTTTTTATTTATTTATTTTTTAGCTTTTGGTTTTTTGAGGTAGGGTCTCACGCTAGCCCAGGCTGACCTGGAAGTCACTATGTAGCCTCAGGGTAGCCTCGAACTCACGGTGATCCTCCTCCCTCTGCCTCCCAAGTGCTGGGATTAAAGGCATACACCACCACACCCGGCCTCTGTTTTTATTTTTGATGACAGACCTGGGTCACCAGATCTAGCTTTAAGGCTGACCTCTAATAGAAGCAACGCAAGGTGATTAAGTGTCACCCAGGAAGTCCGATAGACAAGCCCAAACCTGCCACTTTTAGGTAGAGAAAGTTTGGCGGAGACGATTTTGGACATGTAACTTTAAGGCATCAGTGTCTGAGTTACATTCTTGAGGCTGTTAGAGCAGGCACCTAGCATGGCGAGAGACGCGTGGCTTATCCTAACCCATACGTGCTGTTGCAGGCAGGTTTGCATTGCTGGCAGAAATCACCTGACCAAGAGCAGTTTGTGGGGGAAAGGGTTTATTGTGGCTTACAGATTTTAGGGGAAGCTGCATGAAGGCAGGGGAAAATGATAGCATGAGCAGAGGGTGGATATCACCTCCTGGCCAACATCAGGTGGACAACAGCAACAGGAGAGTGTGCCAAACACTGGCAAAGGAGAAACCGGCTATAACACCCATAAGCCTGCCCCCAATGGGCGTTCCAGGAGGCGTTCATTCCCAAATTTCCATCAGCTGGGGACCTAGTGTTGGGAACATGGAAGTTTATGGGGGACTCCTGAATCAAGCCACCACACATGGTGAGTGAGGGCAATAATAATAATGAGCATTGTAGACTCCACTAACTTACTTACTGGGGACTGAGCTTCTGTAAAGTGCCTCCTCTCTCTCCCAGCTGACATCCTGAGTGGAGATGAGGTGCTCTCTGGCCCACTGTGATAAGTGCAGGAACAGGTTAATTCTGGTGTGGAATGTGTTCAGTTCTGCTTCCTTCGGCTCTTTCTCACCGACACGGATGGCCCTCCAGCTATCAGTTACGTGCAGTTAGACCCACATTTAGGGTTAGCAAGTAGACGTGGAGGCTTTTCTGGGTTAGACCTTTCCCTGCAGTCATCCTTGCTAGAGAAGGTAACTCCCCAGCCGGGCGTGGTGGCGCACGCCTCAAACCCCAGCACTCGGGAGGCACAAGTAGGAGGATCATTGTGAGTTCAAAGCCAGCATGAGACTACATAGTGAATTCCAGGTCAACCTGTGTGGGTCCTTGCTGTTCCCAAGGGACGTTGGCCACCGATGTCCTGGGCACAGGAGGAGTTGGGGGAAGCAGGGTCTTGGAGTGGGTGAGTGCGGCGAGCAATGAACCACCCCGGAGACACTCTGATGGATAGCTCGCTCTCATTTATTCAATCGGGGAGTGGGTTCATAAACACTTGAGAAAGGTTGAGAAGGCACATACAGACTATAAGGTGAGTGGATACATAGGTTTATCTAATTGGCTGGTGTTGGAAGGCAGAAGTTGCGAGGGAGAAGCTGCAAGGGAGATAACAGAAGTGGCGGGAAAAGCTCCGTGACTTCAGCCCCATATTGGATGGCTACAGCTGCAGGGAGACTGTCTACTACCTTATAAGGGTCTCTTGGGCAGCTGGCCACAAGGTCAGGAACTGAGGGGGGCACAAAACCTGACTATGGAATGCTCAGGTGCTTTTAGGATGGGGGAGAAAGAAAGAGAAAAGAAAGAAAGAAAGAAAGAGAGAGGGAGGGAGGAAAGAAGGAAGAAAGAAAGAAAGGAAAGAAGGAAAGAAGCTTTGGGTTGGAGAGATGGCTTAATGGTTAAGATGTTTGCCTGCAAAGACAAAGGACCCTGGTTCGATTCTCCAGGTCCCGTGTAAACCAAATGCACATGGCAACACATGCGTCTGGAGTTTCTTGGCAGTGGCTAGAGGTTCTGGCGTGCCCATTCTCACTCTTTCTCACTCCCCCTCTGTCTGTGTCCAATAAATAAAAATAAAATCTGTAAAACGAAAGAAAGTTTATTGCTTTTAACAGTATAAGACTTTTATTTTTTGTATGTATGATATGTGTGTGCGTGCATATTCATGCATATAGGTGTAGGTGTGCCCGTGTCACAGATCACGCGTGGAGGTGAGGTCAATTTTGGGTATGAGTCTTTGCCTTTTACTTTATTATTCACCACACTGTCTTTACTGACGAGCTGGGCTGGCCCATGAATCTCCAGGCAATCCTCTTGTCTCCATCTCCCCTCTTGTCCTGGGCACACACTGGGATTACAGATGCTTGTGCCACATCTGCCCACGCTGGGATCACAGATGTTTGTGCTGTAGCATCGGGCTTTACAAGGGTCTCGGGAGCAGAACTTAGTGCTCACACTTGGGCAGTGAGCACTTTATCCACTGAGCGACCTTCCCAAGCCCCGCTTTTAAAAACAGCGTTTTGATCTCAAACCCACCTTCCAAGGCTCAGGGTCTATTGCGGAAGAGGGGGCGGAAAGAATATAAGAACCAAAGGAAGAATAGGACTCCTTACAACGTGCTCCTCCAGACACAAAATGGCCTGGATATCCATGACCTCACAGTGCCTGACACTACCTACACAAGACCATCATAATAGGAGGAAAAGATGATGACATCAAACTGAAAAGAGAGACTGAGAGGGGGAGGGGATATGATGGAGAGTAAAGTTTCAAAGGGGAAAGTGGGGGGAGGGAGGGAAGTACCATGGGATATTATATACAATTAAAGAAATTGTCAATAAAAAATAAACATATATATTTTAAAAATGAATAAATACAAACAGTGTTTTGCTATGTAGCTTTAACTAGCTCTGGCTTCACTGAATGGACCAGCATAGCCTTGAATTTATGGCAGCCCACCTGCCTCTGTCTCTGGAGCACGGGGATTACAACAGTGCAGAGGGTGAATAGTATTCATGTGTGTGTGTGTGTGTGTGTGTGTGTGTGTGTGTTTTCTTTATTCCTTCATCCATTGATGGATACTACATCTTCTTTGGGTGTCGTGAATAGTGCTGCAATACACACTGGAGTGCAGGTGCAGGTCCCTCTGACACCAGGGCTTCCTTTCCTTTGGTTAAACACCCAGCACAGGATGGCTGGGTCCCATGGTATTCCATGTCATTTTCCAAGGAGTCTGAATATTGTTTTTTTACAACAGTCCACTAATTGACATTTCCACCCTAGTGTGTAAGAGTTGCCTTTTCTTCAGATTCTTGCCGGTGCTTCTCTCTCTGGCAGCAGCTTTTCTAGCTGGGAAGAGGGGGTGCTCACTGTGTTTTATCTGAGAAGAGGGGTACTCACTGTGTTCTATCTGGGAAGAGGGGTACTCACTGTGTTCTATCTGGGAAGGGGGTACTCACTGTGTTCTATCTGGGAAGAGGGGTACTCACTGTGTTCTATCTGGGAAGAGGGGTACTCACTGTGTTCTATCTGGGAAGGGGGTACTCACTGTGTTCTATCTGGGAAGGGGGTACTCACTGTGTTCTATCTGGGAAGAGGGGTACTCACTGTGTTCTATCTGGGAAGAGGGTACTCACTGTGTTCTATCTGGGAAGGGGGTACTCACTGTGTTCTATCTGGGAAGAGGGGGGTACTCACTGTGTTCTATCTGGGAAGAGGGGTACTCACTGTGTTCTATCTGGGAAGGGGGTACTCACTGTGTTCTATCTGGGAAGAGGGGGTACTCACTGTGTTCTATCTGGGAAGAGGGTGTTCTATCTGGGAAGGGGGTACTCACTGTGTTCTATCTGGGAAGAGGGGTACTCACTGTGTTCTATCTGGGAAGAGGGTACTCACTGTGTTCTATCTGGGAAGAGGGTCTGGGAAGAGGGGTACTCACTGTGTATCTGGGAAGAGGGTACTGTGGGAAGGGGGTACTTGTTCTATCTGGGAAGAGGGGTACTCACTGTGTTCTATCTGGGAAGAGGGTACTCACTCTGGGAAGAGGGGTACTGTGTCTCTATCTGGGAAGGGGGTAAGATCTGGGAAGAGGGGTACTCACTGTGTTCTATCTGGGAAGAGGGGTACTCACTGTTCTATCTGGGAAGGGGGTACTCACTGTGTTCTATCTGGGAAGAGGGGTACTCACTGTGTTCTATCTGGGAAGGGGGTACTCACTGTGTTCTATCTGGGAAGAGGGGTACTCACTGTGTTCTATCTGGGAAGGGGTACTCACTGTGTTCTATCTGGGAAGAGGGGTACTCACTGTGTTCTATCTGGGAAGAGGGGTACTCACTGTGTTCTATCTGGGAAGAGGGGTGCTGTGTTTTATCTGGGAAGAGGGGTACTCACTGTGTTATATCTGGGAAGGAGGTACTCACTGTGTTCTATCTGGGAAGAGGGGTGCTCACTGTGTTCTATCTGGGAAGCTCACTGGGATCTGGGAAGAGGGGTACTCACTGTGTTCTATCTGGGAAGAGGGGTACTCACTGTGTTCTATCTGGGAAGAGGGTACTCACTGTGTTCTATCTGGGAAGAGGGGTACTCACTGTGTTCTATCTGGGAAGAGGGGTACTCACTGTGTTCTATCTGGGAAGTGTTCTCTCTGGGAAGGGGTACTCACTGTGTTCTATCTGGGAAGGGGGTACTCACTGTGTTCTATCTGGGAAGAGGGGTACTCACTGTGTTCTATCTGGGAAGGTACTCACTGTGTTCTCTCTGGGAAGGGGGTACTCACTGTGTTCTATCTGGGAAGGAGGTACTCACTGTGTTCTATCTGGGAAGAGGGGTGCTCACTGTGTTGTCTAGCTGGGCAGAGGTTGCACTGTGTTCTATCTGGGAAGGGGACACTGTGTTCTATCTGGGAAGAACTGTTCATCTGCTCTTCCTGGGAAGGGGGTACTCACTGTGTCCATCTGGGAAGAGGGGTACTCAGCTTCTGGGAAGAGGGGTACTCACTGCGTTCATCTGGGAAGCAGTCCCTTGTTCTATCTGGGAGAGCCACTGTGTTCTATCTGGGAAGGGGTACTCACTGTGTTCATCTGGTGGGAAGGGGGTACTCACTGTTTCTATCTGGGAAGGGGTTTTGTTCTGGCTGGGAAGGGGGTCACTGTGTTCTATCTGGGAAGGAGGTACTCCTGTGTTCTATCTGGGAAGCTTGGCATCTGGGAAGAGGGGTACTCACTGTGTTCCTGGGAAGGGGTACTCACTGGTTCTATGAAGAGGGTACTCACTGGGGAAGGGGGTCACACTGTGATTATCTGGGAAGGGGTACTCACTGTGTTCTCTAGAGCCAACAAGGGAGAGTGCTTCTAGTTAGGTGGACTCTCCCCTTTGTCTGGGATGGGAAGGAGGTCTCACTGTGTTCACTGGGAAGGAGGGGTGCTCTGGGAAGGGGGTACACTGTGACCTGGGAAGTGCCACTGTGTTCTATCTCCACTGTGTTCTATCTGGGAAGGAGGTACTCACTGTGTTTTATCTGGGAAGGAGATAGGTGACAGGGCTTCACACAAGGGAAAGGGTTGGGCATCTGGGGAGGTGTGGGTCTATCTGGGAAGAGGGCTCACTGTGTTCTATCTGGGAAGATCTGGGAAGGAGGTACTCACTGTGTTCTATCTGGGAAGGGGGTACTCACTGTGTTCTATCTGGGAAGAGGGGTGTGTGTTCTATCTGGGAAGGGGTACCACTGTGTTCTATCTGCCCTGTAGTTGGGAAGGAGGTACACTGTGTTCTATCTGGGAAGAGGGGTTCACTGAATCTGGGAAGAGTCTCACTGCAAAGGGTGGCTATCTGGGAAGGGGGTACACTGTGTTCCTCTCAGGACTTCTGGGAAAATTCACTGTGTTCTATCTGGGCTAAAGGCAGAGCGGATCCCTTCTTTGGGCCTTTTAGGAGAACTTCTGCTTCAGAGGGAAACAGTTGGGTCGATTCAGATGCTGTAGAACTTTGGAAAGCCACACAGAGGTGGGAAGACCAAACTTACAGTGTTTAAAAAACTGATTTTTATTTATTTATTTATTTATTTTCTTCTTCTTCTTCTTCTTCTTCTTCTTCTTCTTCTTCTTATTATTATTATTATTATTATTATTATTATTATTTTGGTTTTTCCTGGGTTCAGGTCCACTTTCAGCTTCTCAGGTCTCACTCTGGCCCAGGCTGACCTGGAATTAACTATGTTGTCTCAGGGTGGCCTCAAACTCACAGTGATCTTCCTTACTTCTGCCATCCTGCGCACACGTGACCAAGTGCCTGCTGGGATTAAGTGGGGAGATAGGTGACAGGGCTTCACACAAGGAAAAGGGTTGGGCAAGGTTGGGTCCTGGGAAGAGGGCTCAAGGAAGCGGCCAGTGTGTGTCTGACCTACTGCCCTGTAGTTGGCACAAAAGGATGTTTTTATGTCTTGTTTTGTTTTTTTTGGGCTTTTAGGAGAACTTCTGCTTCAGAGGGAAACAGTTGGGTCTCACTGCTGTAGAGCTCAGGCTGACCTGGAATGATTTTTACTTATTTATTCTCAGGGTGGCCACTCTGGTCCAGGCTCCTGTGATCCTCCTCACCTCTGCCTCCCAAGTGCTGGGACTAAAGGTGTGCACCACCACGCCCGCCCAAAAGGATGTTTTTATGTCTTGTTTTGTTTTTTTTTTTTTCGAAAAATGATTTTTAAACTCAGAGTGGTGGCTCTTCCTCCTATGCCTGGAATCCCAGTAAAAATGATTTTTCAAACTCAGAGTGGTGGCTCTTATGCCTGGAATCCCAGTACTCAGGACAGCGGCCATGAGTTTGAGGCCAGTCTGGGGGCTACATAATGAGCTTCTGGCCAGTTTGAGCTACAGAGTCAGTCTCTGTCTCTAAAAAAAGGCGTGGGGTGGGGGGAGGTCTGGAGAGATGGCTTAATGGTTAAGCACTTGCCTATGAAGCCTAAGGACTCAGGTTAGAGGCTCGATTCCCCAGTACCCATGTAAGGTGGCACATGCATCTGGAGTTCGTTTGCAGTGGCTGGAGGCCCTGGTGTGCCCATTCTCACACACACACACACTCTCTCTCCCTTCCTACTTCTGTATCTCTCTCTCAAATAAAAAAAAAATCTCAAAAAAGGTGGGGGTTAAGGGGGGAGGGGAGGTCTCAAGTGAGTGTCCTTGTCAACTCACTGACTATTTTGGGCTCAGCCCGTGGAGGAAGGTGACATTGTCCTCTTGCAGGTGTGGCAGTGTGGAGGGAAGATTGAAATCTTACCCTGCTCCCGGGTCGCTCACCTAGAGAGATACCACAAGCCCTATGCCTTGGATCTCTCTGCCGCCTTGAAGCGCAACGCCCTGCGCGTGGCCGAAGTGTGGATGGATGAGTTCAAGCACATGGTCTACATGGCCTGGAACATTCCTGTCCAGGTTGGTCATGAATTGAACAAAAGGAGAGAAGAACGCAGAGGAAGAAGTGGTGGTAATGGTGGGGATTGGGGAAGGGATAGAAAAATATACCCTGTCAGCCTTAAAGAATTAGGGTAAGGTCCCAAGAGTGTGACAATAGTGACACATTTGTGGATCAATAACTGTGTTTAGATGCTTTTCTATGTATTCATTATTCTTTTTTTTATTTTTATTTTATTTTATTTTGGGGGGGGAGAGAGACAGAGAGAGAGGGAGAGGAAGACAGATAGAGATGGACACGCCAGCAGCCTCTCAGCTGCTGCGAGTGAAATCCAGATGCGTGCGCCCCCTTGTGGTCAAGTGTGGCATTGCACCCTTGCATCACTGCATCTGGCTAAAAGTAGGACCTGGAGATTGGAACCACTGGAGATTGGAACCAGAGTTCTTAGGCTTAGGAGGCAGGCGCCTTAACCGCTAAGCCATCTCTTCAGCCCCATTATTCTTTTTTTTTTTGTTTTTTTTTTTTTTTAGTTTAATGAGTACTTGTATTGAGTTTGGTTTTATTTAAGATTTCTTTTTTTTTCGGGGCTGGAGAGATGGCTTAGTGGTTAAACGCTTGCCTATGAAGCCTAAGGACCTCGGTTCAAGGCTTGATTCTCCAGGACCCACGTAAGCCAGATGCACAAGGGGGTGCATGCCTCTGGAGTTCGTTTGCAGTGGCTGGAGGCCCTGGCACACCCATTCTCTCTCTCTCTCTCTCTCCCTGCCTACTTCTGTATCTCTCTCTCTCAAATAAATAAATAAATAATAAAATATTTTTTAAAAAAGATTTCTTTTTTTCGAGATAAGGTCTCACTCTGGTCCAGGCTGACCTGGAATTAACTATGTATTTTCAGGGTGGCCTCCAACTCATGGTGATCCTCCTACCTCTGCCTCCAGAATGCTGGGATTAAAGGCATGTGCCACCCATGCCCGGCCAAGATTTTTTTTTTTTTTTTTTTTGGAGACAGGGTCTCACATTGTGCTCAGGCCTGCCTGGAACTCACTATATAGCTCAAGCTGGCCACAAGCTTGTCGCCATCCTCTGACTCAGACCCCTGAGCGCTGGCACTGCAGGTCTGTACCATCATGCTGGCTTATCTGTGAATTTTTTTAACCATCCCAGTGCACTTATGGGGTATGTTCTACAGATGAGGAAGCCCAGGCACAAGTATTTGGAAGGATGCAGGCTGGAAGGATGGCTTAGCAGTTAAGGCGTTTGCCTGCAAAGCCAAAGGACCCAGGTTTGATTCCCCAGGACCCACGTAAGCCAGATGCAAGGGGGGTGCACACGTCTGGAGTTCGTTTGCTGTGGCTGGAGGTCCTGGTGTGCCCATTCTCTCCCTCCCCCCTTTCTCCCTTTCTCTCTGTCAAATAAATAAATAAATGATATATGTTTTTTTAAAGATTTGGAAGGAAATACAGTTCCTGGAGATAACCCATGTACAGGCAGTGAGATGCAAAGAGACAAGACGCTTGCAAGCAAGATAGAGCTATAAAGCACATTATCTTTCTCTCTCCCTCGCCCCCCCCCCACCTCTCTCTCTGCCCGGGCTGTCCTGAAGTTTGTTACATAGCTGAGGATGACCCTGAATTCCTGAATCCACCTCCTAAGGGCTAGGGTTTTAGACACATACTACAAACACCCTATTTACGCAGCACTGGGGATTGAACCCAGGGCTTCCTGCATGCTGGCCGAGCACCCTACTGACCGAGCTACATGCCTGACCTCAAGCATTTGCTTTCATGGGGGGGGCATCACTATGGCAGGTGGTGTGGTGGTTGGATGCCCACGAGTGGGGTGACCTGGGACTGAGACCACATCTTGTCCTGCCGGCCTGAGTCCGTTATGTTGTGCTGGCCTCACACCCTGACCTCTGACTCAGACTCCATGTCTGTGAAGCTGTGTTTGGCACACAGGGACTGGTCACCACGCTGGCCCGCTCTCCTCTCTTCCGTTACAGTGGGGTCAGGAGGCAGGTGTAAACTGGGAACGCTAAGCCTGGAAAATGTGAAAAGGGCAAAAATGGCCAAGCCTTCTTGAGAATTTAGTCATGAAAGTCCTTCCTGGGGGGTGGGGGTCCCTAGCTTACACTTAGCTCCCCGTTGGAAGAGATGAGTTAGGATCCTGAAGTTGATAGGCGAACAGGCACCCCCCAGGGCATCCACACTGTCCTCTCTCTGCGGAGTCCTCTCATGACTGGGACAAGCTGTGAAGGATCCTCTCTCTACATCAGGGAACCGTGACACTAATCTGAAATGAATGATACAGGGAAGATTCTGGAAAGATGGCAGACACAAGTGGTTTCCGAGTTTCCTTCGGATCGCTTCTCTTCGCTTCCTCACGGGATCTCTTTGCTGGAAAGATTCCTTTAATCTCAAAATCTTAGTGCCAGAAGGTTTGTTTCTTGAAAGCTTTTGACCGTGGTCAGCACAGGGGTGTTTTATGCCTCTTGGAAGCTGAAGCAAATGGCGTCTCAAACAGGAGAAGCTGTTGAGGAGAAGGAAGCTTGGATGCCCCTTTTGCAAGCTTGGTAGATGTCTTTGAAACCAGCAGAGGCTCTTAAGGCCCAAGGCTTTTAAAAAAAAAAAAAAAAATTATTTTTATTTATTTAGTTAGTTGACAGAGAAAAAGAGAGAGAGAGAGAGAGAGAGAGAGAACGGGCACACCAGGGCATCCAGCCACTGCAAAGGAACTCCAGACGCATGCACCCCCTTGTGCATCTGGCTAACGTGGGTCCTGGGGAGTCGAACCGGGGTCCTTTGGCTTTTGCAGGCAAATGCCTTAACGGCTAAGCCATCCTCCAGCCTCTAAGGCTTTTTTTCCCCCTGGAAATAGAAAACATCAGGGTCACCCCCAGGCTATGGGCTAGGACCACACCAACTGGAGACCCCAAGGGTGTTGTTTAAAGACCAAGGCACAGCCACAATGTGTTTCTTTCCAGAACTCTGGAATCGACTATGGGGACATTTCTTCCCGAGTGGCTCTACGTGAGAAACTGAAATGTAAATCCTTCGACTGGTACCTGAAGAACGTCTACCCACTCCTGAGGCCCATCGCCAACGTCGTGGGCTACGGGAGAGTATGTGCTGGCCAATTACATTTTAGATTTCACTGGTTTGGCTCCAAAAGACCATGCAAGAAGGTCAAATCACATGACTGCCCAGCCAAGGGACTTCGCCAAAGCCTTCCTCTCCAAAATCCTCTTCCTTATTTACCCCTGCTAGGGCTCCCGGTCTTGAGGGGTTTCCTGACCTGTCCCTTGCAGACTGCAGCCCTTACCTGACTCATTCTTGCCTGGGTCAGGGCCACTCCCCTGAACTGGGCAGGATCAGATCGCCCCCTGCTGGTTGCTGTTTATCTGACAACCTTGGTACTAGGGGACAATGCAGGGCCTTGCAAGGCCCAGGGTCCTCTTTTTCTGCTGCTTTCCAACAGTGTGGTCATTATTTTTTCTTTCCCCTTTAGATGAAAAATTTATTGGATCAAAAAATCTGCCTGGACCAAGGGCCTATTCCAGGAAACATTCCTATCATGTATACGTGCCATGAATTCAATCCACAGGTATAGTCTACATAACTTGCACCACGTGAGACTCAGTGTTAGAGGATGGGGAGGTGAGAGCTAAGCATTATGGGTATTGTGTAACTATGTCCTGTTTATTGAAAACATCACAGTACAATGGGGGCAGGGAGGCCAATAGGGGCAGGGAGGATAGGTAGGCAGGCTTTGTTTGACATTCCTCTTCCAGGTAATTAAAAAAAAAATTATTTTATTTATTTATGAGAGAGAGAGGGAGGCAGAGAGAGAGAGAGAGAATGGGTGTGCTAGGGTCTCCAGCCACTTCTAACGAACTCTGGTCATATGCACTGCTTTGTGCATCTGGTTTACAATGGGTCCTGGGGAATGGAAACTGGGTCCTATGGCTTTGCGGGCAAGTGCCTTAACCACTAAGCAATTTCTCCAGCTCTGGGTAATAATTTTTTTTGACAGTCATCTCCAATCCCTCCCTTTCTCTTTATCCCATCGTCTCTCCATCCTCTGGGCTGGCATGTGCCCGGGAGTATAGGGCGGTGAAGGCACCTGTGCTACTGCAGAGAAGGAGGCAGAGATCAGAGCCAGGAGCAAAGCCCATGCACAGCATGGAGGGCGTCTGGTAGCAGGCGCAGGGCGTGTCTCATCTTAGTTGGTCCTCCTGGCACTCGAGTGAGGGGTACCTGGCAGATGTCATTTCTGAGGGATAGGTGGAAAATCCAGGACATTAAGTCAACCTGTCATGCGAGCTCATTTCAGGGCCCTGTCAGGTTGGGAATTTTTGTTTTTGTCGTTTTTGTTTTGGTTTTTGTTTTTTGAGGTAAGGATTTGCTCTAGTCCAGGCTGACCCGGAAATTCACTATGTGGTCTCAGGGTAGCCTCGATCCTCCTACCTCTGCCTCCCCAAGTGCTGGGATTAAAGGTGTGTGCCACCATGCCCGGCTCAGGTTGGGAATTTGAAGGAAGGTTTCTGAGGGCTTTTGTAGATTATTATTATTCATTCATTCTTTCTTCTTCTTTCTTCTTCTTCGGATTTTCGAGGTAGGATATTCACTTTGTAGTGTCAGGGTGGCCTCGAACTCATGGCGATCCTTCCACCTCTGCCTCCTAAGTGCTGGGATTAAAGGCATGCGCCACCACGCCCGGCTTTTGGAGACTTCTTAATCTCAGCTGAGTGTTTGCTTTAAAGAGAATCTGCCCTCATCCACACACACTGTGATTGCTTTGGAGGCTGTGTTAGTCAGCTCTTCACTGCAGCGACACGGTGCCTGAGATGAGCGTGTGGAGGGCAGAAGAGTTTTCAGAGGTTTCAGTCCATGGCTGCTTGGTCCCCTTGTGGGCCTGTTGGTGGTGCATGTTATGGCAGAGTTCCCCAGTATGGCAAAACTGCTCACTTTCCTGCAGAGAGAGGGGGAGAAAAGCGAAGAGAAAGGGGGAGAGAGAGGGAAGAAAGAGAGAGGAAGGCCAGGGACAAGATATAGCCCCCAAGAACATGCCCCCAGAAGCTTCCTTCCTCCAGCTAAGCTCCATCTCCCAATAATACTGTCAGATGCGAGCTCACAGGCGGATGCATCTGTTCATTAGGCCAGGGTACTCACGAGCCAATGAGCTCTCAGTGGTCAGCTCCACCAGCTGAGGACCAATTCTTGAATACACGCGCCCTTCAGGGGAATGCTACTTACCCAAGCCAAAGCAGAGTTTTGTTTTAGAGACAGAGAAAGGGAAAGAGAGAGAGAGTGTGTGAGAATGGGCATGCCAGGGCCTCCAGCCACTGCAAACGAACTCCAGACGCATGCGCCCCCTTGTGCATTTGGCTTACATGGGACTTGGAGAAGTGAACTGGGGCCCTTAGGCTTGACAGGCAAACGCCTTAACCACTAAGCCATCTCTCCAGCCCCACATAGTTTTTTTTTAATTTTTTAATTTAATTTTATTTTTTATTGACAACTTCTTTAATTGTAGACAATATCCCATGGTACTTCCCTCCCGTCCCCCACTTTCCCCTTTGAAACTCCACTCTCCATCGTATCCCCTCCCCCTCTCAATCAGTCTCTCTTTTCATTTTGATGTCAAGATCTTTTCCTCCTATTATGATGGTCTTGTGTAGATAAAAATAGTTCTTTTTAAAATAATATTTTTATTTATTTATTATGAGAGAGAGCACGCCAGGGTTCTTGTGACTACCAATGAACTCCAGACCCATGTGCTACTTTGTGCAATCTAGCTTTATATGAATACTGGGGAATTGAAGCCAGGCCACAGGCTTGGCACTGAAGGGCCTTTATCCACTGAGCCATCTCTGCAGTCCCATAACAGAGTTTTTGTAGTAAAGGAGCTGGGCCGAGCATTCTCTCTCTCCTTAAGCTTCTTGCTGGAAGCTGTTGTGGCCTGGAAGAAAGACAGTGGGACTCCTGTGGCCCAGGAGAGTTCACACGTCTGTGGACTCATGGGACGCCTCCTGGTGTCCCCCCACAGCAGGTCCCTTGCTCTCTTGTAGAATGTATACTACCTGCTCACTGGGGAGTTCTACGTGGGCCATCTGGTTGCAGAGACAGGCGCTGAGGACCGCTGCTTAACAGACCCTGGCAGTGGTGAGAAGGCCACGCTGGAGCCGTGTTCCAAGGCAGTCAGAAGTGGACTGCATATCTATTGGGATTTTAAACAGGTGAGTGGCATGATTTGGAAAGGACCGGTATCTTCAGAGTCTTTAAAAAAAAAAAGAGGTTCTGATTTAATTGCGTTTGATAGTGTTTCAGGCAAATTAGCTTTTGTGGCAGCGTGCAAGGCAAACGTCACCTAGTCAGGAAACGGAGCCTCCTGACCACAGAGGGTTGAAAAGGAGAAACAGAGTCTGCTATGGCTCAGGATAGTCCTATAGCAGGCACTTCTAGAATGTTCTTCAACCCTTTCCATGGCTGTTTCCTCAACTCTAAACTCGAGATGAATTAATAAATATCTACTTTGTGGGTCTGTGGGGAGGATTAAATGAGATTCTGTGTGGCATGGGGCCTGACACATAGAGGTATGTGATCACTACCATCCATTAGTTGATTGTTATTGATTGATTGATTGATTTATGGGTGTGTCTATATGACTATGCAGAACAATGGAAGGGTTCACCAGGGCCTCTTGCTTTCTCAAACAAATGACAGACACACGTGTCACTTTGTGTCTCCCTTTACATGGGTAGTGTGGTAGTTTGAATATATGTCCCCCAATATATTCAGTGTTTTACTACTTATAGTTTGCATCTGCAATCACCTTGCTAGAGGCAAGGTCACTGGGGGCCCCGGT
The DNA here is from genome assembly GCA_036365145.1 of Orientallactaga sibirica. Taxonomy (NCBI): domain Eukaryota; kingdom Metazoa; phylum Chordata; class Mammalia; order Rodentia; family Dipodidae; genus Orientallactaga; species Orientallactaga sibirica. The sequence goes on along the minus strand of JAEOAD010002324.1, from coordinate 3,408,547 downwards.
CTTAAGGTGTGGTGATGGTTTGAGATTCCATTGTAAAGATATGCAAAGTGTGCCTAGCAGGAGTTCCTGAAGTGTGCTGTGTGACCTTTTGGCTGTAGTTTTGCTCTGTGTGCTGTGGTGGCTGGTTGGCTTTTTTCTCTCTCTGCTTGGCCCTGTGGAGAGCAGGCTGCTTCTCTTGCCGTTATGGAACTTCCCTGGATCTGTAAGCTGTGCCTGGTCTGGAAGTTCATCTCAGTGAACCTGAGGCTGTTAACAAGAAACCCCTTTAACCACTGAGCCATCTCCCCAGCCTTTGGGGGACAATTTCAAACTTGTCTATAATATATTTTTTCTATCTCTGAACCCCTCCTGCTAAACCTCACTTTCTTCTTCTCAACTAGTTCCGTTTCTACTCTGATGTCTTTCTTTTTCCATTTTATTATTATTTTTTATTTTATTTTATTTTACTTATTTTTTATTTACTTTTTTGGTTTTTCAAGGTAGGGTCTCACTCTAGCTCAGGCTGACTTGGAATTCACTATGTAGTCTCAGGGTGGCCTCGAACTCACAGCGATCCTCCTACCTCTACCTCCTGAGTGCTGGGATTAAAGGCGTGCGCCACCACACCTGGTTCAATTTTATTATTAATGAGTATCGGGGTGAGGAACACTGGGCTCAAGTCTGAATTGAATTAATGTGAAAACCCCGTGTGTGTGTGTGTGTGTGTGTGTGTGTGTGTGTGTGTCAGACACAGTGAGTGGTGCACACTCTCAATCCCAGCACTAGGGAGAGAGAGATCAGAGGATTGCCGCCAACTCAAGGCCAGTCTGACGCACATAAGTGAGTTGCAGGCCAGCAAAGGGCTACGTAGAGAGACCTTGTCTCAGAAAACCAACCAACCATCAGATGAAACCCTACCTTGAACTGCAGCATCAAATGACCAGGAACCAAGGAGACGGAACTTGCCAGAAGTCACATGACAGTGACACAGGGAACTTGGCTGATCCACTGTCTACGTGCGATTCACCCTGGGTCCAGGTTGCCCCAAAGGCTTGTGGGTTGTTAGGCTCCTTTAGCGGCCTGAGATGTCCTGAGTGGGTATACTGAGATGTCTTGAGTGGGTATACTGATATGTCCTGATATGTCTTTCTCTCTCTCTTTCTCTCTGTTGCTCTCAAATAAATGAAAAAAATTAGTATGGGCTTGAAATGTGGCTTAGCAGTTAAGGCACTTGCCTACAAAGGCAAAGGACCTTCCCCAAGCATTTAAAACCCACTCCCCTTTTGAATAAATGAGTGCTGTTCATCAGACGGCCTCCCAGGTGTTCATTGCCGGTAATCTTCTTCGTCACACTCACCCGCTGCTCCAGGATAGACCCTGCTCCCCCCCAACTCCACCCTCCCTCACCTGGGAAACGGGAACGGTAAAGACCCGCACCCTAGCACTCCTAGAACCGTGGCCTCTTAGGTGATGCTAAATCTAGTCCCGTTGATTATGAAAGTTGACCATCACAGTGGCCTGAGGCTGATGAGAGAATCAGTTTTAGCTGAGCACGAGATCCGGTTTGCAGGACATCCGGGAACTTGTCCTTGAAACTCTGAGATCCAGGCCAGACCTGCTTTTATGGTCGGTAGGACAAGGGTTCCAGGAGGTAAAGAAGGAAACGCACAGGCTTCCATGTTGTTCATTTGTCATCAAATCTTTTTCGTCCTTAGTCCTTTTTCTATCTTTTTTGAGGTCCAAGGATCAGAGACTTTGCAGATACAAAAATGATATATGATATATGTGTGTGGGTGTGGGTGAAATTTTTAAAAAATATTTTATTTTTTAATATTTTATTTTTATTTATTTGAGAGAGAGCGAGACAGAGAGAGGAAGAATGGGTGTGCCAGGGACTACAGCCACTGCAAACGAACTCCAGATGCATGCGCCCCCTTGTGCATCTGGCTAACATGCGTCCTGGGAATCGAACCTGGGTCCTATGGCTTTGCAGGCAAACGCCTTAACTGCTAAGCCATCTCTCCAGCCCTAAAAATATTTTATTTTTGTTTATTTATTTGACAGAGAGAGAGGGAGAGAGAATGGGCATGCCAGGGCCTCCAGCCACTGCAAACGAACTCCAGATGCATGCGCCCTCTTGTGCATCTGGCTAACATGGGTCCTGGGAATTGAACCTGGGTCCTATGGCTTTGCAGGCAAACGCCTTAACTGCTAAGCCATCTCTCCAGCCCTAAAAATACTTTATTTTTGTTTATTTATTTGACAGAGAGGGGGAGAGAATGGGCATGCCAGGGCCTCCAGCCACTGCAAACAAACTCCAGATGCATGCACCCCCTTGAGCATCTGGCTAACATGGGTCCTGGGAATCAAACCTGGGTCCTATGGCTTTGCAGGCAAATGCCTTAACCACTAAGCCATCTCTCCAGCCCTGAATTTTTTTTTTTTTTTTGAGGTAGAGTCTCACTCTAGCCCAGGCTGACCTGGTACTTACAGCCTCAGGCAGTCCTCAAACACACATCAATCCTTCTTCCCCTGCTACCTGAGAGCTGGGATTAAAGGTACGCAGCACCGCGCCCAGCTAAAAATGATACTATGCCTGAATGTTGACTCCCTCTATTGATTCTGTAGGTCCAGCTTACACATCATTCTAACAAAAAGTCACCAAAAGTATTTTCCAGAACCGAGAGACAGATGAGCCTTTGAGCCCCTCTATTTGCTTCGAATTGCATAATTTTGACTTTTGAGTGATTCCGAGAAGGCTATGCACTCTGGGGAGCACAAGGGAGCCAGTGTAGCTACTGAGAAAAGCCCCCTGAGAGAAATGGTGACCCTAGACACGAGGACTCAGGGCGAGGAGTCCAGTGTGTGGAAATGGTGACTCAGAGTCAGCCTGGGAAGGTGGGCAGGGCCAAGGTGACAGCACAGAGGGTGCTGGAGGTGGGAGTGAGGAGAAGCATGCATGGGGGTGACAGGTGCAGAGAGCTGATCACCCGTGGAAGTGGGGCGTGCAGACAAGGACAGCAGACAGGCGAGTACATGGAATCCAAAGAGTGGGGAGGAGCACTTGTGAGAGATCCGGGGACACAGAGGCACACATGAGGATGGGAGTGTCAAGAGACAAGGATGTTAGACAAGAAGAATGTTCTCTCATAGCAATGGTCGCTGGCTCAGAACACAGAGGGCCCATGGGAGAGAGAGAGAGAGAGAGAGAGAGAGAGAGAGAGAGAGAGAGAGAGAGATGGGGGCTCCTTTGAGAGCGTCCACAGGCTGAGTCCTGCAGAGTGAATGGCTTTCCTGTGCCACACCTGCTGGGAGGTGGAGTCTGTGCAGCAGGCAGACTCTGTGGACTGGAAGAGAACTTGAGGTGGCAGAAAAGTTCCAGAACCTGGAGGCTCACCCGCATGACTCACACTGAATAGATGCCCTGGAGGAGGTGGGGTTATCAGAAGCCTTGGACTCCAGAGCAGGTGACTTTGGAGAGCAGGGACTGGCAGACCGTTTATTTATTTATTTTTTTGAGAGAGAGAGGGAGGGAGGGAGAGAATGAGCATGTCAGGGCATCCAGCCACTGAAAATGAACTCCAAATGCATGTGTCCCTTTGTGCAGCTGGCTTACGTGGGTCCTGGGGAATCGAACCTGGGTCCTTTGACTTTGCAGGCAAGCACCTTAACCGCGAAGCCATCCCTCCAGCCCCGGGCGACCGTTTTTGGTGGGATGACATGAGAACAGGTAGTTGATGGTCTAGAGCCACCAGTCCGCTTGGTGGTGGGTTTGTCAGGGACAGTGATGTGACAAAGCCTAGCTGGACCTCACGGTGATGTGTGTGCTGACAATGGTGGGGAAGGTAGAAAGGAAAATCCCCCTGACCTAGGCACTAGCTCCATCCTGGGACTGATGGCTGACAGGTGTGGAAAGGGGAGGGCAAGAGGACCAGGAGCGAGGGCAAGCCCAGGGGAAGTGATGGTTTGCAGATGGCAAGGTCACCAAATGGCAGAACCATGGAGAGAAGAGGGAGGGAGCTCAGCGGTGCTGGAGGGAGCACATGGGCCTAAGGAGAAGGAGCACCCTTCCTCCTTCTTCCCCCAAAGGAAAAGGAATGATGCAGACGTGGATTCAGTTTACCATGCATTCAAGGAATTTTTTTTTCGAGGTAGGGTTTCTCTCTAGCCCAGGCTGACCTGGAATTCACTATGTAGTTTCAGGGTGGCCTCAAACTCATGGCGATCCTCCTACCTCTGCCTCCCGAGTGCTGGGATTAAAGTCGTGCGTAAACACGCTCAAGGAATTTTAATCCCAATTTTAACATTGGTTCTGAACCCATTGTAGAGATGTACAAATTGAGACTTGGAGAAGTTATAGATTATGCCAAAGGCACCATGGTGCGCCTAGGAGAGGACTCCACTCCAGGTTTTTTAATTATTATTTTATGAAAGAGAGCAAGTGAGAGAGAGAGAATTGGCACACCAGGGCCTCCAGCCACTGCAATCAAACTCCGGGTGCATGTGCCATCTTGTGCACATGTGTGACTTTGTGCACTTGCATCACCTTGTATGTCTGGTTTATGTGGGATTTGGAGAGTCAAACATAGGTCCTTAGGCTTTGCAGGCAGGTGCCTTAAATACTAAGCCATCTATCTAGCCCCAATTCTTTAAAAAAAATATATTTGGGGCTGAGGAAATGACTTAGTGGTTAAGGCATTTGCCTGCAAAGCCCAAGTTTGATTCCCCATGACCCACAGAAGCCAGATGCCCAAGGGGGCACATGTGTCTGGAGTTTGTTTGCAGTGGCTGGAGGCCCTGGATCACCCATTTTCTCTTTCTCTCTGCCTCTTCCTCACTCTCTCTCTCTCAAATAAATAAACTATTTTTTTAAAAATTATATATATATATATATATAATTTTTATTTATTATTAGAGAGAAACAGAGAGAGAATGGGCATGCCAGGGTCTCAAGCTACTGAAAATGAACTCCAGACACATGCACCACCTTGTACATCTGGCTTACTTGGGTTCTGGGGAAGCAAACCTGGGTCCTTAAACTTCACAGGCAAGTGCCTTAATGGCTAAGCCATCTGTCCAGCACTCCACTCCAATTCTAAAGCCCAAAGTGAACCATAATGAGAGGTGGGAAGCTGCCATTTAGAGGGGTGGTGATTCCTGAGCATGGCTTCTATTCACTAAAGAGGGAGGGGGGTTGGAGAGATGGCTTAGCAGTTAAGGCATATGCCTGCAAAGCCTAAGGACCCCAGTTCGATTCTCCAGGTCCCACATAAGCCAGATGCACATGGTGACGCACACATCTGGAGTTCGTTTGCAGTGGCTAGAGGCCCTGGCACACCCATTCTCCCTCTCTGTCTCTAGCAAATAAATAAAATAAAATATTTTTTTTAAAAAAAAGGAGGAGGGGGTAGGGGATGAGATGAGAAAGGGAGGTGGCTGGAGGGGTTTCATGGGCTCTGAGGTGGAGACAGACATGCAAAGGCAGGTAGGCAGTGAAGGGTGGTTCCCGGTGCTATAAGATGACAGGGGTCCATGGTCAGCTGGCATGGCTGCCTGGTTCTGTGCACGAGTGGCTGGGATAGAAAGCTCTTCCCGTGAATCTGACCATAGCAGTGAAAGTAGGGCCGGTGGACATGCTGCCTAGCAAAGGCATTTGAACACCCTGACCCCGTTTCTCCTCTTCCCCAGGGGTCGGCTGTCATCAACAGAGCTACCAAGCGGTGTCTGGAGATCAAGAAGGGTCCCTCAGGTACCTACGGGCTGGTACTGCAAACCTGCACCCTGCAAACGTGGAGAATCCAGTACACCATGAATACCTGGGGCCACTAGAGACCCAATGAGCCGAGACTGGACTTGGGGGTGTTAATCCTTGTGGCTGAATGGCTCCTAGCCCATGCTGCCCAGAGCCAGAGAACTTGGGGAACAGAAGCTGAGCGTGTGCCCACTGTAACTTCTCAGCAGGCGAGAGAGCGGGCACGCGTCCGGAGTCTCTGCTGGATAAAGCTGCGGAAGGAAATTCTGCTGTGTCATCCCTCAGTTTCCCTTGGAAGAACGTGATAAGGACAAATACCATTCCTGGAAACTTCTCGAAATAGCCGGCCTCATCGTCAGTCTGTGCTGCCCGAGAGACGGGGAGAGAGTTTCTCTCTGACTCCTGCCAGCGCTGTTTCGCTTTCTTCACAGCAGCTTCTATTGCCAGCTTCCTCCCAGCTCCTCAGTGGCGTACCCTCCCAGACTGTCATGGGTGGGTGCACGTGAGAGGCTGGGGGGCCTCCTTCGCCTAGCACCTTGACCGCTACTCCGGGTGGCCTCAGTACTGACAAATGGTCAGGCAACTTGATGAAATTCCTCCATGTGTGTCTTCACCTCCAGTGTATTTGGGTTGCCAGTTCCCCTGATGCCAAGAGCACCCAGAAACTAAAGCAGGGGCTGCAGGTCCCTCACTTCAACATAGCTCTTTAAGAGTCTGTGCATGGAAAAACAGTAAAAAAAAAAAAGTCCAGTCCTTAGCTGGCTTTTTCTCTAAGTAGCTCATAGAGCTTAACGACCTGATCTCAGCCATTTGTTCCTATTGCAAATTACTGAGGCTTGAACAAAGGGGCTTCACTGATGCCCCCCCCTCAAAAGAAAGAGTGGAGGCAACTGCTAAAAACCAGGGGTCTTTACAGCGGCCTGCTGGATACAATTTTCCATCTAGTTGGTGATGTGAAGAAATGCCCGGGGTGCTAGTTTGAGGTGGCATCTTGAGGCTGGTGAGGTGGATGCCTAGGTGGGAGAGGGGGGACGGACCTTTTGCGTGCTGTGCTGTGTGCTCCTAGGCCCATCCTTCGGAGAGCCATTTTTTTCCTTTAGTCCCATGTCTGGAGTGCCTGGGGTCATTCTGAGAGCCATTAGATTTCCTTTAGGCACACACAAGAAAGACACTGGGAATTTAACACAGAATTATACCAACTAAGTCTTTTTGTATGTAAATATTTTTTATTTTTATTTTTGGAGAGAGACACAGAAAGAGACAGGCAGAGAGGGAGAGGAAGATAGAGAATGGGCGCACCAGCAGTGTCTCAGCTGCTGTGAACGAACTCCAGATGCGTGCGCCCCCTTGTGGTCAAGTGCGGCATTGCGCCCTTGCGTCACTTTGCATCTGGCTAAACGTGGGACCTGGAGATTGGAACCCGGTTCTTAGGCTTAGCGGGCAGGCGCCTTAACCACTAAGCCATCTCTCCAGCCCCCAGCTAAGTCTTTTGATATAAGCTTCAAGGGCTAGGATGTAGCTCAGTGGTAGATTACTTGCTTAGCGTGGATTTAGTTTCCAGTACAACAAACAAACTGAAGCCCAGGGTGGTGGCTCATGTTTGTAATCCCATCCTGGAAGCAAGACAATCAGGAGTTCAAGGTCATCTTGAGCTACATGATGAGTCAGAGGCCAGCCTGAGTTACCATGAGACAATGCTTCAATAAAAACAAAACAAAATGTTTAGGACTGTATGAGTAATAAATATGAGGTCCGGTAAAACTTTTCATAGTGAACACATCCCTCTTACAACTAACATTACCACAGATATTATAAAAATAATTAAGCGAATGTCTAACTTGTAGCATCTGCCTGGCAAGTTAAAGGGGGAAGTGTGAATTGATAGACTAATTTTAAAAACTGGGTGGAGCCAGGCATGGTGGCACATGCCTTTAATCCCAGCAGCACTCTGGAGGCAGAGATAGGAGGATCGCCTTGAGTTCGAGGGCCACCCTGAGACTACATAGTGAATTCCAGGTCAGCCTGAGCTAGAGCGAGACCCTACCTCCAACTGCCCCCCAAAAAACCGGGTGGGCTGGAAAGTTGGCTTAGCTGTTAAGGTCCTTGCCTGGAAAGCCAAAGGACCCAGATTTGATTCCCCAGGATCCACTTTTGCCAGATAGATACATAAGGTGGCGTATGTGTCTGGAGTTCATTTGCAGCAGCTGAAGGCCCTGACATGCCCATTGTCTCTCTCAAATAAATAAAATAAAATAAAGGCTTAAAAAAAAAAACCTGGGCTGGAGAGATGGCTTAGGGGTTAAGGCACCTGCCTCCTAAGCCTAAGAACGCTGGTTCAATCTCCAGCGGTTCCAATCTCCAGGTCCCACGTTTAGCCAGATGCAAAGTGACGCAAGGGCGCAATGCCGCACTTGACCACAAGGGGGCGCATGCATCTGGAGTTCGTTCACAGCAGCTGAGACACTGCTGGCGTGCCCATCTCTGTCTTCCTCTCCCTCTCTGTCTGTCTCTCTCTGTGTCTCTCTCCATAAAAATAATAAAAAATTTAAAAAAAAAAACCTGGGTACCAGACTGGCATGATGGCTGATATGTGTTATCCCAGCACTCGGGAGGCTGAGGCATGAGTTCAAGCCCAGCACAGGTTACGTAGTTACCACTTGTCTCCAACAACAAGAAAAATAAATCATAATATCAACACTCCTCCATCCAACCAGACCAAACTCACCTGAAGAAGAACATACACCTAGTTGTAAAGCTTCAGGTATAAAGAGAGATTTGACTGGATGTGGAAGTGCACGCCTAAATCCCAGCACTCGGGAGGCTGAGGTAGGAGTATCGCCGTGAGTTCGAGGCCACCCTGAGACTACAGAGAGAGGAGAGGGGAGAAGAAAATTTGACCTCATTCTCAGAGAGGAGCAAGCTGAAAGTGGGCTGAGGTTAACTCTTTACTCAAATTGCCAAGTTTCAAACTGTGACAGCACTTTCTGTAGGCAGGGATGTGGGAAACAGGCTACCTCATACATCAGTGGCAGGTCTGCAAGCTGGTACAGTCCTGTGGGTTGGGTATTTTGCAATATCTAAAAGTACTGTGTGGGGGGCTGGAGAGATGGCTTAGGGGTTAAGGCGCCTGCCTCCTAAGCCTAAGAACGCTGGTTCCAATCTCCAGGTCCCACATTTAGCCAGATGCAAAGTGACGCAAGGGCACAATGCTGCAATTGCCCACAAGGGGGCGCATGCATCTGGAGTTTGTTCACAGTAGCTGAGAGGCTGCTGGCGCGCCCGTTTTCTCTCTGTCTTCTTCTCCCTCTCTGTCTCTCTCTGTGTCTCTCTCCAAAAATAAAATAAAAAAGTTTAAAAGTACTGTGTATGCACTTTTTGTTTGTGCTGGGAATTCTGCTTCCAGAGGTTGACCTTCAAACGTAAGGGTAATATACTCACGTGTAAGGTAACTGTTTGCAGAGCTGATTGTAAGTGAATCATGATTAGTGTCTGAATCATACGCCCAAGAATCTCAGTGGGGTCAGAGACATCTGTGCAATGGAGGGTCGGCCACACAGCTATAAAAACAAGCATGAGGGCTGGAGAGATGGCTTAGCAGTTAAGGCACTTGCCTGCAAAGCCTAAGGACCCAGGTTTGATTCCCCAGGTCCCACATAAGCCAGATGTACAAGGTGGCACATGTGTCTGGAATTCGTTTGCTGTGGCTGGAGGCCCTGGTGTGCCCATTCACTCTCTCTGCCTCTTTTTCTTTCTGACTCTCCCTAAAATAAATAAATAATTTTTTTTTAAATGAGCATGCTCTCTGACTGATAGGGAGGGATGGGCAGTATATCCTGGTAAGTAACTAAATAGAAATGGGGCTAGAAAGATGGCTCTGGAATAAAGAGCATGTGCTCTACAAGCGTGAAAGTGGAGGAGGCCTGATTTCTCTTGAGCTTGACTCCCCAACACCCACATCAAAAGCTGGGTGTGGCCACACAGGCGTACAACCCTAGTCCTGTAGAGGACACAGACTGGAGAATATTAGGGCTTGCTGGTCAGCTAGTCTGGCTAAAAATGGCAGCTCGGGGGCTGGAGCCTATGGGTGGGAGAGGGGGACGGATCCTTTGGCGTGCTGTGCTGTGTGCTCCTAGGCCCATCCTTCGGAGAGCCATTTTTTCCTTTAGTCCCATGTCTGGAGTGTGGGGTCATTCTGAGAGCCATTAGATTTCCTTTAGGCACACACAAGAAAGACACTGGGAATTTAACACAGAATTATACCAACTAAGTCTTTTTGTATGTAAATATTTTTATTTTTATTTTTGGAGAGAGACACAGAAAGAGACAGGCAGAGAGGGAGAGGAAGATAGAGAATGGGCGCACCAGCAGTGTCTCAGCTGCTGTGAACGAACTCCAGATGCGTGTGCCCCCTTGTGGTCAAGTGCGCATTGCGCCCTTGCGTCACTTTGCATCTGGCTAAACGTGGGACCTGGAGATTGGAACCCGGTTCTTAGGCTTAGCGGGCAGGCGCCTTAACCACTAAGCCATCTCTCCAGCCCCCAGCTAAGTCTTTTGATATAAGCTTCAAGGGCTAGGATGTAGCTCAGTGGTAGATTACTTGCTTAGCGTGGATTTAGTTTCCAGTACAACAAACAAACTGAAGCCCAGGGTGGTGGCTCATGTTTGTAATCCCATCCTGGAAGCAAGACAATCAGGAGTTCAAGGTCATCTTGAGCTACATGATGAGTCAGAGGCCAGCCTGAGTTACCATGAGACAATGCTTCAATAAAAACAAAACAAAATGTTTAGGACTGTATGAGTAATAAATATGAGGTCCGGTAAAACTTTTCATAGTGAACACATCCCTCTTACAACTAACATTACCACAGATATTATAAAAATAATTAAGCGAATGTCTAACTTGTAGCATCTGCCTGGCAAGTTAAAGGGGAAGTGTGAATTGATAGACTAATTTTAAAAACTGGGTGGAGCCAGGCATGGTGGCACATGCCTTTAATCCCAGCAGCACTCTGGAGGCAGAGATAGGAGGATCGCCTTGAGTTCGAGGGCCACCCTGAGACTACATAGTGAATTCCAGGTCAGCCTGAGCTAGAGCGAGACCCTACCTCCGAACTGCCCCCCCCCCAAAAAAAACCGGGTGGGCTGGAAAGTTGGCTTAGCTGTTAAGGTCCTTGCCTGGAAAGCCAAAGGACCCAGATTTGATTCCCCAGGATCCACTTTTGCCAGATAGATACATAAGGTGGCGCATGTGTCTGGAGTTCATTTGCAGCAGCTGAAGGCCCTGACATGCCCATTGTCTCTCTCAAATAAATAAAATAAAATAAAGGCTTAAAAAAAAAAACCTGGGCTGGAGAGATGGCTTAGGGGTTAAGGCACCTGCCTCCTAAGCCTAAGAACGCTGGTTCAATCTCCAGCGGTTCCAATCTCCAGGTCCCACGTTTAGCCAGATGCAAAGTGACGCAAGGGCGCAATGCCGCACTTGACCACAAGGGGGCGCACGCATCTGGAGTTCGTTCACAGCAGCTGAGACACTGCTGGCGTGCCCATCTCTGTCTTCCTCTCCCTCTCTGTCTGTCTCTCTCTGTGTCTCTCTCCATAAAAATAATAAAAAATTAAAAAAAAAAAAACCTGGGTACCAGACTGGCATGATGGCTCATATGTGTTATCCCAGCACTCGGGAGGCTGAGGCATGAGTTCAAGCCCAGCACAGGTTACGTAGTTACCACTTGTCTCCAACAACAAGAAAAATAAATCATAATATCAACACTCCTCCATCCAACCAGACCAAACTCACCTGAAGAAGAACATACACCTAGTTGTAAAGCTTCAGGTATAAAGAGAGATTTGACTGGATGTGGAAGTGCACGCCTTAAATCCCAGCACTCGGGAGGCTGAGGTAGGAGTATCGCCGTGAGTTCGAGGCCACCCTGAGACTACAGAGAGAGGGAGAGGGGAGAAGAAAATTTGACCTCATTCTCAGAGAGGAGCAAGCTGAAAGTGGGCTGAGGTTAACTCTTTACTCAAATTGCCAAGTTTCAAACTGTGACAGCACTTTCTGTAGGCAGGGATGTGGGAAACAGGCTACCTCATACATCAGTGGCAGGTCTGCAAGCTGGTACAGTCCTGTGGGTTGGGTATTTTGCAATATCTAAAAGTACTGTGTGGGGGGCTGGAGAGATGGCTTAGGGGTTAAGGCGCCTGCCTCCTAAGCCTAAGAACGCTGGTTCCAATCTCCAGGTTCCCACATTTAGCCAGATGCAAAGTGACGCAAAGGGCACAATGCTGCAATTGCCCACAAGGGGGCGCATGCATCTGGAGTTTGTTCACAGTAGCTGAGAGGCTGCTGGCGCCCGCTTTCTCTCTGTCTTCTTCTCCCTCTCTGTCTCTCTCTGTGTCTCTCTCCAAAAATAAAATAAAAAAGTTTAAAAGTACTGTGTATGCACTTTTGTTTGTGCTGGGAATTCTGCTTCCAGAGGTTGACCTTCAAACGTAAGGGTAATATACTCACGTGTAAGGTAACTGTTTGCAGAGCTGATTGTAAGTGAATCATGATTAGTGTCTGAATCATACGCCCAAGAATCTCAGTGGGGTCAGAGACATCTGTGCAATGGAGGGTCGGCCACACAGCTATAAAAACAAGCATGAGGGCTGGAGAGATGGCTTAGCAGTTAAGGCACTTGCCTGCAAAGCCTAAGGACCCAGGTTTGATTCCCCAGGTCCCACATAAGCCAGATGTACAAGGTGGCACATGTGTCTGGAATTCGTTTGCTGTGGCTGGAGGCCCTGGTGTGCCCATTCACTCTCTCTGCCTCTTTTTCTTTCTGACTCTCCCTAAAATAAATAAATAATTTTTTTTTTAATGAGCATGCTCTCTGACTGATAGGGAGGGATGGGCAGTATATCCTGGTAAGTAACTAAATAGAAATGGGGCTAGAAAGATGACTCTGGAATAAAGAGCATGTGCTTTACAAGCGTGAAAGTGGAGGAGGCCTGATTTCTCTTGAGCTTGACTCCCCAACACCCACATCAAAAGCTGGGTGTGGCCACACAGGCGTACAACCCTAGTCCTGTAGGGGACACAGACTGGAGAATATTAGGGCTTGCTGGTCAGCTAGTCTGGCTAAAAATGGCAGCTCGGGGGCTGGAGAGATGGCTTAGTGGTTAAGGTACTTGCCTGTGAAGCCTAAGGACCCAGGTTCAATTCTCCAGGTCCCACGTAAGCCAGATGCACATGGTGGCACAAGCATCTGGAGTTTGTTTACAAGGGCTGAAGGCTCTGGCGCACCCATTCTCTCTCTCTCTCCCTCTTCTTCTCTCAGTCTCTAATAAATAAAATAAAAGTAAACCTTAAAAAAATAGCAGCTCAGGGTTTGGAGAAAGACTCTCAAGAAAACGTGCAGATGAGTAATAGAAGCGGCCTCCTCATGTGTGCCTATGGGAATACACGTGTGTATGTGCCACACAAACGCACGCACATGCCATATGACTCATGTGCGTGTGCCACACAAATGCACGCACGCGACATACGACACGTGTGTGTAGCACACAAACGCACACATAACATATGACACGTGTGCGTGTACCACACAAACACACATGCCACACGCACATACAACAAAAGGAAAGTAGCATCTGTAGCAAATATGTTTTAGGTGGGAACCAAGGGCCATTAGTACCTGTATCTGCTTGTTTTGCAAAAGGAAGCCAGCAGCTGGCTGTGATGGCCGATGCTATAATCTGAGCACCCAGGAGGCTGAGGAAAGAGGAGCACAAGTTTGAAGCTAGCCTGAGCTACATAGCAAGACCCTTTTTCTTTTTTTTTTAAAGAAGGGGCTGAAGAGATGGCTTAGCAGTTAAGGCGCTTGCCTGCAAAGCACAAGGAACCAGGTTCAATTCCCCAGGACCCATGTAAGCCAGATGCACAAGGTGGTTCATGCATCTGGAGTTAATTTGCAATGGCTGGAAGCCCTGGCATGCCAGTTCTCATTCTCTCTGTCTGTCTGTCTGTGCTTATAAATAATAAATAAATAAATAAATAAATAAAAGAAAAGAAGAAGAAAAATCTAAGAAGGACAAACCAGAAATGGATGAGAACGCTGGGAATACGATACAAAGGCTTGGGGATATGAAAGGGATAGAAGGATGATGGGGGGAGTGACACATCTGAAAATGTACATTTTCTTCTTCTTCTTTTTTTCTTTTTTGGTTTTTTGAGGTAGGGTCTCACCCTAGCTCAGGCTGACCTGGCATTCACTATGTCGTCTCAGGGTGGCCTCGAACTCATGGCGATCCTCCTACCTCTGCCTCCCGAGTGCTAGGATTAAAAGCATGCACCACCACACCCGGCTTGAAAATGTACATTTTCTATAGTTTTAACGTTTGGAATCATGTTTCTGACATTCAGAATCGAAATGCATAAAATCAAAGATTATAAATAAAAACAAGTTAACGTAATGATTTTCTTCTTTCCTGGTTTTGTTTATTTTTTAAGGCAGGGTGTCGCTATGTAGTTCAGGCTAACCTTGAACTTTCAGCAGTCCTTGCTCCATCCCCTCAAGTGCAGAAGTTTAGGAGTTAGTCATGGCACCCAGTGCTTAAGTGCATTTCTGTATTTAGTCTCTGTCTGTTTGTGTACTTAGAACCAATATCAGATTTCTTTTCTCCCCTCTTCTTCCCTTCCTTCCTTCCTTCCTTCCTTCCTTCCTTCCTTCCTTCCTTCCTTCCTCCCTCCCTCCCTCCCTTCCCTTCCTCCTTCCCCTTTCCCTCCCTCCCCTCCCTTCCCTTCCTTCCTTCCTTCCTTCCTCCCTCCCCTCCCCCCTTCCTTCCTTCCTTCCTTCCTTCCTTTCTTTCCTCCTTCCTTCCTTCCTTCCTCCATCTCTCTCTCTTCCCTCCTTCCTTCTTTCCTTCCTCCCTCCCTCCATCTCTCTCTTCCTTCCTTCCTTCCTTCCTCCCTTCCTTCCTTCCTTCCTTCCTTCCTTCTTTCCTTCCTCCTCCCTCCTTCCTTTTCCTTCCTCCCTCCCTTCCTTTCCTTCTCCTTCCTTCCTCCCTCCCTCCCCTCCTCTCCCTTCCTTCCTCCTTCCTTCCTTCCTTCCTCCTCCCTTCCTTCCTTCCTTCCTTCCTTCCTTCCTTCCTTCCTTCCTTCCTTCCTTTGTTTCCTTCCCCCTCCCTCTCTCCCTCCATTCCTTCCTCCCTCCCTCTCTCTGTTCCTTCTTCCTCCCTTCCTTCCTTCTTTCCTTCCTGTTACAGGGCCTCATGAAGCCTATTCTAGGCTTGATTCCTGATCTTCCTGCCTCAGCCTCCCAAGTGCTGGGAATACATGTATATGCTACCATACCTGGCTTAGAACTTGGTTTGTGATTTTTTTTCCAATAAAAGGAATTAATAAATAAGTCTCCTTGTAAAAATTGCTAGTTTTCTGGCTGAGCCTGGGACATGTTCCTGTGTTGAAAATAAGGAATTGCTCAGGGAAGCCTGGGCTGACACAAACTTCAGTGGTCAGCTTGGAGCCCGGCTATGTCTGGGACAACATGAGGTTTAAAATCAATAAAGATCACAACAGATTATCACAACATTGAATAAAATAAACATCCACCAGTCCATTGGAGTGAATGAGAAGGAAAAGCAACAGTAGAATGCTAGATAACAAACGCTGAAATGATTATGGAAATCAAAACTTACCATCTGGTACCCACCATGGTTCAGATTATTTCAGGCAAGCATCATCAATGGATGCCAAGACCAGTGGGTGAGGAGAAATAGGATACACACAAAACACACACACACACACACACACACACACACACACTCACACACGTACCCCTCCCAGAAGATATTTATAAACTCCAAAGGGAAAAGAGTAACTGCATGGATGAGAAGCCTGCAGGTGCCTTCTTAGCATCAGCACATGTTGGACAGATGTTGTGTTAGTCAGGGTTCTCTAGAGGAACAGAACCGACAGAATGAATTGTATTAAAAGGGAATTTATTGGGATTAGCTTACGACAGTCCAGCAATAGCGAGTCAAGGAACCCGGTAGCTGCTCAGTCCACGAGGCTGGATGCCTTAGCAGTCCTGATCCGGCACTGAAGGCCTGGAGGCGTCCTGGAGAGATGCTGCTCTTCAGTCCATGCTGGTCGTCAGTCCACGCTTGAAAGCAGCAAGCACCAAGCAGACAACAGTGAGCACCACCGACAGCCAGCGGGGAGGAGAGAAAGCTTTCCTTCTCAGAGTTTCCTTAGATAAAGTCCCCCCTCCGAGAGGCCGCCCACTCTGGGGGAAGGGCTCACCCTGGGGGAAGGATTCCTCCTGAGTTAATCCTTCCAGGAAGCCACCTCAGAGACACTTATGAGGAATGTCTGTGGATTCCTAAACAGATCAAGTTGACACAAACTCTCTCTCTCTGCCTCTTTATCTCTCTCAAATAAATAAATAAATAAATAAATTTAAAAAGAAGGCAGAAAGAACAGGAGACCGGGGAGGAGGGCTGTGAAAGGCTGTCTTCTGGAGGAGACATGACCGTTACACTGATTAATTCATAATGTCTGTGGTTTGCATCATGAGATTGAGCCTTTGATGGAGGAAGGGTACAGGAGACCCAGGGCCTCCTAGAGGAGCTAATGGCAACTCGTGATTGTTGCGAGAGAGAGTCAAGTTGATGAGTGGTGTAGGCCACTAGCAAGGTGTCCATTCCATGGTAAACAACTTTGCACCTATGATCATGCAAGCAACTCTGGTTTAAGTCAATTGTTGGTTAAAAAAAAAGAGAGAGAGGGAGAGAGGGAGAGAGATGAGGGGCTGGGGAAAAGGCCCATCAGTTAAAGTCACTTGCTTGCAAAGCCTATTGACCCCGGTCAAGTACCCACATAAAGCCGGATACACAAAGTGGTACATGCATCTGGAGTTCATTTGCAAAGGTAAGATGCCCTGGCATGCACATTCTCTCTGTTTCTTCAAGAAAACATAAAAAAATAAATGGAAGGGCTGGAGAGATGGTTTAGTTCTCAAGGCACTTGCCTGCAAAACAAAAAGGACCCAGGATTGATTCCCCAGGATCCATGCAAGCCAGGTGCACAAGGTGGTGCATGCGTCTGGAGTTCTTTTAACAGTAGCTGGAGACCCTGTTGCACCCATTCTCTCTCTCTCTCTCTATACATACATACATACATACATACATACATACATACATACATACATGTGTGTGTGTGTGTGTGTGTGTGTGTCTGTCCCCATCTCTCTCAAATAAATATAAAATTTAAAAATATTTTCAAAAAGACATGTTAACTAACTAACTAATTAACTAACTGTGATGGTTAAGTTTGTGTCAACGTGATCCGTTTAGGAATCCACAGACATTCCTCGTAAGTGGGTCTCTGAAGTTGCTTCCAGGAACCATTAACTAAAGGAGGAATCCTTCCCTAGGGTGAGCCCTTCCCCCAGAGTGGGTGGCCCTTCTCCGAAGGGGGGGCTTTATCTAAGGAAGCTCTGGGAAGGAAAGTATCCCTCCAACCCCCTGACTGCAGGTACTGCTTGCTGCTTTCCAGCGTGAAGACCAGCGTGGATTGAAGAGCAGTGTCTCTCCAGGACGCCTCCAGGCCTTCAGTGCCGGATCGGGACTGCTGAGGCATCCAGCCTCGTGCACTGAGCAGTTACCAGGTTCCTTGACTCTCGGGCCTGCAACCTGCTATTTATTGCTGGACTGTTGTAAGCCAATCCCAATAAATTCACTTTTAATACAACTCATTCTATCCGTCCTGTTCCTCTAGAGAACCCTGACTAACACACTAACTAAATAAATAAAGTGTAAGAAAAACAAATGGTTGAATCACTTCACCATTGAAAACAGGCATGAAAATAAGCAAAATTGATGGGGAAGACAGATGTTAATGGGAAGGAAGCAGGATAAGAGAGGGTAATTGTGAGGATCAGATCCAAGTCCATTTTGTACATAAATGAACATATTAATAGAAAAATTAGTAAAAATAAGAAAAAATAGTTTTAGCTTTAACTGAGAAGGATAGATAATGTCAATATTGCCTAATATTTTTGTTCTTTTTCTAACAGGTCATTCAGGCTATAAGGTCTGGATCAGGATTTTTCCTTTCAAAATACCTTGTTGGTCGTCTTATCATTTCCCTGTTTGCATTTATTTTGTGAGTTACTAAGAAAGGAACCCAGAGTCTCTCGTTGGTCAGGCAGGCACTGAGCTTTTTCAGCTGCACCCTCTCCTGCCAGACCTTGTTCAGTTTGAGTCTCACTAATTTTCCCAGACAAGCTTTGAACGTGTGATCCTCCTGTCTCCGCTTCAGAAGTCGTAGGGATTGCAGATGTACTTCATTAGACCAGCTCGTTTTACCTCTTCCACTTCCCCCTCCTCTATTTTCTTTTGCCCTTGAACAGGGTCTTGGTATGTAGCCCTGGCTGGCCTGGAACCCTATATGTAGACTCCAAGCTAGTCTCAAACTTGTGCTGATTCTCCTCGCTCTTCCACCTTGGGTGCTGAGACAGTAGGCGTGCTCAGCCACGCCAGGCTCTTTCATTTAAAAAATTAGTTATTTCATTTTATTATTATTTTAATTAATTATTTGTGCAGGAGTGTGTGTGTGTGTGTGTGTGTGTGTGTGTGTGTGTGTGTGCGCACTAGGATTTTTTTGTGTCTGCAAATGAACACTGGACACTTGTGTCACTTTTTTTTTGGAGAGAGTCAGAGAGATAGAGAGAGAGAGAATGGATGTGCCAGCAGCCTCTCAGCCACTGTGAAAAAATTCCAGACGTATATGCCCCCTTGTGGGTAAGTGTGGCATTGCACCCTTTCGTCACCTTGTGTCTGGCTAAATGTGGGACCTGGAGAATCGACCCAGCATTCATAGGCTTAGCAGGCAGTTGCCTTAACTGCTAAGCCATCTCTCCAGCCCTTGTGTCACTTTTTGAGTCTGGCTTACACAGGTACTGGAGAGTTGAACCCCAGGCTAGCAGGCTTTGCAAGCAAGCATCTTTAATCGCTGAAGCATCCCTTCAGCCTCACTCTTCCCTTCAAGGCTTTTCATTCACTTCTAAGTGAGCTACTGCTCCAACTTCCTGGACTTTTGTAGTGAAGCCAAAGTGAAGAAGCGGGCCTCCGTTTTCCTGTTCCAAGACTAGGACAGGGGGCTGGCTGCGGTCCCCAAGTCTTGCTATTTCTCCTCGTCAATGTCCCTCCATCACCTTCTAGCATCTACAGGGAACGTATCTATTGCAGTCAGGTTTGCATTGCTGGCAGAAATCACCCAACAAAGAGCAGATTTTGGGGAAAAAAGAGGCTTATTTTGGCTTACAGGCTTGAGGGGGAAGCTTCAAGATAGCAGGGGAAAATGATGGCATGAGCAGAGGGTGGACATCACCCCCTGACCAACATCAGGTGGACAACAGGAACAGGAGAGTGTGCCAAACACTGGCAAGGGGAAACTGGCTATAATACCCATAAGCCCACCCCCAACAATATTCTTCCTCTAGGAGGCATTAATTTCCAATTGCCATCAGCTGGGGAGACCAGCATTCAGAAGAGCTAAGTTTGTGGGGGACACCTGAATCAAACCACCACACCTTTCTTGGTTTGTAGTACATCTTTTAAAAAAACTTTTAGAGGCTGGAGAGATGGCTTAGTGGTTAAGGCGTTTGCCTACAAAGCCAAAGGATCCTAGTTCAATTCTCCAGGACCCACATAAGCCAGATACAGAAGGGGGCCCATGCATCTGGAGTTCTTTGCAGTGGCTGGAAGCCCTGGTGCACCTATCCTCTCTCTTTCTCTCTCTCAAATAAATAAAATATATTTTTAAAAAGCATATATTTTTATTTGTTTTTTTGCAAGCAGAGAGAAATGGAAAAGAGAAACAGAGAGAATGGGTGCCCCAGGGCCTCCAGCCATTGCAAACAGAATCCAGATGCATGCACTCTTTTGCGCGTCTGGCTTTTCATGGGAACTGGGGAATCGAACTCAGGTTGTGAGGCTTTGCAGACAAGCGCCATAACCACTGAGCCATCTCCCCAGCCCTCATCATACATCTGGAGGAGTCGTTCCATATGATAATTTCTTCCCGGCATGCATGGGAAATTCCTGTTTTTCTCAAACCCAGATTCCCAGGATTCCAAGGAAGAGTTGGTATTTTGGGGCAGTAGGAAAGAGCTTTCATTTTCCTGTAAGCATGAAAGCTTTGCAGGTGACATAGACATGTCCCGTGTTTTGAAGTCATCTAGTGTTGTCAAACTGAGCACAAGAGCGGCAAACTTTGACACGCTGCAATCCAGGTCGCTAGTCTCTGGAGCCAGAAAAGAAGCATGAAGGCAAGAGCAGTTATGAAGCCGTGACGCTGGTCTTCCTGACAGGTAGCAACCACCGTGATGTAACTATGTGTGTGGAGGGCTGGAGAGGCAGCTTAGTGGTGAAGGCACTTGCCTGCAAAGCCCAAGGACCCATGTTTGACTCTCCAGATCCCACGTAAGCCAGATGCACAAAGGTGAGGCAAGCGCAAGGTTGCACACGCCCGCTAGGTTGTGCAAGCGTCTGGAGTTCGATTGCAGTGGCTGAGGCCCTGCCATGCCCATTCTCTGTCTCGCTCTCTCTCTCTCTACCACCTCTCTCTCTCTCTGTGTCTCTCAAATAAATAAATAAATAAATAAATAAATAAATAAATAAATAAATAAATAAATAAATAAAAATTTAAAAATATTTAAAAAAAAACAAAAAAATTCCTATTAGTGAGTTGGATGTAGAGTAGTTCATACAAATTCTTCCGGTGTTCCCAACAGTACTGAAGTTTGAAAGCGGAATGTGTCCATAAACTGGAATTTTCCATCTGTCATTCATTCTGTCTGACGCTGCTAGCTTTACCAGGGAATCTACATATTACAATACATATAATAATGTCTTGCTAGCATTTTCCAGAGTTTGAATTCTATAAACTATAGGTTTTTAAATTTAAAAAAAAATTTTTTTTGAAAGAGAGAGAAAAAGATTGGTGCACCAGGGCCTCTAGCCACTGTATTGAGCTCCAGATGTGTGTGCCACCTTGTGTGCGTGTGCCACCTTGTGTGCGTGTGTCACCTTGTGTGCGTGTGTCACAGCATCACCTTGTGTGCGTGTGTCACCTTGTGTGCGTGTGTCACCTTGTGTGCGTGTGCCACCTTGTGTGTACGTGTCACCTTGTGTGCACACGGCACCTTGTGTGCGTGTGCCACCTTGTGTGTGCGTGTGTCACCTTGTGTGCGTGTGCCACCTTGTGTGTACGTGTCACCTTGTGTGCGTGTGCCACCTTGTGTGTGCGTGTCACCTTGTGTGCGTGTGCCACCTTGTGTGTACGTGTCACCTTGTGTGCGTGTGCCACCTTGTGTGTGTGTGCCACCTTGTGTGTGTGTGCCACCTTGTGTGCGTGTGCCACCTTGTGTGTGTGTGTCACCTTGTGTGTGTGTGCCACCTTGTGTGTACGTGTCACCTTGTGTGTACGTGTCACCTTGTGTGCACACGGCACCTTGTGTCCGCGCGTCACCTTGTGTGCGTGTGTCACCTTGTGTGTACGTGTCACCTTGTGTGTACGTGTCACCTTGTGTGCACGGCACCTTGTGTGTACGTGTCACCTTGTGTGTACGTGTCACCTTGTGTGCACGTGTCACCTTGTGTGCACGTGTCACCTTGTGTGTGTGTGCCACCTTGTGTGTGTGTGCCACCTTGTGTGTGTGTGCCACCTTGTGTGCATGTGCCACCTTGTGTGCGTGTGTCAACTTGTGTGAATGCGTCACCTTGTGTGCACGTGTCACCTTGTGTGTGTGTGCCACCTTGTGTGCGTGTGCCACCTTGTGTGCGTGTGCCACCTTGTGTGCACACGGCACCTTGTGTGTGTGTCACCTTGTGTGTACGTGTCACCTGTGCCACCTGTCACCTTGTGCACCGCCACCTTGTGTGCATGCGTCACCTTGTGTGCGTGTGTCACCTTGTGTGTATGTGTCACCTTGTGTGCACGTGTCACCTTGTGTGTGTGTGCCACCTTGTGTGCACGTGTCACCTTGTGTGCGTGTGCCACCTTGTGTGCGTGTGCCACCTTGTGTGCGTGTGCCACCTTGTGTGCATGTGTCACCTTGTGTGCATGTGCCACCTTGTGTGCGTGTGCCACCTTGTGTGCGTGTGTCACCTTGTGTGTACGTGTCACCTTGTGTGTGCCACACGGCACCTTGTGTGTACGTGTCACCTTGTGTGTGCGTGTCACCTTGTGTGTACGTGTCACCTTGTGTGCACGTGCACCTTGTGTGTCCTTGTGTGCACCTTGTGTGTGCGTGTCCACACCTTGTGTGCACGTGCCACCTTGTGTGCCTGTGTCACCTTGTGTGTCGCGTGCCACCTTGTGTGTGTGCGTGTCACCTTGTGTGCCACCCTTGTGTGCACGTGTCACCTTGTGTGTCAACTGTCACCTTGTGTGTGTGTGTCACCTTGTGTGCACGTGTGCCACCTTGTGTGCACATGCCACCACCTTGTGTGCATGTGCCACCTTGTGTGCCTGTGCCACCTTGTGTGTCTGTGCCACCTTGTGTGCCTGTGCCACCTTGTGTGCATGTGCCACCTTGTGTGCCTGTGCCACCTTGTGTGCACGTGCCACCTTGTGTGCATGTGCCACCTTGTGTGCACGTGCCGCCTTGTGTGCATGTGCCACCTTGTGTGCACATGCCACCTTGTGTGCACGTGTCACCTTGTGTGCACGTGTCACCTGTGTGTGTGTGAACGTCACCTTGTGTGCGTGTGTGTGTCATGTGCCACCTTGTGTGAACGTGCACCTTGTGTGCACGTGTCACCTTGTGTGCGCGTGCCACCTTGTGTGCGTGTGCCACCTTGTGTGCACGTGTCACCTTGTGTGTGTGTGTGTGCACCTTGTGTGCACCACCTTGTGTGCACGTGTCACCTTGTGTGCACGTGTCACCTTGTGTGCGTGTGCCACCTTGTGTGTGTGTGCCACCTTGTGTGCATGTGTCACCTTGTGTGAACGTGTCACCTTGTGTGCACGTGTCACCTTGTGTGCACGTGCCACCTTGTGTGCATGTGCCACCTTGTGTGCATGTGTCACCTTGTGTGAACGCGCCACCTTGTGTGCACGTGTCACCTTGTGTGTGCGTGCCACCTTGTGTGCATGTGTCAACTTGTGTGAACCTTGTGTCACCTTGTGTGTGTGTCACCTTGTGTGTCGCGTGTCACCTGTGTGTCGTGCACATGTCAACTTGTGTGAACGCATTGTGTGTCTTGTGTGCACGTGTCACCTTGTGTGCACGTGTCACCTTGTGTGTGCGTGCCACCTTGTGTGCATGTGTCAACTTGTGTGAACGCATCACCTTGTGTGCACGTGTCACCTTGTGTGTGCGTGCCACCTTGTGTGCACATGTCAACTTGTGTGAACGCATCACCTTGTGTGCACGTGTCACCTTGCGTCACCTTGTGTGTTGTGTGCCACCTTGTGTGCGCCACCTTGCTTGTGTGTGTGTGCCACCTTGTGTGTGTGTCACCACCTTGTGTGCACGTGTCACCTTGTGTGCACGCGCCACCTTGTGTGAACGCATCACCTTGTGTGCGTGTATCACCTTGTGTGCACATGTCAACTTGTGTGCGTGTGCCACCTTGTGTGCATGCACCACCTTGTGTGAACACATCACCTTGTGTGTGTGTGCCACCTTGTGTGCACATGTCAACTTGTGCATCTGACCTTGTGTGTGTGTTCTTGGAGTCAAACCTTGGCATCTGACTTATGTGGGTTCTGGAGAGTCAAACCTGGGTCCTTAGGCCTTAACTGCTAAACCATCTTTGCAGTCCCCCATAGTTTTTGTAAATATTACTAAATTAATTTTTCCTTTCCTCTTTCTCCTTCTTTCCCTTCACCCTCCCTCCCCATCTTCCTTTCTTCCTCTCTTCCTTCTTTTATCCCTCCCCTCCCCTTCACTCCCTTTCTCCTTTTTTCTTTCTTTCTTTCTTTCTTTCTTTTTTTCTTTCTTCTTTCTTTCTTTCCTTATTTCCTTCTTTCCTTTCTTTCTTTCACAAGGTCTTTCTACGCAGCCCAGGCTGCCTTGGCCTTGAACTCGCCATCTTCTGTCTCAGTCCCCCATGTACTGGATCCCAGCTGTGAGATACCACATGCAGCTTAAGTTTATTATTTTTTATTTATGAAACAGGTTTTGAGATTTCCACAAGAAGCAGAGATTATAATGAACATTAGAAATGCTTAAAGTGTCACTGCTGATGTGGGGCATTTTTCAGAGACCATCCATTCCAGTCATTCAGAGACCTTGCACAAACCTACCAGGTAATCTCCTTAATTCATTACTTTGGGTTCCCTAGCTGACAATAAATCAGAAGGGACCATGAGAGGGAGGATGTAAAATAGAGATGGTAATAGGATCTATATTTGTAAAAGTTTGCTAGACAAACAGTCAACAGAGTGACTATGTCTTAAGAAGGGGATTTATTAAAGATAACTTTCTTTTTATTTTATTTTATTTATTTCAGAGAGAGAGTAAGAGGCAGGGAGAGAGAGAGAGAGAGAGAGAGAGAGAGAGAGGCATGCCAGGGACTTCAGCTGCTCCAAATGAACTCCAAATGCATGCACCACCTTGTACATCTGGCTTATGTGGGTCCTGGTGAATCGAACCTGGGTCCTTTGGCTTTGCAGGCAAGAGCCTTAACTGCTAAGCCATCTCTCTAGCTCAAGGGGACTTATGAGATTCGCTTCTAGAATGCAGACTGGGCAGCCTGGAGAGTCAGAGAACCTGGTAGCTGCTCAGTACACAACACTGGATGCCTCACTAGTTCCAATCTCTCATGAAGGGTCTGGAGGGTTCCTGGAGGGCCACTGGGCTTCAGTCTATGGTGGGCATCTGATGAACCTGGATTGCAACATCCTGGAAGGATGGCAACAACAGGGCAGATGGGCTCACCAGCAAGTAGTATGAGAAGCCAGGGGAATACCCTGTGTTCTCGCAAAGCTCCTTTACATGTAGTCTCCCCCAGAAGGACCTCCCATTCTGGGAAAAGGACTCCCTCCCTCCATCAGTCCTTGGACACGCCTTCACAGAGCTGCCCAAGAAGTGTGTCTGGTATTTGACTCCTAATTAGATCACGTCGACAACAGAACTTGACCTTCACAGCATGCAGCAGGAAAGCAGATAAGGAGGATCCCTGGGGGATTCGAAGCGACCAGCTAGAGGCGAAATGAAGAAGGGTAGAGGAGAGACAGATGGACAAATGAGGACAACGAATAATGACACCTATGTGTGGAAATGCCAGGATGAAATCCATAACCCATCGCTTTGTATCCTAAGTCAAAATGGAAGACAGAACAATAACAAACAAAAATGTTTTATTTGTTCTTTATATAAAAACATTGCAAACTTTCTTGCATTTTTGTTTTTATTGTTTTTCAAGGTAGGGTCTCACTCTAGCCCATGCTGACCTGGAATTCACTATGTAGTCTCAGGCTGGCCTTGAACTCACAGCAGTCCTCCTACCTCTGCCTCCCGAGTGCTGGGATTAAAGGTGTGCACCACACTCAGCCCTTTCATATATATATATATATATATATATATATATATATATATATATATATGAGAAAGAGAGAGAGAGAGAGAGAATGGGCATGCCAGGGCGTCTAGCCACTGCAAACAAACTCCAGACATATGTGCCACCTTGTGCGTCTGGCTTACGTGGGTCCTGGGGAATCAAACCAGGGTCCTTTGGCTTTGCAGGAAAACACCTTAGCTGCTAAGCCATCTTCTCCAGCCCGCTTTTCTTCCATTTTCAAATGAAATACTTTTAGTTTGGGGGGGGGGAATTAGCATTCTTCATGTGTGGGTGCAAACAGGTTGTGGTTGTACCTGAAAGACAGAAAGAGCTGGGTGGCTCACATTCCCACACCTGTATAGCAGCTTTGACTGGATCACGCCGGCTCTGAGCATGCAAAACCTCGAACAAAGAGTCCTGTGATGTCCAGGGCGTAGACAGGTCACTCAAGACGCAGACGGGAGCCACAAACATCCCAGTGACCTCGGGCATGAGAGTGGGACGAGGGTTAGGAAGACACTTGGAGAGAAAAGTGGTGGCCAAGAACAGCTCAAAGGTCCGAGCCACACGATGTGGGATGCTATTCTAGTCTGCATCCCATCCCTGCCTTCTTCAGGGACTCCCTTCCCTACCAGCAGAGACACCTTTCCTGCTAGGGGGATGCAGGCACAGGGAGAGTGCCACGTGTGCTGGAGGTAAGGGAAGTGTCACTGGTGGGTCAGAGGCAGAGCGGGTGTCATAGCGTGGTACAGGTGCAGGTCAGGTGTCACAGCATGATACAGGTTCATGACAGGTGTCACAGCATGGTACAGGTGCAGGTCAGGTGTCACAGCATGATACAGGTGCAGGTCAGGTGTCACAGCATGATACAGGTGCAGGTCAGGTGTCACAGCATGGTATAGGTGCAGGTCAGGTGTCACAGCATGATACAGGTGCAGGTCAGGTGTCACAGCATGATACAGGTGCAGGTCAGGTGTCACAGCATGATACAGGTGCAGGTCAGGTGTCAGGTGTCACAGCATGATAGGTCAGGTGCAGGTCAGGTGTCACAGTCACAGCATGGTAGGTGCAGGTCAGGTGTCACAGCATGGTACAGGTGCAGGTCAGGTGTCACAGCATGGTACAGGTGCAGGTCAGGTGTCACAGCATGATACAGGTGCAGGTCAGGTGTCACAGCATGGTACAGGTGCAGGTCAGGTGTCACAGCATGATACAGGTGCAGGTCAGGTGTCACAGCATGATACAGGTGCAGGTCAGGTGTCACAGCATGGTAGAGGTGCAGGTCAGGTGTCACAGCATGGTAGGTCAGGTGCAGGCAGGTCAGGTGTCACAGCATGGTACAGGTGCAGGTCATGATACAGGTGGGTCAGGTGGTCACAGCATGGTATAGGTGCAGGTCAGGTGTCACAGCATGGTACAGGTGTAGGTCAGGTGCAGGTCAGGTGTCACAGCATGGTACAGGTGCAGGTGCAGGTCAGGTGTCACAGCATGGTACAGGTGCAGGTCAGGTGCAGGTCAGGTGTCACAGCAGCATGAGGTCAGGTGTCAGGTGCAGGTGCAGGTGTCACAGCATGGTACAGGTGCAGGTCAGGTGTCACAGGTCAGGTCAGGTGTCACAGCATGCAGGTAGGTGTCAGCATGTGCAGGTCAGGTGTCACAGCATGGTAGAGGTGCAGGTCAGGTGTCACAGCATGATGTCACAGGTGCAGGTCAGGTGTCACAGCATGGTCAGGTGTCACAGCATGGTACAGGTGCAGGTCAGGTGTCACAGCATGGTACAGGTGCAGGTCAGGTGTCACAGCATGATACAGGTGCAGGTCAGGTGTCACAGCATGATACAGGTGCAGGTCAGGTGTCACAGCATGGTATAGGTGCAGGTCAGGTGTCACAGCATGATACAGGTGCAGGTCAGGTGTCACAGCATGATACAGGTGCAGGTCAGGTGTCACAGCATGATACAGGTGCAGGTCAGGTGTCACAGCATGGTAGAGGTGCAGGTCAGGTGTCACAGCATGGTACAGGTGCAGGTCAGGTGTCACAGCATGATACAGGTGCAGGTCAGGTGTCACAGCATGGTACAGGTGCAGGTCAGGTGTCACAGCATGATACAGGTGCAGGTCAGGTGTCACAGCATGGTACAGGTGCAGGTCAGGTGTCACAGCATGATACAGGTGCAGGTCAGGTGTCACAGCATGATACAGGTGCAGGTCAGGTGTCAGGTCAGGTGTCACAGGTACAGGTGCAGGTCAGGTGTCACAGCATGATGCAGGTCAGGTGCAGGTCAGGTGTCACAGCATGGTAGAGGTGCAGGTCAGGTGTCACAGCATGGTAGAGGTGCAGGTCAGGTGTCACAGCATGGTATGCAGGTGCAGGTCAGGTGTCAGCAGCATGGTGTCACACAGGTGCAGGTCAGGTGTCACAGCATGGGTGCAGGTCAGGTGTCACAGCATGGTACAGGTGCAGGTCAGGTGTCACAGCATGGTACAGGTGCAGGTCAGGTGTCACAGCATGGTGTCACAGCATGGTACAGGTGCAGGTCAGGTGTCACAGCATGATACAGGTGCAGGTCAGGTGTCATGGTACAGGTGCAGGTCAGGTGTCACAGCATGGTGCAGGTCAGGTGTCACAGCATGGTGCAGGTGGTGTCACAGCATGATACAGGTGCAGGTCAGGTGTCACAGCATGGTAGGTGCAGGCAGGTCAGGTGTCACAGCATGGTATAGGTGCAGGTCAGGTGTCACAGCATGGTACAGGTGCAGGTCAGGTGTCACAGCATGGTAGAGGTGCAGGTCAGGTGTCACAGCATGATACAGGTGCAGGTCAGGTGTCACAGCATGGTATAGGTGCAGGTCAGGTGTCACAGCATGATGGTACAGTGCAGGTCAGGTGTCACAGCATGATACAGGTGCAGGTCAGGTGTCACAGCATGATACAGGTGGTGTCAGGTGTCAGGTGCAGGTCAGTCACAGCATGGTAGAGGTGCAGGTCAGGTGTCACAGCATGGTACAGGTGCAGGTCAGGTGTCACAGCATGATACAGGTGCAGGTGTCAGGTGTCACAGCATGGTCAGGTGTCACAGCAGGTGCAGGTCAGGTGTCACAGCATGGTACAGGTGCAGGTCAGGTGTCACAGCATGATACAGGTGCAGGTGGTGTCAGGTCAGGTGTCAGGCATGGTACAGGTGCAGGTCAGGTGTCACAGCATGATACAGGTGCAGGTCAGGTGTCACAGCATGGTACAGGTGCAGGTCAGGTGTCACAGCATGGTACAGGTGCAGGTCAGGTGTCACAGCATGATACAGGTGCAGGTCAGGTGTCACAGCATGGTACAGGTGCAGGTCAGGTGTCACAATGTGGTACAGGTGCACAATAGTTGTCACAGCATGGTACAGGTGCACAACAAGTGTCACAGCATGGTACAGGTGCAGAACAGGTGTCACAGTGCTGTACAGGAGCACAACAGGTGGTACAGCATTGTACAGGTGCAGGACAGTCGCCACAGCATGGCATAGATACAAGGCAGGTGCAGGACAGGTGTTGCAGTCTGGCACACATGCAGGGTAGGTGCTCCAGGCTGGCGCAGGTAGTGGACAGGACAGCTGCTGCAGTGCTGGCCCAGCAGTCCAAGTGCTCTACTTTCTCATGATTTCACCCAGTCTCTCGTCACCGCATCACCCAGTGACAGTGTTTCAAGAGTTAGCACTCTTGTCCTCAGCAATGCGGCCGTCCTGAGGACTTAGACGTGCAGCCTGGTTTGCGCTTGTCTCTGAGTTCCTCCGCATATCTGAGCCACGGTGGAGACTGACAGAAGGACAGCGAAGCCCAGGCTTCCATACCACCCTGGCTGCAGGACGCTGAGGTGTGAGTGACCAGCAGCGCTGGCTGAGATGCCGGCATGCCTGGGGACAGAGCCTGGGAGACAGCACCTCATGTTCGATGAGGACAGGCGCTAACAGGACACCTTCCTTGCCCCAGGCAGCAGGGTTCTGTGGTCTCCTTGAAGGGGCTCTGGCGACAGCAGGAGCCTGTTCAGTATGCAGATGTCTGTAGCCAGGCCTGGGCAGGGACAGCTGGGCAAGAGCAGGGAGGGCTCTTGTCAGTAACCTCCCTTGAAGGAGGGCTTTGCTGGCTTTTCACTAACCTCCCAGATCCCAGGGCCTGTGTGTAGCGCTGCTCATGCGGCCCCCTGGGACACTCTTACCGACTCAGCAGAGCAGCGGCAGGATTTTCATGAACGCTTTTGCCAGGGGGCGTGTACGTTTGAACAAGCCTTTCCCCACCCATAGATCTTGAGACAAGCTCTATAAGGGAAACAGGCTTCCCTCAAACCTTTTGCAAACAGGGAGGATTCCTTAAAATCGTATTTTGAAATTTTACTTGTTTATATTTATTTGGAAGAAGAGAGCAAAAGCAAGAAAATGGTGTGCGTGTGTGTGGGGGGGTATGGGTGCACCAGGACCTCCAGCCACAAAGAACTCCAGATGGATGCACCACTTTGCGCATCTGGCTTTATGTGGGTGCTAGGCAATTGAAACCAGGCCATCACGCTTTGTAAATAAGTGCCTTAAACCACTGAGCCATCTATCTCCCTAGCCCAAGACCCTATTTATTTATTTATTTATTTATTTATTTATTTATTTATTTATTTATTTATTTATTTTTATTAAGGCAGGGTTCCACTCTAGCCAAGGCTGACTCTGTAGTCCTAGGCTGACCTCTGACTCATGGTGATCCTCCTACTGCTGCCTCCCAAGTGCTGGCCATAAAGGTGTGCACAAACATGCGCAGCCCAAGACACTATTTTTTTTTTAAATCATTAAAAATCTTGATGACCCCCCCAATACACGACCCACATTCCCCATTGATGAGGGTCCCTTTGGAAGAGGGAGGAGGATAATGGAACGAATACTATGAATGTAAAATCAGAATAATGTAAATAAATAAATAAATAAATAAATAAATGAAAAATGAATGCATCTTGTTTACTCCTTGGACCAATGTGAGCTCTCTGTGGCCAAGGCAGGAGAGGGAATTAGGGAGGAGGAGAGAAAAGGAAAGAAGGGGAGGTGTGGGGGAGAGAAGAGAAGTGAGAGGGAACAGGGTAAGCAGAAGAGGTCTGCTCTTTGGGCACTTGCCAGGGCAGTTTCACAAGCTTACCCATCGCCACTCTGCGAGCGAGCCAGGGGCCACCACAGCAGACCCTCATCCATCTCAAGCTTTCCCCAGACACTCTGCTTCTGCACAGAAGAGTTTGCAAAAAAAAAAAAAAAAAAAAAAAAAAAAAAAAAAAAAGGAAAGAAAACTCCTGGCCACCTAGGGCAACTTCCATCAAAGCCAGGAGAGAGGGTTCTGAAGATAGCAATGGGGGTACCTGGGGTCCCTTCTTGACAGTGCACAGGCACCACCGTGAAGGCCTCCTTGTTCCAGAGCCGGCCTTCAGCACCTGGCGAGCGCGGCAATGAGGAGGCTTTGGACAAACACAGTCCATCCACCAAGGTCCTGGCCGGCACCTTGTCTGTCTCTGCTCCATCCGCAGCCCCCGCCACATCTCTTGGGCTGCAGACAGGATGGATCAAAGGTGCCACTCTTTTTGGCTGGAGGCCTCCAAGAGAACCATTTACAGGAGCCTTTTCATAACGGGCTCCTGGTTCCTGGAATATGAAAATGTGGTTGTGAAGGCCTCTGCCAAGCCAACAGTTGGCACAGTTGCTCCCGCCAGGATCCACTTCCACCCTTCCCCTCTTTAAGTCAAATATGGAAAAACTCAATTTGGTAGCCTTTTCCTTAGAAATAGCAACAAGGAGAGGGAGGGAGAGAGAGAAAGAAAGAGGAAATATTGTAATCCAATTAATTCAAGGACAAGCCTCTGTAAGTAGATCAAGATAGGTGGATGCAACAAGCCAGAGGGTCAGTTTCCCTTGAGACTTCCCACCTTTTATTTTGTCGCAGGTTTTAAAAAGGAAACCGTAGAGAATCAGTGATTCTCTTCTCATACCATTCCATTAAAACCTTTGAGCCTGTTGCCATGCCCTGAGCAGGATTGTAAATGGCCCTGGACTGGGTGCACAGATGTGCTCTGAAGCCACAGCCAGGGATATTAAAAAAGAAAAAAAGTTGTATTAAGAGGCACACAGAAAGTTAATTAGACCATGACTCACAGAATACTGGAGCCCAAGACAAATATGCTCCCCACAGGTGTGGTTGCAGGGACAGGAAGGCAGTCATGGTGGTTGGGTGTTGTCCTTCCTGTCTGCAGAGACCTTGCAATAGAGCCTTTCTTTGGCGTGCCCCCCCTCCAGTGAGGATGGACCCGGAGCCTCCTACATGCTAGTCAGGGCTTTGCCGCTAAGCCACATCCCCACGCTGGAGGCTGCCTTAGTCTCAGACACTCTTCCGCTCCTTGGCAGTATGGCCTACGTATACCAAGGTTATGCAAATTTAGTCATGCTTCATTTGAATTTTATACATTTTTTCCTTTTTTTTTTTTTTGAGGTAGGGTCTCACTCTGGCCTAGGCTGACCTGGAATTAACTATGTAGTCTCAGGGTGGCCTCGAACTCACGGCAATCCTCCTACCTCTGCCTCCCAAGTGCTGGGATTAAAGGCGTGCGTCACCACGCCCGGCCATTTCTTCCTATTATTTTGGTCCTCCTCCCTTTCCATCTCACACTTGGCAAAGTGGAGCAGAATGAGGCACCGAGGGAAGCAGATCGGTGGGGTTCTGAGGTGGAGTTGGAAGGGATGGGTGGGAGGAAAGTACCCTTCAGGCTTGGAGGCTTCCTGACAAAGGGGGTTTGTGCAGGCCAGCCAGGGAGTGGACACTTCCTGCCCAAGGTCTGTGGTCATGGCAGCCCAAAATGCATTTGCCTGGGTGGAATGAAAGGGCAGGAGAGAGGGGACATGAGACGGGAGAGACACAGGGTCCAGCCAGCAAACTTCCCAGGACGCCTTCTCCCCGAGATGAACCAAGGTACAGATGAACGAGTCATACTTATGTTTCATTTATCACTGTAAAAGTAACACGAGCACATTGTCAACATTTCCAGGGCACATGAATGGAAAATTTATCTGTCAGTAAAATCCATGCCCACTCTAAACCACAGCTAGAAAGTAATAATAAATTTCTCTGTTTCCTCTCTGATTTTTTCCCTTTGAATCTGAGTGTCTTTGAACATTTTTCTTTTATAAAATTAGCGCCACATTTCTTTAAAGATTTAAAAAAAATTTTTTTTGGTTTTCCAAGGTAGGGTCTCTCTCTAGCTCATGCTGACCTGGAATTCACTATGTAGTCTCAGGGTTGACCTTGAACTTATGGTGATCTTCCTACCTCTGCCTCAGAGTGCTGGTATTAAAGAGTGTGCCACCATATCCTGCTCAGAGTTGTTTTTTATATCTTATTCATTTATTTCAGAGAGAGGGGGTAAAGGCGGAGAGAGAAAGAGAGAGTGAGAATGGGTGCTGTAGGACCTCCAGCCACTTTAAATGAACTCCAGACACATGCACCACTTTGTGCATCTGGCTTATGTGGGTACTGGGGAATTGAACCTGGGTCCTTAGGCTTCGCAGGCAAGTGCCTTAACCACTAAGCCATTACTCAAGCCCAAGGACCATATTTTAAATACAGTTGCAGATAATTTTTTTTTTTTTTTTTGGAAACAGGGCCTTGAACACATGGCAGTTCTTCTCCCTCAGCTTCCTGAGTGTTGGGATTAATGGCATTAGCCACCACACATTTTTAATTTTTTAAACATTGTATATTGACACTAATTCTACTCATGAGTTCTGTCAAGAAACAGAAATTTCAGCCGGGTGTGGTGGCGCACACCTTTAATCCCAGCAATTAGGAGGCAGAGGTAGGAGGATCGCCATGAGTCTGAGGCTACCCTGAGACTACAGAGTAAATTCCAGGACAGCCTGAGCTTGAGTGAGACCCTACCTTGAAAAACAAAACAAAACACAAAAGAAGTAGAAGTTTCTAGTACAGACTTTAGAAGACAGTACTGTAGAACTGTCCTTTAGTACAGGTTACTGGTGGAGCAGGGTGCTTTTTCTCTTTCTTTTTTTTCCTTCTTCCCCTTCCCCTTCCCCTTCCCCTTCCCCTTCCCCTTCCCCTTCTTCTTCTTCTTCTTCTTCTTCCCTTCCCCTTCCCCTTCCCCTTCCCCTTCCCTTCCCTTCCCCCTTCCCTTCCCTTCCCTTCCTCTTCCTTCCTTCCTTCTTCTTCTCCCTTCCTTCCCTTCCCTTCCCTTCTTCTTCTTCTTCTTCTTCTTCTTCCCCCCTCCCTTCCTTCCCTTCCTTCTTCCCCTTCCCCCTTCCCTTCCCCTTCTTCTTCTTCTTCTTCTTCTTCTTCTTCTTCCCTTCCCTTCCCTTCCCCTTCCCCTTCCTTCCCCTTCTTCCTCTTCCTCTTCCTCTTCCTCTTCCTCTTCCTCTTTTCTTCTTCCCCTTCCCCCTTCCTTCCTTCCCTTCCCCTTCCCCTTCCTTCCCTTCCTTTTCCTTTCTTCTTCTTCTTCTTCTTCTTCTTCTTCTTCCCCTTCTTCCCTCCCTTCCCCTTCCCCTTCCTTCCCTTCCTCCCTTCCCCTTCCCCCTTCCTTCCTTCCCCTTCCTTCCTTCCCTTCTTCTTCTTCTTCTTCTTCTTCCCTCTTCCCCTTCCTCTTCCCCTTCCCCTTCCCTTCTTCCTTCCCTTCCTTCCCCTTCCCTTCCCTTTCCCTTCCCCTTCCCCTTCCCCTTCCCCTTCCCTTCCCCTTCCCTTCCCTTCCCCTTCCCCTTCCCTTCCCCTTCCCCTTCCCCTTCCCCTTCCCCTTCCCCTTCCTTCCCTTCTTCTTCTTCTTCTTCTTCTTCTTCCCTTCCCCTTCCTTCCCCTTCCCCTTCCCCTTCCCCTTCCCTTCCCCTTCCTTCCCCTTCCCTTCCCCTTCCTTCCCCTTCCCCCCTTCCCTTCCCTTCCCTTCCCTTCCCCTTCCCTTCCCCCTTCCCCTTCCCCCCTCTTCCTTTCCCTTCCCTTCTTCTTCTTCTTCTTTCCCTTCTTCCCTTCTTCCCCTCTTCTTCCCTTCCCTTCCCCTTCCCTTCCCCTCCCTTCCCCTTCCCCCTTCCCTTCCCTTCTTCCCCTTCCCCTTCCCCTTCCCCTTCTTCTTCTTCTTCTTCTTCTTCTTCTTTTTTTTTTTTTTGTTTTGTTTTTCAAGGTAGGGTTTCACTCTAGCTCAAGCTGACCTGGAATTCACTATGCAGTCTCAAGGTGGCCTCCAACTCACAGGGATCCTCCTACCTTCCAAGTGCTGGAATTAAAGGCGTGCGCCACCACCCATTGCGAGGGTCCTTTTTCTTTTCTTTTTCTTTTTCTTTTTTTGTTTGGTTTTTCGAGGTAGGGTCTCACTCTAGCTCAGGCTGACCTGGAACTCACTCTGTACTCTCAGGGTGGCCTCGAACTCATGGCGATCCTTCTACCTCTGCCTCCCGAGTGCAGGGATTAAGGGCGTGCACCACCACGCCAGGCGAGGGTGCTTTTTCTACAGCCTTGGGCAGGGGGAAGGGGGAGGAAGAGCTGTGGCATCCCAGGCTGCACTGGGAGGGAACCTGGAATGGGAAGTGCTCTGTCACCTGGGTTGGAGCTCGTGCGTCCCAGCCGAGCGTAGAGGCAGTGCCGGGAGGATGCCCATAAGCACTGGCATTTGTTGAGCACCTACTATGTGCTGGGTGTGGGGGGGGTGTGAAAACACTTCTAATCTATCATCCACACTTTCTTGACAAAGAAACTAAGACTGACTCTCAGTGTTTCATTGACCAGTCCAAGGTAAATGGCCAAATGAGGGGTACAACTTGAGTTTGCAAGCGTATATCACAGTAGGACAATATAGTCTTTGCAGTAAATGGAAAGCTTGGATTTGAATCATTTTTCTTGAAACCTTTCCTTCATATAAGGTAATGAGAGACCAAAAATAACTAACTTGCTATATTTAGCTTCTGTAACCTTGCTTAGCAGCTTGCCTGCTTGACAATAGTAATGCCATCTTGAGACAAGTAGCCATTTTAGATAGAAAAACTCCCCCACCCAAGTTCCAGGAAACCCCCATCCCCTGTGATGCCAGGAACTCGGGTGAAACTGTTAACCACAAAGGCCCCAGTCCCGGGCCAGGTACCAACCGTCAAAAAGAAAAAAAAAAAAAAACCTGCAAATGGCTTCAAACTCCGAGTGACTCCAGTGACCTGTCAGTCAATGCGGATCCAGCTGTTATTCAAAACTTGGGGTTTTTTCCTTTTATAACCCCCTACCTCACCCCCCCCTCTTTTTTCTCACTCCCACTGTGTAGGTCTGTGGGGACAGAGCCCAGGCCCGGCTTGCAATTAAAGGAAAAGCTGCTATTACATTCATGTGAGTCTCAGCTTCTGTGGCAGTTCACTGGGTGACTCCTGAGTGACGGCGGGGGGGGGGGGGAGGCCTTGACCCCTGATCTGGGCGGGGGCTTGGCACTTCAGTAATAATGGTGCTATTTCCAAAGGGGAAAAAAGTGTTGTCATTCTCTCTTTTCTCCCATTTGGGAAGTCTTTCTCTGATTTTTTAAAATTAATTAATTTATTGATTGATTGAGGGAGGATCTTACTCTAGCTCAGGCTGACCTGGAATTCACTATGTGGTCTCAGGGTGGCCTTGAACTCATGGCGATCCTCCTACCTCTGCATCCCGAGTCTAATTCTGCAACCCCTCCCGCCCCCAGTAGAATCCCTTATGGTTAATCTTCATTGTCAACTTGATTTAGAATCACCAAGGAGTCACATCTCTGGTCATTTTCAAAGAGGATCAACCGAGGAAGGAAGACCCATCACGAATGTAAGTGGCACCGCTTCATGGGCTAGTCCTGGGCGGAAGAGCAAGGGGGAGAGGAGACAGTAAACAGAGCACCGATGTCCATCTCTTCCCGAAAGCAAAGTAATGGGACCAGCTGAGCAGCCGCCTCACGCTCCTGCCACCATGCCTTCAACAGCCAATGGATTGTGAGTCCAAAGAAATCCCTTTTTCTCTTTGAGTTGCCTACTTAGCTTCCTAGTGCTGGCATTGCAAATTACCACACAGTGGCTTCAAATGGGTTTATCATCTCAAGGTTAATTTATTCATTAAATGATTCATTAAATGATCATGTGTCTCACGGGCTTAAGGCCATGCCACTGGTGAAGCTAGATTTTGTTCTGGAAACTCTAGGAAGTAGTTCGTTTGTGTTTCTTAGTTCTTGCCTTTGTTTCCCAGCTTCATGATCCTTTTCTATCTTTTTGTTGTTGTTGTTGTTGTTGTTGTTGTTGTTTTTTGAGAGAGAGCGAGAGAGAGAAACAGAGAGGGGGGGGAAGAAGTAGAGAGAGAGAGAGAATGGGCGCCAGCAGCCTCTCAGCTGCTGTGAACGAATTCCAGATGCGTGCGCCCCCTTGTGGACAAGTGCAGCATTGCGCCCTTGTGTCCCTTTGCATCTGGCTAAATGTGGGACCTGGAGAATCGAACGGGCATTCTTAGGCTTGGCAGGTGGGTGCCTTAACTGCTAAGCCATGTCTCCCCCCTTTTCTATCTGTGATGTCAGTGTGGCTTGTCAGATCTTTGTCACATTTCATTATTCTGACACTGGCCATTTGGCACTCCTTCTTTGATTTTCTAATTGTAATTACATCAGGCCCATCTGGGTAATCCAGGATTATCTTCCTGTCTTAAGATCAGCTTATGGTAATGTTAGCTCCATTTTCCATTTAACAGAGTTCCAAGGATAAAGATGTAAAGATGTGGCCTTTTTTTTTTTTTTTTTTTTTTGGAGAACATGGTATGTTGCCTATCACATCACAAATTAATTTTTCCCAGTTTGAGTTTTATTGCCTCATAAATTGTAACCATACAGTTATACAGACTTAACCTTATAACTCAAATGCATAGTGTCTTTCACGGTCTTTGAAATATGTTCTTTTTAAACAATACTTATTCATAGTTTTTATACATATATGTAATATATTTTGTTCATATTCAGAACCCCATTGCCTTCTGTTGTTCACTATCCTCTCCTAGTAAACTCCTTCTTCCTATCTTGCCCACTTCCATGTTTAAAAAGAATTTATTAGCCAGGCGTGGTGGCACACCCCTTTAATTCCAGCACTCAGGAGGCAGAGGTAGGAGGATCACCGTGAGTTCAAGGCCACCCTGAGACTACATAGTTAATTCCAGGTCAGCCTGGGCTAGAGCAAGACCCTACCTCGAAAAACCAAAAAATAAAACAAAATAAAATAAAATATAAAAAGTATTTATTTATTTGGTAGAGACAGGGTGGGGGTAGAATGGACATGCCAGGCTTCTCGCCACTGCAAACAAACTCCAGGTGTATGCACCACTTTGAGCGTCTGAGTTGACTTGGCACTTTGAATTGCAGAAGCCGTAGAGAGTGGCAAGCCAAAGGCTATGGCTGTTTAGTTAAGAGTTTGACAAGTGCTAAGTGAAGGCAGACTTGTGTTTGGAGGTTTTCCTTCGGAACTTTCAAAGGGGAAGGAGAGACCACCGAGAACTTTGTTAGAACTGGCTATTGGCATAAAGGCGGGCTACATTCTGCTTGCCATGCCCAGAGAGTCTTATGGAGGTTGAATTTGAAGGTAATGGACTGACGTGCTTGGTGGAAACAATAGAACTGAAATATGTTGAAACTTACAGCTGGACAAATTCAAGCAAGGTTTTTTGTTTTTGTTTTTGAGGTAGGGTCTCACTCTAGCTCAGGCTGACCTGGAATTCGCTATGTAGTCTCAGGGTGGCCTTGAACTCACAGCAATCCTCCTACCTCTGCCTCCCGAGCACTGGGATTAAAGGCGTGCGCCACCACGCCCGGCCCAAGCAAGTTTTGAATTACTGGCACAGAGACAGGTTTTAGATTACTGAAGCTGCTGTTAGATCACCACCATTAGCAACTTTACGTTGAAACCAATGGAAAAGATGCCTGAGGTGATTCCATGCAGGAAAGACTGAATGATAGAAATGCAAACTCTTTAAAGGAGATGACATGAAGAAATTAAAAAAAAAAAAAAAAAGACCTGCTCTTCATGTCAAGATTAATTTCCCCTGAATTACAGATGGTTGTACGCCTGGTATTGGTTTTGGACGCATGGGAAATGCATGGAAGTAGGTCATGAAGCACATGGTTCCAGGAGCCACTGCTGAGATGTGGCCTACGGAGTGGGGCAATGTCTCTGGTACAGAGAGGCCTGTGAGGGCACTGTAAGATGGACCCTGGTTTGTAATGGAGACCCGAAGATGTTTTGGATGCACCAGGTCTGTGAAAGAGCTACCATGGAGTGCTGTTGGCTTTGGAAGTTTCCCCTGGATACTCAGTGCAGTTGGAGGGGGCAGAACTGTCAATCCAGACACTGTCACCGCTGGTTTATGGACATTGGACTTGAACTAGAGGTTTACATAATGGTTATCGAGTTTGCATTGGTCTAACCTCTCCTTGCTATGCCTTATAGCAATGGCAATGCTTACTTGGTGCTATTTTATATTGGAAGTATGTCACTTCTTTTGATCTTACAAGATTTTCAGTTAAGAGACAGTCTAAAATCTCAGATGAAACTTGGGACTTTAGAACAATCTTTAAGTTGGCAAAGACTGTGGGGCCTTTGAAGTTGGACTGAATACAATTTACAATGTGAGATGGTCATGATTCTTTTTTTTTTTTGAGAGAGAGACACAGAAAGAGATAGAGAGAGAGGGAGAGGGAGACAGATAGAGATGGGCGCGCCAGCAGCCTCTCAGCCGCTGTGAACGAATTCCAGATGCGTGCGCCCCCTTGTGGGCAAGTGTGGCATTGCACCCTTGCGTCACTTTGCATCTGGCTAAATGTGGGATCAGGAGATTGGAACCGGCATTCTTAGGCTTAGCAGGCAGGCGCCTTAACCTCTAAGCCATCTCTCCAGCCTGGTTGTGATTCTTTTGGGGGCCAGGGGTGGAATGTGATCATTTGAATCTATATCCTGCATAGACTCTGGTGTTTTATTAAAGCTTATAATGTGGGTCTTCAGCACTTGGCTGGAGGAGGTGTCACA
Organism: Orientallactaga sibirica; assembly: GCA_036365145.1. Taxonomy (NCBI): domain Eukaryota; kingdom Metazoa; phylum Chordata; class Mammalia; order Rodentia; family Dipodidae; genus Orientallactaga; species Orientallactaga sibirica. The sequence goes on along the minus strand of JAEOAD010002324.1, from coordinate 3,369,221 downwards.
GGGGGATAGATCCGGGGGTCCAGCCCTAATGTGCGTTCTTAGGCTTTGCAGGCGGGCGCCTTAACCACTAAGCCATCTCTCCAGCCCTTGTTTGTTTTCTTGGAGCAGGATCTTACTATAGCCCAGACTCACCTGGAATTCACTCTATAGTCCAGGCTGGTCTTGATCTCACAGCCATTCTCCTTCCTCAGCCTTTAAAGAAGTGGGTAATGGGACGTCTCTGGGTCATGGGGGGGTATGCCTTCCAAGGGTATTAGGGCACCATGGCTCGTCCCCTTTTTCTTTTCCTGTTCCTTGTTTCTGGCTCTACCACAGGCTCCATGATGTGCTTCACTAAACCCAAACAACAAGCAGACGATCATAAACTGGAACTTGGGCTGGAGAGATGGCTTAGCGGCTAAGGCATTTGCCTGCAAAGCCAAAGGATCCCGGTTCGATTCTCCAGTATCCATGTAAGCCAGATGCACAAGGGGGCACGTGCATATGGAGTTAGTTTGCAGTGGCTGGATGCCCTGGAATCCCCATTCTCTCCCTCCCTCTCTCTGCCTCTTTCTCTCAAATAATAAATAAATAAATAAATATTTAAAAAAGATAAACTGGAACTTGCCAAGCAGTGAGTCCAAATGTACCTTTTTGTCTTTGTAAGTTGACGATGTGGAGCATGTGTTAGAGCGATGGAAAGCTACCACACCAGGGATTCTTCTGCGGTTCATGGCTTCATTCCTTCCAGGGGTCGCCATGGTCTATCTTGTCCCTTACAAGCACATTGTTTTCTATTGCTGTTGACGCCCTTCCTGGGCTTGAACTGCCCCTCTTGGCTAAGGCTGCTTTGAGGTCCTCAGAGGCGACTTTGGAGCACCTCTTTCCAAATTATGCCAGGGTCTAACACTCATTACCTCTCTGCTTTAGGGTTCTTTTCCCCAGAGCCATCTTCATTAAGGTCCTAATTAGGACAGCAATGAACTGTAAATGTATGCTCTGAAATGATTGCTTGTCTCAGCAGATTTTTTCCCCCTCCCTTGAAGGCAGCAGCGGCAGCAGAAGCGATTATGAAGCAGCTGTGGTGTGGTGATGAGAGCACGGTTTGAGTCAGAGGATCCGGCTGAGACTCCGAGCACTGCCTCTTAATCCTACGTGGGGCGGGGGGGGGGAGTCACATGAATTCTCCGAGTCTCAATTATATAATTATACCATGAGGTTGTAGTCATCAGAGTAGACTCACTGTTATAACCGAGTGTTAGCTGTCTAAAGCAAAGGAAGATTTTTTTTTTCTTCTTGCTCACACAACAGTCTAGCATGGCTGTTCCTGGTCAGGCAGCTCTTTCTGTCATTTGTCACTTCTGACTATGATCCAGGGGCTCAGAGTTCCTCTACCTGTGGCTCTCTTGGTCCCCCTTTGACTATTTAATCTCCCAAAGTATTATTTTCTTTAAAAAAACTATTTATTTATTTTGAGAGAGAGAGAGAGAGAGAGGGAAATAGGCACAGAGAGAGAGAGAGAGAGAAATAGGTAGAGAGAGTAGAGAGACAGAAATAGGCACAGAGAGAGAGAGAGAGAGAGAGAAATAGATAGAGATAGAGAGACAGAAATAGGTGTGTGTGGGGGGGAGAATGGGTACACCAGGGCCTTCTGCTGCTGCAAATGAACTCCAGGCACATGTGTCCCTTTATGCATCTGGCTTATGTGGGACCTGGGGAATTGAACCTGGGTCCTTTGGCTTTGCAGGCAAGCGCCTTAACTGCTGAGCCATCTCTCCAGCCCCCATCCTACGCCCGCCCCCAAAGTCTTCTTTCACTTGGCCAAGGAGAATGTTAAGGTCTGTTCTTGGTTGTCTATGGGCGAAGTCAGGACATGGTCCACAACCCACTGGGCAGACCACAGGTTCACGCTGCTTCTAATTCGGTTCAAGGGAATGTGAGAAAGGTGGTTCAGTTATACGTTCAAAAGGAAATGGTTTATGCAACAACTGCTCACTCTACCCAAGGCTTGACTGTGAGGATGAACTTGTTTCCAGAATTAACTTAGATACGTAGGTCCTAGTGTTCAGATGACCAAGCGCATTTAAGTTTTTTGTTTTTTTTTTGAGAGAGACAGAGAGAGAGGGAGAGGAAGACAGAGAATGGGCGCGCCAGCAGCCTCTCAGCCACTGCGAACAAACTCCAGACACGTGCGCCCCCTTGTGGTCAAGTGCGGCATTGCGCCCTTGCATCACTTTGCATCTGGCTAACTGTGGGACCTGCAGATTGGAACTGACATTCTTAGGCTTAGCAGGCAGGCGCCTTAACCGCTAAGCCACCTCTCCAGCCCTGCCTGTAAGTTTTTAATGCATGGGCATGCTGTGAGTGTGGGTTTTATCTTGCAGAGTGTCTCACAGAACCACAAATGCTTCAGGGAGGAAATATAAATTGAGGGTTGGGAGAGTAGACCTCCTTAATGTTTTCTTCTGGAGTGTAATGTATTAGGAAGAAAAAAAAAGTATTCCATAAGAAATAACCATTAGCATAAAGACGCCACAAGAAAGTACAATCCATTAGCTCTCTCCGCCACCCTTTGGAAAGAGCTCTTTGTCTGTCAGAGAGATCATGAGCTTGGCTGGTCCGTCCCTGACTTCCTTTATCTTTCTTCATTGCGTATTATGCTTCTAATTGCTCACCCTACCCCCCACCTAGCGCCAACTCACACACACTAATTCCTCTCATTGAGGATTATAATGGGAGCCGAACCAACTGTGGTAGAGGGGGGTGGGGAAGATTAAGTCAGACAAGATAATTTAGAGAAATAAATAGGGCACCATAGGCCAGCTAAGGGAGAATTAAATGGAATCTTGCCATAGAGAAAGGTCCCGACGAAATTCAAAAGCTTGTGCCACGAGTATGCAAATGAGTCAAATGGCAAGCAGGCAGGACAGTAATGTCCTTGATTTGGGATGAGGTCATACTCTGCCCCTTCCAAATGCTAGAACCCTTAAGCTCCCAATCCCCTTCCAGATGCCATAGGCCTTCCTCCCCTACCAAGGCATTGCAAATAGGAATGGAAGATTGCCCTCTCATTTCCTGCCTAGTTCAGGAATGTTGGTGTTATTTGAACATAGGTCTCTCTCTCTCTCTTTTATTTCCCCCCTTGACATAGTAAAGATATTACGCCTTCTCCCTTTCACCAGTTCAGTCCTACCTTGGAAAAAAGCTGCAGCAAGAACTGATGAACTGATGTGGGCTGCTTTTACAGCCAATCCCGGGGGACACATACATCTCCATTACACGGCCAGCCGTTGAGAGCTGCTGCGGAGGGCTTTCTGAGAGGAGTCTGCAGGCTGAGGGCGGCCAGGGAGGGGCTCTCGTAGTGTCCTGGGCAGCATGACCTCTTTGAAGGTGTCCACGACTAGCAGGAGAGAGCTGCACCACCTCTGGGAGGGCTTGAGGCAAGCTGCGCAGGGAGTGACGAATAGTGGCCCTTTGAAGCAAGGGACATGACAAGCTGGGAATAATGACTGTGACCAAGGAGGCTGAGTTTTTACCCAGCCAGGAGCTGGCTGTTCATGCTGTTTCTGGGAGAGCGAGCCTGGAGGTGTCCTCTAGTGACAGCAGGGTGGAGGAGAGCTTGTCTCAGGAGCTAGAGGACTCGAGATTCCAGGCTCACTCAGGGTCCCAGTTTCATAAGGAAGGGGGGCAAAGACCAACATGAGGCCTTGTCCAGCATCTGGGTGAAGGGGAGATCGGCGGCTCCCTTGCCTTGGCTGAGTTTTGCTTCTCCTGGGGGAAAGGGTCCTCGTAACCGAGGTCTCAGGGGAGGACATGTGACATGTGGTTGGTAAAACACTGAGGCTTGAATCCCAACTCCATCATTCACAAGCTGGGTGACCTCAGGGAATTTCCATACCTTCCCTGAGCCTTGGAAATTAGTGAAGATTAAGAAAATAATGTAAAGCCGGGCGTGGTGGCGCATGCCTTTAATCCCAGCACTCGGGAGGCAGAGGTAGGAGGATCGCCATAAATTCAAGGCCACCCTGAGACTACATGGTGAATTCCAGGTCAGCCTGAGCTAGAGTGAGACCCTACCTTGAAAAACCAAAAAAAAAAAAAAAGAAAGAAAGAAAGAAAGAAAGAAAGAAAGAAAGAAAGAAAGAAGAAAAGAAAAGAACGTAAGATAGACACAGAGAACACTCAACCCCTGCCAAACCAGAGATCCAGAGCCACAGAGACTCCTATGACCTCGTCACTGAAATAGACCTAAAATGAACCCAACATGGCTCCGGGAAATTTGCCAAAGAGGGGGTAGAAAGATTGTTAGAGCCATAAGTTGGGTCATTATGCCTCACCCCCATAACTGATGGTTACCCCCACAATGCAAGACCCACAATCCCCGAGGGGGGAGGGCAGGAGAAGGCAACGATGGTATCATCATGGCTCTATGCACATTATATAGATAACTAATAAAAATTAATAATAAAAATTTAAAAATTTAAAATAAAGAAAATAATGTATGCATTTGGCGCATAATAATGTACCAAAAGTCAACTGATGTTTTAAAAAATGTTTAGTTTGGGGAAGAGAAGACTGGAAGTTAGAGAAGGCATTGCAAGGGAGGCAATAGAAGTCTGGTGTGGTGGCGCACGCCTTTAATCCCAGCACTCGGGAGGCAGAGGTAGGAGGATCACTGTGAGTTCGAGGCCACCCTGAGACTACATAGTGAATTCCAGGTCAGCCTGGGCTAGAGTGAGACCCTACCTCGAAAAACAAAGCAAAACAAAACAAAAAAAGGGCAAGAGGATTGTCCATATGCAAACATATCCCTTGTCAGTGGGAGCTTGCTCTGGTCTCCCTTCGGCTCCCTGAGCCCTGTGATCTCTGACAAAAGAATTCAGATGAGAGGGCTGGAGAATGGCTTCACCATTATGGTGCTTGCTTACAAAGTCTAAAGGCCTGGGCTTGATCTCCCGCTATCAATTCCCCAGGACCCACGCAAAGCCAGATGCACAGAGTGGAACTGGCAGGAGGCCCTGGATCTCTCTCTATATATCTCCTTGCAAATAAATAAAAATATTTTTTTAAAAAGAATTTAGCCAGGCGTGGTGGCACACACTTTTGTAACTCCAGCACTCAGAAGGCAGAGGTAGGAGGATTGCCATGAGTTCGAGGCCACCCTGAGACTACATTGTGAATTCCGGGTCAGCCAGAGTGAGACCCTACCTCAACAAACCAAAAAAAGAAAAAAAAAAAAAAAAGAAAAAGAAAAAAAAGAATTCAGACGAAACTGGGTGTGGTGGCGCCTGCCTTTAATTCCAGCACTCGGGAGGCAGAGGTAAGAGGATCGCCATGAGTTCGAGGCCACCCTGAGACTACATAGTGAATTCCAGGTCAGCCAGGGCTACAGTGAGACCCTACCTCAAAAAAAAAAAAAAAAAAACCAACCAACCAACCAAACAAACAAACAAAAACAAACAAACAACAACAGCGTGTGGTGTAGAAGATAGACGGTGGAGTTTATTCCACAGTAAGGGGAAATATTCTCAAGGGTGGGAAGGTGCCATGGGCAAAGAGACCCTTACAGAGTGGAACGCCTTTGAGGGTGTGAGTGGGCAATATTCCCAGAGACCATTGTGCTGAGTTACATTTCAGACAGGCTTGCACTATTTCTAAATTCTCTGGAGCAAGCAGGTTTTTTTTTTTTAATTTTTTTTATTGACAACTTCTATAATTACAGATAATAAACCATGATATTTCCCTCCTCTCCCCCATTCCCCTTCAGAACTCCACTCTCCATCATATCCCCTCCCTCTCTCCATGAGTCTCTCTTTTAATCTGATGCCATTGTCTTTTCCTCCTATTATGAGGGTCTTGTGAAAGTATTGCTAGGCACTGTGAGGTCATGGATATCGAGGCCAATTTTCCTGAGGGCTTTGTTCTGTCTAGGATACTGGCAGGCCCCTTCAGACTGGCTCCCTCAGGAGGGGCGACTGTATGTAAAATCTCTTGCTATGTAGTAATCTTACAGGGTTTAGTTAGGGCTCCTGGAAGCAGGCATAGGTAAGCTCTCTATTAATCACCTTTTGAAAGTTTAGTAAGGTTTCCCAGGGCCAGAGTTATAGGACTCTTGTCCCATTCTTCTGACCTCATAGCCCTGCTGGTCTGTGGTCCTTTGTTTTCTAAACTGTTAAATACCTCCGACTTTCTCTAATCTTGCTAACAGAGACGAGATGCCCAGCAGTCTGAAGGACTTCGTTTCATGGATTTTGTTCCCATGTGGAGCCAGAAGAGCTGGGTCTTACTCACAGTGCTGTGCTATTGCTGAGAAGTTGGGGAGCTGTGCATGTTAGAAGTCAGGATTGACTAGAGCGACGTGAAGAATACAAAGCTGAAAGCAAAGGCCAGAGCAGACTGTTTTTATTGGAGGGACAGCAGTTCTCCCAGGTTGAAGCTTCTGCTGCCTTTGAATGTGGGAGACTAGAGATTTTTAAAGGGCCAGGGGATTGGGCGGGGTGGTGGTGGAGGTCTTTGGGAGAGAAGAATGCAGGGGAGAGATAAGGCCTTTTCTTTTGTTTACTAATCATCTGTCCAGGTAGCCTGACAACTCTTGAGGTTGGATCTTTTCTTTTTTAAATATATTTTGTTTATTTATTTATTATTATTTGAGAGAGAGAAAGTGGGAGAGAGAGAATGTACACGCCAGGGCCTCCAGCCACTGCAAACCAACCCCAGATGCATGAGCCCCCTTGTGCATCTGGCTTATGTGGGTCTTGGAGAGTCGAACCGGAATCCTTTGGCTTTGCAGGCAAAGGCCTTAACCGCTAAGCCATCTCTCCAGCCCCTGGATCTTTTTTTTTTTTTTAAGTTTTTATTTTTATTTATTTATTAGAGACAGAGAGAGGGGGAGAGACAGAGAGACAGAGAGAATGGGCATGGGTCAGAGCCTCCAGCCACTGCAAACAAACTCCAAGACACATGAGCTACCTTGTGCATCGGGCTTACGTGGGACCCGGAGAATCGAACCTGGATCCTTAGGCTTTTGAAGGCAAGCGCCTTTACTGCTAAGCCACCTCTCTAGGCCAAGGATCTGTGAGTTAGCCCAAGCTTGCCTTGTAACAGAAGTCCCTTATCATGCTATGGTCTGGGAACGTTTTGTGGTCCACTGAGGTCAGTACTCCGAGCTCAGTGGTTCATTAACCCTTCCATGGACACACTGTATATTTTTCAGAACTCATGTCCCTTTTTTTCCTTTCTTTTTTTTTTTTGGTTTCAAGGTAGGGGTCTCACTCTAGTCCAGGCTGACCTGGAATTCACTATGTAGTCTCAGGGTGGCCTCGAACTCACAGCGATCCTCCTACCTCTGCCTCCCAAGTGCTGGGATTAAACGCGTGAGCCACCACGCCCGCCCACGTCCCATTTTAAAAGCGGGATCATATGAGCTTGGTCTGCTTCAAGACAGGTCAGCATGTAGGGGATCTGGGGAGGAGGTCACTAAATGGGCAGTTGTTAACCATCCAGGATCAGTTCTATGAATGGGTCAAGGCCGGAGGGGTGCTAGGAAGAGAGAGGGCGGGGGAAGAAATGAGGAGGGCACAGTGAGTGAGATCGCACGTTTCCGTGGGTTGGCTGGAGGATCAGGTGATCAGCAGGGACATTCCTAGGAAAGGGGAAAGGCGGGAGGCATCTGGGAGATGACTCAGTCCCAGGAATTTCAGGCTCTTGGGGTTGAAGAACATATGGGTTGAAAGCGTAAAGAACTGATGGTAATAAATAACATCTGTTGAGTTGATTACCATTCATTTATTCAACAAATATTGAGCGCCTGATGTGTGCCAGGCAGCCTTTGTTGCTGGAAATAGACTCACCAGCAAACACAACAGAAGAGAATGTCGTTCTTCATGGAAATTATGGCTGAGTAGAAAAAAAAGACTTATGTATTGGCTTTTTTTTTTAAGAGAGAGAGAGAGAGAGAGAGAGAGAATGGGTGCACCAGCAGCCTCTCAGCAGCTGTGAACGAACTCCAGACGCGTGAGCCCCCTTGTGGGCAAGTGCAGCATTGCGCCTTTGTGTCACTTGCGTCTGGCTAAACGTAGGACCTGGAGTTTTGAATGGGCATTAACCGCTAAGCCATCCCTCCAGCCCCTGACTTTTTTAGAAGTTTCCCCCAAATTAGTGAATGGGCATTTTTTAAGGTAAGCCCAACATACTGGCCTTTTTTTTCTTAATGCGTGAGAGTGAGAGCAAGAGACAGAGAGAGAGAGAATTGGCTGTCATTGGAACTTCAGACATATGTGCCACTTTGCACGCATGTGCAACCTTGTGCGCTTGTGTCACTTGTGTGTCTGGCTTACATGGGACCTGGAGAGTGGAACATAGGTTTTAGGCTTCACAGGCACTGCTAAGCCATCTCTCCAGCCTGGGAATGAGCATTTATATACATTTTCTCTTTCTCTCTCTCTTTCTTTCTTTCTTTCTTTCTTTCTTTCTTTCTTTCTTTCACTTGAGAGTGGAGGAGAGAGAATGAGCACACCAGGGCCTTAAGCCACTGCAAAGAACTCCAGATGCATGCACCCCCTTGTGCATCTGGCTTACATGGGTCCTGGGGACTTGAACCTGGGTCCTTTAGGTTTGCAGGCAAGTGCCTTAACTGCTAAGCCATCCTTCCAGCCTGACAAAAAGACTTTTAAAAATAAATACATAGCATATCCAAAAATAATTCGAGATGGACCATGAATCTAAGTGAAAGAGCAATTATAAAATTCCTAGAAAAGCCAGGCTTTATGATGCACATCTGTGCTCCTCGCATTCAGGAGGCAGACGTAGGATGATCATGAGTTCTAGGCAAGTCACGGGCAATATAATGAGAGCTTGTTTCAAAGAAGCAAAACAAAAAAAATCTTTAAAAAAAAACAACATGAACGTAATCTTTGGGTCCTTGGACTTGGCGGTGGATTCATAGGTATGACATTGAAAGCAAAAACCCAGAAAGGAAAACTGACACATTTGACTGCACTAGGTGACAAGTTCCTGTGTTCCTCACGTGCTGTTGGGACCACGCAAAGACGGGCTGAAACATGGCTCGATGGCTAAAGCACTTGCCGTGCAAATGGGAGCACTCGCGTTTGGATCTCTGGAATCCACGTAAAGCTGGACACCCAGAAGCTCATGCGTCAGTCTGGCAGACACAGCAGTGAACAACAAGAGAGACCCTGCCTCAGAGCAGGAGAAAGACAAGGACCAGCGCCTGAAGGTTGTCCTCCATTTAACCTCCACACACGTGCCAGGGCAAGGGAGTACACACACACACACACACACACACACACACACACACACACAAAAAACTTACAGTTTTTCTATAAGTCTAAAACTGGTATAAGAAGTGTATTAATTAGAGCCCAGCGCGGTGGTGCATGCCTTTAATTCTAGCACTTGGGAGGCAGAGGAAGGAGAATTGTTGTGAGTTCAAGGACACCCTGAGACTCCATAGTGAATTCCAGGTCAGCCTGAGCTAGAGTGAGACCATACCTCAAAAAAAAAAAAAAAAAAAAAAAAGTGTATTAATTTAAAAAAAGCTAATCCACAAATTGAGAGGAAATACTGCAAATTATATATCAGATTATTAGGCCTTGTCTCTAGAATGTCTAGAATGTATAAATAACTTTCAAAAATGGGCAAAGGATGAAAATAAACATTGCTCAAAAGATGTCCCAGTGGCTAACCGTCAGGGAAATGCAAATTAAAACCACACCGTCATAGTCACTAGCATGACAATAATTCTCAACACAGAAGATAGCAATTGTCCCTGAGGACAAAGAGAAATTAGAAGTGTCACATCGTGCTGGTGGGAATGTTAGATTGTACAGCCACCTTGGAAACTAGTCTTTAAGAAAGAAACATAGGCTTATCTCACAACCCAGCCTTCTCCTTGGTGTATATCCAGGAGAAATGGGAACATGTCCACTCGAAGCCTTGTACATGAATATTACATGTAAGAACACGAGGAGCATTTTTCATAATAAGGAAAGGTAGAAGTAGCCCCATATCCAATAAAAAGATACAAATGGTTCAACAAAAGGTGATGAGTGTTGTCTGATCCTCAAGAAGAACAAAGTGAGTCTGGCACGGTGGCACATGCCTTTAATCACTACACTCGGGAGGCAGAGGAAGGAGGATCACCATGAGTTCAAGGCCACCCTGAGACTATATAGAGAATTCCAGACCAGCCTGGGCTAGATGAGACCCCACCTTGAGAAACAAAACAAGAAAGGAGGCTGAAGTTTACTGAGACATGCTACAATATGGATAGGCCTTGCAAATACGGAGTGAGGGAAACCAGTCTCTCAAGAGACCATACGCGTATGATCCAATTTCCATGAACCGTCCGGGATATACGGAGACTGAGCAATAATTGCTCAGGGATGGTGGGAAACGACGGGTGCTTTCACGGGTCTTTGGGAGTGAGGATTAAAGGGGGTTCTTGAAAATGATTCAGAGCAGATGTGATAATCGCATAGCTCTGCGTATACACTGAAAACCCTCAAACTGCACGGGGCAGATTGCCTGGTATGTGAATTATATCTCAACATAGCTATTAAAAAATTAGCTGGGGGCTGGAGACATGGCTTAGCGGTTAAAGTGCTTGCCTACAAAGCCAAAAGACTTCAATTCCATTCCCCAAGACTCTTGTAAGCCAGATGCACAAGGTGGGGCATGTGTCTGGAGTTTGTTTGCAGTGGCTGGAAGCCCTGGCATGCCCATTCTTCTCTCTCTCTCTGCCTCTTGCCCTCTCTCAAATAAATAAATAAAAATAATATTTAAAAAAATTAGCTGGGAAGATGCTCAGTGGTTAAAGGCACTTGCTTACAAAGTCTGCCAACCCGGGTTTGATTTCCCCGCATCCATGTGAAGTGGCACATGAGTCTGGGAGTTCATTTGCACTGGCAAGAGTCCTTGGCACCCCCATTCTCCTTTTCTCAAATGAATAAATAAATAAATATTTAATAAGGGCTATTCAAAATTAGTCAAAAATGGCTGCTCATGCATGCAATGCCAACACATAAGAGGTAAAAATACTGTTGAAAGTTGGACGTCATCTGGACTACACAGTGAGTTCCAGGCCAGCCTGGGCTGTAGAACGAGACTCGGTCCCAAAGAAACAACTACGTGATTGACTCATGCATTTACGTGTTCCATCTTCATATAAAAACTGCTTCCTGCCGGGCGTGGTGGTGCACGCCTTTAATCCCAGCACTTGGGAGGCAGAGGTAGGAGGATCGCCGTGAGTTCGAGGCCACCCTGAGACTACATAGCGAATTCCAGGTCAGCCTGGGCTAGAGTGAGACCCTACCTCGGAAAAATAAAAAATAAAAATTATTGAAGAGAGAAAGGGGCAGATAGACAGAGAGAATGGGTAGGCCAGGGCCTTCAGCTACAGCAAATGAACTCCAGATGCATGCGCCACCTTGTGCATCTGGCTTATGTAGCTCCTGGGGAATTGAACCTGGCTCCCTTGGCTTTGCAGGCAAATAGATTAACTGCTAAACCATCTCTTCAGCCCTTTTTAAACATATATGTGTGTATATATATATTTATGTTTATTTATGTTTTTACATTTATATATTTTTGTTCTTTTTATTTATATTTATATTTATTTTTATTTTTTAATTGCATGATACTTTTCTTTTTTTGTTTTTTAATATTTATTTATTTATTTATTTGAGAGAGAGAAGGATACAGAAATAGGCAGGTAGAGAGAGAGAGGGAATGGGCACGCCAGGGCCTCCAGCCACTGCAAACGAACTCCAGATGTGTGTGCCCCTTGTGCATCTGGCTTACATGGGTTCTGAGAGTCGAACCTGGGTCCTTTGGCTTGCAGGCAAGCGCCTTAACTGCTAAGCCATGTCTCCAGCCATATATTTATTTATTATTATTTTTTTTTAGGTTTTTTGACAACTTCCTTAATTGTAATCAATATCCCATGGTACTTCCCTCCCTCCTCCCAGATTTTTTATTTTTATTTTTTTTTATTTTAAGGTAAGGTCTTGCCCTAGCCTGAGCTGACCTGGAATTCACTATATTAGTCTCAGGCTAGCCTTAAACTCCCAGTGATCCACCTACCTCTGCCTCCCGAGTGCTGGGATCAAAGGTGTACACCACCACACCTGGCTGATGATTTCATATATACATAGCAATTTAATTATAGAGGCTCCCGTTACCCTCTCTGGTCCTCCTCCTTCTCCTTCTGATCGCTTACTTCTTCCCCCCCCCGAATACGAGTGGAGGCATTGTGGAAAAGAATGGCTCCCCCTCCCTCAGAAACCATTGCCGACCCCTCAGAGAGGGATGGTGACTCAAAAGTGCCTCCCCAAGCTGGAGAGATGGCTTAGCGGTTAAGGAGCTTGCCCACAAAGCCAAAGGACCCAGGTTCGATTCCTAAAGACCCACATAAGCCAGATGCACAAGGTGGCACATGTGTCTGGAGTTCATTTGCAGCTCCTGAAGGCCCTGACTTGCCCATATTCTCTCTCTCTCTCTGCCTCTTTCTTTCTTTATCTTTTTCTCAAGTAAATAAATAACTATAATTTTTAAGACTTTTAAAAAATATATTACTTATTTATTTATTTGAGAGAGAAATAAGCAGGCAGAGAGAGAGAGAGGGAGAATGGGCATGCCAGGGCCTCCAGCCACTGCAAGCAAACTCTAGATGCATGCGCTCCCTTGTGCATCTGGCTTACGTGGGTCCTGGAGAATCGAACCGGGATCCTTTGGCTTTGCAGGCAAACACCTTAACTGCTAAGCCATCTCTCCAGCCCCACAGCCTCCCTTCTCTGTGCCAGGTGATGACGGGGAGAATGTCCTTCAGGTCTTTCTAGGGAACCACAGCTCTGTGAGTTCATGAGGGCCATGGCCATTTTTATGTTGAGGGGAGAGGTTTCCACAGCCTTCCTCCCCACCCTCTAGCTCTTACATTCTTTCTATCCCCAGTTCTACAGTGCTCTCTGAGCCTTAGGGGAGGGCGACATGGGTGTTCTCAAATATGGCTTCATCAGTCACTTATGTTCAGCATTTGGACCAGCTGGGAGACTGTTTTGACCACAGCCAACTGCAGTCAGCAGGCCTTTTCTGTCCAAGGCAGAAAGCAACACTAATCAGTGAGTCTGAACACAAACATTTAGAAGGTTTGAAGTTTACCATCATATCTGTTTAGCAAAACAATAGTAGAAGCTTTCTCTCCCCGCTAGTCATGGCCTTTTGATCTGGCTTGTACAGTGTCAGGCATATTCCCTCTTGTACAGCAGGTCTCAAATCTACCTGTTGCCTGTCAGGTCAGTATTTTAGCACCACGGATGACTTTTCTCCCTCAGCAGCCTGCATAATGAGAGCGAGCTGGTAGGGAGGACAATAAAAGAATCAACAAAACAGTTGCGGGGCTTGGTGGTGCACGCCTTGGGAGGCAGAGGTAGGAGGACGCTGTAAATTCAAGGCTACCCTGAGACTACATAGTGAATTCCAGGTCAGCCAGGGCTAGAGTGAAACCCTACCTCTAAAAAAAAAAAAAAAAAAAAAAAAAGAATCAACAAAACAAAGCGTTCTTAGCCAAATTATCTGAAAGGAAGAGGGAATTAACAGGATCAGAAATGAAAAGAGGGCCATGCAACAGATACCAGTGAAATCCAGAAAATCATAAGAGCAGACTTTAAAAACGTGTATTCCATTAAATTGGAAGATTTAAAAGAAAAGGGTGAATTTCTAGATTCATATGGCTTACCAAAGTTAAACAAAGATGAGGCAAATAATTGTTTCTAATTTTAAAGTACTTTTATTTGTTTATTTGAGAAAGAGAGAGGAGAGAGAGAGAGTATGAATGGGGCGCATCAGGGCCTCTAGCCACTGCCAATGAACTCCAGATGCATGCGCCACCTTGTACATCTGGCTTACGTGGGTCCTGGGGGATGGAACTTTGGTCCTTTGGCTTTGCAGACAAGTGCCTTAACCTCTGAGCCATCGCTCCAGTCCCGAGGTAAATCATTTAAATAGATCTGTAACAAGCAATGAGCTTGAAGCAATATTAAGTCTCCCAAATAAAAAAAATAAATAAAAGTTCAGCTCCAGATAGATTCGTAGCAGAATTCTACGAGATCCTTAAGAAGAAAAGCCAGTTCCACTCAAATCGTATCATACCATGTTAACGCTTTTATCTTCTTCTTCTTCCTTCTTCCAGGTAGGGTCTCACTCCAGCCCAGGCTGACCTGGAACTCACTCTGTAGTCTCAGGGTGGCTTTAGCAGTAACAGTAGGCTACATCATATATGGAACATGGACACACATCGTATAGCTGAGGTGTGTAGCAGGATATACCACTCTGATTGATATTCACACAACATGTTGTATGAATGGCACATTTCTCAGACTGTGCCCCCATCATAACAGTACATTGGAAAATGGCCCAGGCTAGATTGACAGATGTGAATGTCTGGAGATCACAGAGGACCGCAAGAGGCAGGTGGGGCTGGCACTGTGAGTGGGTGAGTGGGAGAGGAATGGCCACAGCACACTCAGAGAGGTAGGCTCCTCCAGGGTGACACGGGGAATCGTGGGTGTGGTTGAGTTTACATGTGCCTGGCGGGATGCAAAGCTGAGGGCGCAGGTGCTGGCTGTAGGCAAACAGCACACAGAAGGTTGGGGCTGGAAAGCCTTGTTCTGGTTGTGGGTGGATAACTGTCTGTCGTGAGGGGAGCATGCTCTAACTGGTCTCTGGCTGGCGGGGCGGGGGGAGCCCTGATCAATAATGTTTGCTGATTTTCTCTCTCTCTCTCTCTCTCTCTCTCTTTCTTTCTTTTTTTTTTTTTCTTTTTTCTTTCTTTTTTTTTTTTTTTTTTTTTTTTTTTTTTTTTTTTTGGCCCAAGCATGCCTTTATTTAACTCCAGCAATCACAATTGTTAGGGAACACCACAAATTCCCACCTATGAAAGCCCCATTTATTTGTCTGCCGCTTGAAAAAAAGAAAGCCAGGTTGTAACATCTAGACGCCTTCCTCACGCAGAGTCTTTTTTTTTTTTTTTTTTTTTTTTTGTAGGGTCTCACTCTAGCTCAGGCTAACCTGGAATTCTCAGGGTGGCCTCGAACTCACGGCGATCCTCATATCTCTGCCTCCCGAGTGCTGGGATTAAAGGCGTGCGCCACCACGCCTGGCCCCATGTTTGCTGATTTCTGGTTGTAGATGCTCCCACTGTGGCCGTTTTTGAGCTACCAACAGCTTGACCGCCAGGTCTTATATCTCTTGGACTTTGAAGCAGCCAGCTCTTGGGAGTCCCTGCCTGCACACTGAGGGGCAGGGAGACCAACCAAGGCTTCTAGAGAAGCTGTGAAGCAGGGAAAGTGATCCGACTAGGGGAACATTCTTAAAGCTGCCTCCAGTTGTGAACAAGGGTAAATCGAGTTTTAACTACATTTTAATTTAACCCCTGAGCCAGCCCAAGGCCACTTTTAACCCTCAGAGCACTTTCTTGCAACTGTAGAAGAAGGTAGCTCTTCCCCTGGCCGTCAGCAACCGACCAACTGACAAGAAAGTCAGCTTGCCGCAGGGACCGCTGTGTCTCTCTTTCTTTTTTCTTGTCTTGTCTTTTTTTCTTCTTTTATTTTATTTACTTAATTATTTTGTTTTTTGAGGTAGGGTTTCACTCTAGCCCAGGCTAACCTGGAATTCACTATGTAGTCTCAGGGTGGCCTCGAACTCACAGAGATCCTACGTCTGCCTCCTGAGTGCTGGGATTAAAGGCGTGCGCCACCATGCCTAGCTATCCCTTCCTTTCTTCCTCCTTTCCTTTTATTGCTTTTTTTTTTTTGCACACATGCATTTGTGTACATGTGTGGTATGTGTGCATGTCTGTACGTATGTGGGTGCACATGTGTGTGGGGGGATGTGCGTGTATGTGCACATGGAGGCCAGAGGTTGACACCAAATGTCCGGCTCGATTGTCCCCACCTTGTTTCCAGTGGCAAGCTGTCTCACTGGAACCCCAAGCTCACTCATTCAGCTGGTCTAGCTGTCTAGCTGGGTCACTTGCCTCAGCGACTCCCCGTTGCCACCTCCCAAGCCCTGGGATTGGAGGGCCGCTAGGACCTGCCTGTATTTACGTGGTTTAGAACCCTAGTCCTCATGTTTGCACAACAAATGATTTCCCAGCTCCCCATCCCATTACCCACTCTTTACATGTGCAGAATTGGTAGCCACGCGCACCCTGTTTGAAGAGGAAGACGTGGGATTTGAACTCAAGCCGCTCCACCCTAAGTGGTTTCATCTCAAAGTAGAGCTTCAAGCTTGGCTGTCAGGTGTGATCAGACAGCCAGGGCAGGTTGGGGAAGAGGAAGAGGAAGAGGAAGAACAGAGATGTGACTTTTAGATTTCCATCACGCTTTGTCTCTGGCAATATCTTATCCTTGAAGTTCTGGCAAAGTCAGGTGACTAGAAAGGCTTAGTCATCATAATGACAATGAGGCATCTTAAACTTTATTCTTTCATGCTGTAAATTTCTATTTATTTACTTGCGAATAGGTGTGTGCCTATGTGGATGCGCTTTTTAAATTTTTATTGATTTGCACAACAAACTATCAATCATCCAGTTACTGGGCATCCGCTGTGTGTGCAAGAACACTCATCGCTTCATGCTAATTATTGAAGAATGTCTTTAGCTTCAGATTAACAATAGGAACCCCAAGACTCAGAGAGATCTGGAACAAGCCCAGGGGACACACCACTAGGAAGCAGTTTCTTAGCAGTGACCACTGTGCCGGGTCAGGATCTTCCCAGTATGATCTCTACCAGTAGGCAAGGAAGCTTTTCCCTTTTAGTGAGCCCGCTCAGACGATCATGGGCACGATCCTGGATTGGAACTAACCAGGCAACTGCCTGAAATATTTTGGGAACCTGACATGAAGCCAATTGTATAGAGGTCATTTTTTCATTCATAGAAAAAACATGGAGTGTATCGATAATGCACCCGGCACCCAGTTAGGCTGTAAGGAAACAGTAATGAACAAGACATTGTCTATGACATTAAAAAAAATTTTTTTTTTTTGCCGGGCATGGTGGCACACACCTTTAATCCCAGCACTCGGGAGGCAGAGGTAGGAGGATCACCATGAGTTCAAGGCCACCCTGAGACTACATAGTGAATTCCAGGTCAGCCTGGACTAGAGTGAGACCCTACCTCGAAAAAAAAAAAAAAAAAAAAAAATTATTTATTTATTTATTTGAGAGTGACAGACAGAGAAAGAGGCAGATAGACAGAAAGAGAATGGGTGCGCCAGGGCCTCCAGCCACTGCAAACGAACTCCAGATGCATGTGCCACCTTGTGCATCTGGCTTACGTGGGTCCTGGGGAATCAAGCCTTGAACCGGGGTCCTTAGGCTTCACAGGCAAGCGCTTAACCACTAAGCCATCTCTCCTGGCCTGTCTATGACATTTTAACTCACTCAACACGTGTCCCTGTAGCTCCCTTTATAGTGTCTCCCTTTGCTGACTCCTAGTTTATTCGTGGCTTGACAGAAAGTAAGGAGGCACATATGGCTTGACACTTCCCTAGGCAGCTATGGGGAACAGAATCTGGATACATGGAAGCGATCAAAAATCAAGCCGGGCGTGATGGCGCATGCCTTTAATCCCAGCACTCGGGAGGCAGAGGTAGGAGGATCACTGTGAGTTCGTGGCCACCCTGATACTACAGAGTGAATTCCAGGTCAGCCTGAGCTAGAGCGAAACCCTACCTTGAAAAACCAAAAACAAACAAACAAACAAAAATTACAACTTCCTTGGGCTGTAGAGATGGCTTAGTGAGTAAGATACTTGCCTGCAAAGCCAAAGGACCTAGGTTTAATTCCCCATGACTCATGTAAGCCAGATGCCCAAGGTGGTGCATGCATCTGGAGTTTGTTTGCAGAATCTGAAGACCCTGGCACACCCATTCTCTCTCTCCCTCTCTCTCTCAAATAAATAAAATAATTTTAAAAATTAAAAAAAAATCAAAATCCAAGAATTTACAAACAAAATTACAGCTTCCTTCCTCCATGTCCAAAAGTATAGCTTTTCTCCTTTCTCTGCCATCTCCTGGGTTGACAGAATCAGGAGTGCCCACAGCACTGGGTGAGCACTTCTACTTGTACCCCATGTCTTCATCCATGGTCTCCAGGAGCGAGAATCTGTCTTGTGAGAATATGGGGCATTTTCCAAGAGCGGGACCCCTTCTTGACTTGGGAAGGACCAGGGGATTGGGGCTGGAGAATTCCCTCCCTCCCTCCTTCCCTTCCTTCCTTCCTTCCTTCCTTCCTTCCTTCCTTCCTTCCTTCCTTCCTTCCTTCCTTCCTTCCTTCCCCTTCCTTCTTTCCTTCCTTCCTTCCCCCCTTCCTTCTTACCTTCCTTCCTTCCCCCCTTCCTTCTTTCCTTCCTTCATTCCTTCCCCCCTTCCTTCTTTCCTTCCTTCCTTCCTTCCTTCCTTCCCTTCCTTCCCCTTCCTTCCTTTCCTTCCCCTTCCTTTCTTTCCTTCCTTCATTCCTTCCCCCCTTCCTTCTTTCCTTCCTTCCTTCCTTCCTTCCTTCCTTCCTTCCTTCCTTCCTTCCTTCCTTCCTCCCTCCCTCCCTCCTTTCCTTCCTTCCTTCCTTCCTCCCTCCCTCTTTCTTCCTTCCTTCCTTCCTTCCTTCCTTCCTCCCTCCCTCCCTCCCTCCCTCCCTCCCTCTCTCTCTCTCTTTTTCTTTCTTTCTTTTTTTTTTTTCATGGAAATGGAATTCAAATTGGAGCCGTATGTCTGGTTTCTCTGAGCCGTGGAGCATGGCTAGGTCATGGTCTCCAGCAGCCGGGTGGGCCTGGCATCTGGAACTCTGTAGACTCTCCATTTGCTTGGCTTGGCTTTCTCCCGAATGAGAGGCTGCGGGCAAGAACTCCCTGCTGGAGATGGCATCATGTAACACGATGCTCAGGCACATCTGTGTGAATGCACATGTGCTTGTGTGTGCGTGTGTGTGTGTGTGTGTGTGTGTGAAGTAAGATGCCTTGGAGAGTTTGTTCTCATACAGGAATGCAGGTGGTTAGGTTGAAGACTGGGCCCCTGTGAATCTCTGCCCAGGAGGCAGCTCAAATCCAGCGTCCTGGCCTGGCCGGGTGGAATCTCTACTGCATAACCGAAGTGGCGTGCCTTGTGTTTGCAAGCTACTCTTCCGAGGGCTCCGGTAATCTAATTTTTTGCTTAACAAAGTAGCCAAAACCCGAGTGGCTGAAAGCCACAATTTATTATTAGACTATCTCTCAATTCGGTGATTTGGGAATTCAGACAGGTCACGGTGGGAACAATGTGCGTGTGCTGTGTGAGGTCTGAGGCCACAGCCGGGATGAGTCTGAGCAGGGAAACAGCTGAGGCAAGTTGGGGAATCTCTTGCCATCTATGTATAACATATATACACACACTATGTGTGTATAGGGCAGGCGTCAGAACATAAACTGCACCTCTTCCTCCTGTGGAAGTCCAATATTCCTTGCTGTGCCGAAGAGGAAATTGTGCTGCAAAAGTAGGTGACACGTCCACTCGGGCTCCGATTCCAGCGTGGGCACCCCGGTGTCAGGGTTGGAGTGTCCTCATGAAGCACCTCCAAAGGAAGGTCAGAATTTGTAAGGAACGTGCAGGAGAAAAGCAGGAAAGAACACTGGACTCGATCTCTACAGACAGATTGTTTATGGGGAGGTAGTGAGGGGGGCCTCAGCGTTCCGGCGGGATGAAGGCTGAGCCCCGAGTCAGGCTGGGGTTCAAACTTATCGGGAGGATCCTAAGACAAACACTGAATTAGCTGCAGGTCCAAGGGCAGTAGATAAAGCATCAAAGTCATTTGCTCGGAATAGGCTCTTTAGCAGAGTTGACTAGGGAGGACTGGATGTCTCCATTCTTTATGGCCTTCTCATCTTAAGGTTAGCTATTAACTCTTTGGTTCCTTCTGGTTGTCAGGGAAGGCTATTAACCCTTCAGTATTCACGTCTTTACATTCACCTGTCCCTTTGTCACTTGGGTGGTGGTAAATTTAAAAGGAAAGGAGGTGATAGTACCATGAGACTCAGTCTTGCCATCTCCCCCCTCTCCTTCACAAATTGGTTCTTTCTTTCCTCACATACTGGCCACTTCACTGTTACCTTGGAAACACACACACACACACACACACACACACATACATGAAAAGAAGGTGCAGAGAAGGCGAGCCTGTGACAGGTGTTGGTGCCAAGGGTAGGTTTTACCTGTAGGGAGAAGTGGGAAAAAGGCAAGGGCTTTATTTACATACATAGAAACATGAAAAGTTAGGATCTACATATGAGAACCTGTAGTTTTTGTCTTTCTGGGCAAGGCTTGTCTCGGTATAATTCTCTCCACTTCCATCTGTTTTCCTACAAACTTCACATCTTTTTTTTTTTTACAGCTCAGTAAACCTCCATTGTATACATCAGCTGATGAAAATAAGGGAATTGTTCGAAAAACACCATAATGAAACCAGATTCTTTGCATGTTAATAAATGAATTAACAAATAAAAGGAAAAGACTCTAGAGAAGTGTAACACCCCCCCCCATGGCTCTTATTCCTCTCGTCCCAATCTCTGGATGCCCTGAGACAGGAAGGGACCACAGGAGGAGCGGAAGGCACGGGCCTTTCCCTCAGCCTCTCTCTTGCTGGGATCCTGATTGCCTCTGTAAATTGCATCTGGGAGGAAATGAGATCCTTCTCCTACCAGGCATTTGCTGGCTTCCAGAACCACTGAGAGAGCTGGCTGAGGAGGGCGTGAATATTTTATACGCGGTCATAAAACATAATTTGTTCCTTTGAGTGAATTAGAAACTGTAGTTAAAAAAAGAGAGAAGTTACCATCCGCGGACCAGGAGTTCTGCATTATTTAGCGCCAGCTACATCATTACAGTCCTGACACAGGAGAATCAGAGAATTAAAATCACACCCTTTGCCTACCAGAGAAGGACATTAACCTCATGGAGGCCCAAAGACAGATGCCTTCGACTTGTTGGGACACCCGTGACTCTCTGCCTGGAGGAAGGGACTAAACACAGGTGACATAACCCAAAGCAGGGTGCTGGATGCAAATAGAACATTCCTGTGCTGCTCACATCGTGGCCTTTCTGCGAGTGGAGGCTGCCACACCTCCCCTCCCCCTCCCTCCTCTCCGGAAGCAGCTCTCTCACAGTCCCCAAGACTGGCAGGGGACGTGAAGCCCAGAATAGAAACACTCTGACTGTGGTCATTAGCTATCCCTGTCTGATCTGCATCTCTGCTGAAACTCTGCCTTACAGGTAGTGACTGAGAGAGGTTGCTCTGCCTACTTTTTTGAGGACCCCCCCCCCATTGTCCTATTTAGCAGGTAGCTTCTCTAATTCCCTTACTTGTGCAGAGCACCTTCCCTCCTAATTCCTGAGGAGGAGCAAATCATGATTCTTTTGTTTCCATGCAAAGCAATTTAACTTTAGCCTTAGGCTTTCCATCAGGAACCCTACCCTAGGCTTTGCTGTTCTTACTTATAAAGCCCTTTAATTAGTCTTCAGAACCTGAGAGACTCTTTAATCCCATCTAGCAAATTAAACATGGAAACTTTGAAAGTACGATGTCTTTAACTATGTCAAGGCTCAAGGTCCATCTCTTCTGGATCATATTCAAAGAATCAATATGTCATTCCAATGGGAGAAAAGGCAGGAAATATTTTCTTCATATTTCCAGAAATACCCCCAAAGTCATGTCCTTGTTCTTTTGCTTTTCAATTACTGGCCTGGCCTTTGATCCTCCTTCCTCTTGTGTCTGCTATTTTGGGGTAACAGTTACCATTAGATGTTTTGTGTCTTGCCCAACTCACCTTTCCTTTACCACTTTACCCTCTTCCTCACTCTCATTCCCCCGGTCCACACGTGCAACAATGCAGAGTTTGTTCTTCCAGGGCAGTGAGAAAGACAACATTGTGATACGTAAAGGGAGACCCTTTTGGGTCTTGTGGCACTTTGCATCACCTGCTTAGTAACTGTGGCAGTTTGAACGTGATAGTTTAAATATATGGCCCCTTAGACTCAGGTGTTTCATCAAAATTGAGCTTACAATGAGAGCCCCTAGCAGGCAGATCCGTGCAATGGGACGGTGGAGTGTCACTGTGGGCAGATCCTGGACTCCAGCCAGAAGGTATGTTTGGGGACAATCATCTGAAACAACCTCTGGTGAACAGACCTAAGGGAAGCCATCTTAGGCCACTCAGCCCAGGGAGATTAAGGAGTAGCACAGAGCATTAATTATAAGAATGCGGATGGGTCCACTAAGGCATCTGGTGTTTGCTCTTGCCCTGAGGTCAAGATGTGCTCATATTTGGTATCTGCTTCGTACCCGGTGCTAACTGCAAAAAATCTGCTTTTGTAATCATGCTTGCTTGCTCTTGCTAAAGACAATTGTGTGTGTGGGGGGGAGTGTTGGGTGGGGGGGTTCAGATCATTGTAAAGGAATGTGGCTTTTGCCTTTAAAAACTCACTGTAGAGATAGGACAGACTGCTCTCCTCCTTGCTGGGAGGGGATAGATGCCGGCCAGCTAAATAAAGACTCTCCTTTTTAATTGTTATTCCAATGGTCTTCTGTTCATTTTCGGTCTGGGACTTGCCATACTTCATTCTGGAGAGGGTAGTTGAAGCTCTGTTGGTCCATACTTGGTGATGTTGGTGAAGGGTTAATAACCTTCCCTGAAAGCTAGAAGGAACCAAAGAGTTAATAACTAACCTTAAGATGAGGAGGCCATAAAGAATGGAGACGTCCAGTCCTCCCCAGTCAACTCTGCTAAAGAGCCTATTCCGAGCAAATAATTTTGATGCCTCATCTGCTTCCCTTGGACCTGAGAGAGAGAGAGAGAGAGAGAGAAAGATAAATGGAGAATGAGCATGCCAGCAGCCTCTCAGCCACTGTGAACGAACTCCAGATGTGTGCGCCCCCTTGTGGGAAAGCGTGGCATTGTACCCCTTTGTCACTTTTTGTATCTGGCTAAACGTGGGACCTGGACAATCTAACGGGCATTCTTAGGCTTCACAGGCTGGCGTCTTAACCGCTAAGCCATCTCTCTGAGTCAGTTCCAAACACGCACAGACAGGTCCCTTTCACCCCAACCAATCAAAGATGTACAAATGCCATTGCTGCTTGCTTAGCCAATCACGTTAGGAGGTTACCTCACCCGCCTGGAATTCCCCTAGACCTGGCCGCCAAAACCTTAAGACCAATCAAAAATAAAAACACAAGTACAGTTACTGTTCAAATTAGCCAATCATATTAACAGACTAAAAGCCCACCAAAATTCCTTTAACTGTGCTTTAAAAAGGCCTGTGAGCTCCTCCTGGGGTCACCATTTTGTATGAGTGGTTGACCCCTGCATGCTGGCTGATTCTGTAGAACAAACGCTCTATGCTTTTTACATACTATTTGACTCTGGGGTCTTTCTTCAGTGATTCTCCAACCCTTACACTTGTCACAGCAAAGAGAAAAAAATAACTGACATAGCAGGCATGTCCTTGAAAAGTATATCGGGGCCCCAGCTCTTCACTCTCTCATTTTAAAAAAGTAATTATCTGTTTATTTATTCGAGAGGGGAGGAATGGAGAAATAGGCAGATAGAGAGAGAATGGGCACACCAGGGTCTCCAAGACGCTGCAAATGAACTCCAGATGCATGCACCACCTTGTGCATCTATCTGGCTTACGTGGGTCCTGGGGAATTGAACCTGGGTCCATTGGCTTTGCAGGCAAGTGCCTGAACTGCTAAGCCATCTTTCCAACCCTCCTCTCTCAGTTTTGTTTCCTTGGTACCTGAGGAGAATAGCCTCTTGGTATTAGTTCTCCTACGCAGCTACAGGCCTCTGAAAATGTAAGCAACCTAAACATTTATTCCTTATAAGTTGATCACTTCGCGCATTTTGCTTCAGTAACGCTAATGAACAGACTACCTCACAGTCTTCTTTGGCTTTTTTCTGTCTGTTCCCGTCAGCTGTTATCCCAATAGCAAATAATAACCATATATTAGTAACATATAGTTCTTCTTTAAATGCACTGAACAGCGGGTGATATGAGATAGCACTTTGCTGTGGGAGGTTAAACCCCTCTTGCTGTCTCTTTCTCTGTCTTCCTCTGTCCTTCCTCCCTCCCTAAGTCACTTTGTCCCATTAAATTACTCACATGGAAGCCCCAACTTTAATTTTTGCCCTAATCTACCTTGTTTCATTCAGAGGATTTATTCCATGAAGCAAACCTGAGCACTAGCCAATCTTTCTCCTGCAAAGGCATTTTACATATTGACCTACTGAGGGAGGGGAGAAACAGCTACATCTGTCAACTCTGAAAACCCCCTCATGGATTCCAGCTTGTCCATTTTACCTCTTCTTGCTAGCTGGCCACTTCTTTCCTGAGCTCATCAATATGGGTCATACAGTCTCTCCCAGAGCTGATAGTAGCTGCCATATGCTATTACAATCTGTTTTTCAACCTCTTCCCAGATATGCAAATTTTTATCTGCTTTCTAAATTGCTACAGGTAACAGCTTTTCAAATATTGTGCTTCTCATGACATGAACGTCCAGGAGTGTCTTCAGACAGGTTCTTTCCTAAGCCATCATCTGGACCTGGGGCCATGTCATCAACTGTGTTTGCCTGAAGCAACTGCTCACTCCTGAACACTATTGTCAAGATCAACTTGGACCCAGTGACCTCACAGTAACAGATCAATTGTGCCCATCAGAGGCATGGATGGCAGGGTCTGTTTCTCACTTGTACAGCTGTTACCTTGGCTGCGGGCCCAGCTTCATGTCTTCGCACTCTGAAACGCACCTGGCAGAGCTTCCATCCATAGTCCATGCCATGCTGGTCATTGTGGCTGTCGTAAAGAAAGCTCTGAGGCATTCTCACTGGTAATTGAATATCTTGGTTCAGAAGCCACACATCAGACTTTGGCTTACAGCTCACGGGTCAGATCCACTGACATCACCGAGCCACAAGTGAGCTGGAGGGTGTGGGCACATTCAATCCTGAAAGTCGGGGGGCTGGAAGAGACGTGGAGATCAGTACTTGTTACTGTCCCAGCAAGGAAATGGGAAGAAAAGAAAACAAAAAAAAAAAGCTGGCTGCCAACTTGAGGTGCTGGAAGGCAGGGACCCTCCTTGAAAGATGAGGAGTTTCTTAAAGATATATTTCTTGGCATGGAGACCCTTTTGCAAAGGTTGTTGATTTTCAGGGCGCAGATGCCTGATGCATTCCTTCCCTAATATACATCTTCCCTCAAGTGATAGCTGTTGGGGTCTCTCCGGCGGATTCTCAAGCACTGTGATCAATGTCACCACCTGGTAATTGACACTCTCTTCCTCATTAGCCGCCTTGACCTCACAGTTTTTATAAACAGTCCCTGTCTGTGTGTGCCTTTGTCCTTCCCTCTGTGCACTTGACAATGAGGAAAACTTAGAAGGAAGGGAATGCTTACACTGCTTCCAACCACTGAATGGACGAATGGGTGAATGGGAAGGAACATTAGGGTGAAGAGTTACATTATCAAGGGGACTTCAATTAGTTTGTGGGACGACGGGCAGGAAATTCACCCTGAAAGTTCGGGACATTTGATTTCTCTTTAACATCACTCTTAGATGACCACATTTGTTTGTGTGTATATGGAGAGAGAGAGAGGAGGGAAGAGAGAATGAGAATGAATGTGTGTGGTCCTTCCTGTCTATAATCTCACCACTTGGGTAACTAAGGTAGGAGGATCACTGTAGGTATAAGACCAGCGTGGACCACACAATGTGTTCCAGGTCATCCTGGGCTACAGTGAGACCCTGCCTCAAAAAAAAAAAAAAAAACCCAAAAAGGTAAAAGAGAGAGAGAACGAGGAACAAAATGGTAAGAACGCCCGTTCGATTCTCCAGGTCCCATGTTTAGCCAGACATAAAATGATGCAAGGGTGCAATGCTGCACTTGCCCACAAGGGGGCACACACGTCTGGAGTTCGTTCACAGCAGCTGAGAGGCTGCTAGCACGCCCACTCTCTCTCTCTCTCTGCCTCTTCCTCTTTGTCTCTGTGTGTGTGTGTCTTTCAAGAAAAAGAAAAAGAAATAGCGCAGGCTTTGAAGGGAAAGGGGGGAGAATGTGGTAACAGGAAGAGGAAGCTGGGGCCTGTGGATCATGACTTTCTTTGATCAGAACAACTCCCACACAGGACAGACGGGGTGCCAAGCTCAAGCCTGGGTGTGAGCCTTGCCCAGAGACCAGACATCAGAACTAGGGATATAGCATCACCCGGCAGCTTTAAATATTTCTGAATATTAAAATTCATCATTCGTATACTCCTTGTCCATATTCCATACCCAAATCAACAGCCGCTTGCCTTGATGTCTTCATTTACATTTTTAATTTGCCTCTCCAATCTAACATGTCTAAAAATGAGGTCTTGATGGGCTCTCCACTTGTTTAACCCTTCATCTTCCCTGTCTTGATTGAAGGCACCACTAACTCACCTCATTGCTCAAACCAAGCACTGGTACCTTTCTTGCTTATTTCTCATGAGCTACGGCTTGCCAGGTGTCCCTGCGGGTCCCGCCTCCTCCAGTCCCCTCCCATCTCTACTTACCCTACTCCAAACAGCCATCATTTTTTCTTTCCCGGTCTTTTCATTTCTTCTCTTGTACCTTTGTCATTCCTTCTGACCTCACACTCGATGTAGCTCGCAGACTTTCTCTCCTCAACCTGAGAACCATTAATAGTTCCACATGGCACGTAAGAGAAGCACTTCACTTTGTCAGATCTGACCACTAGCTTCTTCCACCTGGCGGCCTTCTTTGTGACCTTTCTGTACCCATGACCTACGTACTCCAGGTATTTTGTGCCCAGAATGTTCTCTTTCTGCTGGTTAGTTGGTTGGTCCATTGTCCATTCCGTGTTTGAATTTTTTGCTGTTGTTGAACTGTTGCTTCATCCAGGGGAACTGTAATACTTTTCTTGTTGCTGTGACAAAATACCTGACCAACAAAGCAAACTTTCTTTTGACTCACAGTTTGGGGTAAAGATAATCCTAGCAGGAGTGAAAGGCAGCTGGCCACATTGCATCAGCAGTCAGGAAGCTGAGATTGATGAACACTGGTGCTCAGCTCCATTTCTATTTATTCATTCTGTGATTCCAGCCCATGGGGTGGGTGCCACCCACATTCAGGACAGGTCTTTTCTTCTCAGTTAAACTTCTCTAGAAATTCCTTCACAGACATGTTTCCTAGGTGATTGTACATCCAGTCAAGTTCCCTACCAACTGTACTTTTCAAAGGTGTAGCACCCCACCCTTGTTTATTTCTGACATACGCCTCGCTTATTCTTGTCGGAGGATTCCTGCAGTGAGTAAATGCCTTCTTTATTGCGTGCACTAAACATTTGCAGCCAAGGATGTAATGTATTTACTGTTAAATGCTCAGCACTAACAACCTTGGGGGGCTCCAGCTCTACTCACTCGACTACCCTAGTCCAAGCCACTATCATCTTTTCTTCAGCTTGCAATTTCCTGGTCTTTAAATGCTGTTCAATAAATGCTAATTAAACGAGTGAATGAATGACCCCCCCACGGTCATCCCAAACAAATGTGCTGGCATGAAGGAGATGCGTAATGCATGCTGGAGAAGTGACCACCGGTCACTGGAAGCAGCATTAGTGTCCACAGACAGTTGAGCCTCAGCTCTTCCTTCACCTGGGAACTGGCACTTCTGAAGGTATGATTATGATTTTTGTATTTTTTGGGGGGGGGGAGACACAGAGAGAGACAGAGAGACAGATAGAGAATCGGCGTGCCAGCGACCTCTCAGCCGCTGCAAACGAACTCCAGATGCGTGCGCCCCCTTGTGGGCAAGTGCGGCATTGCACCCTTACGTCACTTTGCATCTGGCTAAACGTGGGACCTGGAGATTGGAACTGACATTCTTAGGCTTAGCAGGCAGTCACCTTTAACCGCTAAGCCATCTCTCCAGCCCTGATCTTTTGTATTTTAATTCATCCTTAGTGTATGCTTAGGAGGAACGGTCTGGGGCAAGGGGTTTTTCTTAGGCTAAGAAATAAGTCTATTTCCCAAAAGAACTCAAAGCGGAGCTCAGATTCATGAATCTGCTCATGGCTTTGGCCTCCCAGGGGAACCTGCCATGTACAGTGAAGTCTTTCTTGGGGGCACACAGCCCTATGTTTGTCTGATGTGGAGGTAACTACAACATCAGTTCTGCCTGTAGGATGGCAGGCAGCACCAGTCGGCGACACCAGAGTACTCCAAACGGGTGCCTGCCACCACGCTTGGCTCTGCATCTTGTTATAGGATGCCCTCGCCTCCCCACAATTCTGTTTTGAAGTTACTGACCTAGTGAACAACCGCTTGAAGAAAAGTGGCAATGATGAAAATGAACATGCAAATGAATAATTCATTGTAAATGTTGAAAACAAAACCCAAGGAACCATGGGTAAGCCAATTTACAACCCCAGGAAATAACTGCAGCTAATTGGACAAGGGTGAAGGTGTAGCTCCTCTATTGTGTTTAATTTCTTTTTTTCTTCGAATGAAGCGACTTTTGTGTGAAGTCTAAATTGCTTAATTACACAGATCCTGTAAATGGAAAAACTATTGACTGGGTAAATGTAGCATGCTCGCTCGCTTGCCCTTTACTGAACTAGACTAGGGGAGGAGAGGGAGGGCAGACCAATAGCATGGAAGGGAAGCAGAGGCCGCTAAGGGGTAGAGCTGGAGAGGCTGCGATGAGTATTGACATCAGCTTCGCTGTTACCCACTCACCACTTGACTTCTGCTGCCCACGTCCAGGAATCCTGGTTCTCTCCTTTCCCACCTTCCTCTGGGAGAACTACTGTGGTTTTAAAACACTTTGCCGAGGGCTGGAGAGATGGCTTAGCGGTTAAGTCAATTGCCTGCAAAGCCAAAGGACCTCGGTTCAATTCCCCAGGACGCACATAAGCCAGATGCACAAGGTGGCGCATGAGTCTGTAGTTCGTTTGCAGTGGCTGGAGGCCCTGGTGCACCCATTATCTCTATCTATCTATCTATCTATCTATCTATCTATCTATCTATCTATCTATCTCTGCCTCTTTCTCTCTCGCTCTCTCAAATAAATAAATAAAAATAAAATAAAATAACACTTTGCCTAGCTGGAGAGATGTTCATTGGTTAAAGGCACTTGCTTGTGAAGCCTGCTGGCCCACCCATGTAAGCCACCCACGTAAGCCAGATGCAAAAAGTGACCTTGGCATTTGTTTGCAGTGGCAAGAAGCCCCGGCACCTGCCCGCCCCACAAGCTTAAATGAATAAACAAATAGTAAGTAATAAATAAACAACACTGTGCAATATAAGAACCTACCCATGCATCTTGTGGTTTGAGGACCTTTATGTGGCATTTCTCATCCTCGTCCTCAACAAGCTCTTTCTGGTGCACAAGAAACTACACCATATGCTATTGTCAGCCAATCCATGGTGGTTATGTCCAGGAAGAAGCGGACACTGAGGCTCAGAGACGTCAATGCCAAACTCCCTGTACGGGGCTGACTGGAAAGATCAGATGAGTCCCGCTCACCAGTGACTGACTGAGGAAACACTCTTGCCTCTGGCAGAAATGGATGGCAAGTCACCCTGACCAGCAAACAGGAAGAGGAGGGGGAGGAGTCCAGGCCTCCTGAACAACCAGCCAACTCAGCCATGTCCAAATCCTAGCAAGTGAGTCTTCGTGATAGCATGCAGGAACAGCAGCTTTCTGCTGAAACACCTAGAACTGACTGGGGACATTTTAGCTATTCAGGGAAAACTTTCTTTTCCTTTTCTTCTTCTTTTTTTCTTTTTTTAATTCGACATTCTAACCTACCCACTCTCCATTCATCCCTTTCCCCTCACTTTCCTTGGCAGAAATAAGCAGAAATTCCAGGTGCATTTTCATGGAGCTGGGGAGCAGATTCCAAAGGGTTCATTTCCCTGGGTACAGGGTAACTTTGTTTCCACCATTTTCTGGTAGAAACACAGGGCTGATGGCTATGGGATGGGCTTTGGTGGGTTTCCCAATCCTGTTTTGACGATCACCTGGCTTCGAAGGAGAGCTGCAGCCCCATCTTCCCATGGGAAGAGCTGTGCAGAGTTTGGGGTGGGGTGGGGGTGGGGATGGGAATTAACCTAGGGATACAAGTCTTAATTTGGAAGCTCAAGACATTTCAAAAATATTTCCGGCTGGCGAGATGGCTTAGCGCTTAAGGCGCATGCCTGCAAAGCCTAAGGACCCAGGTTTGATTCTCCAGGTCCCATATAAGCCAGATGCACATGGTGGCGCATACATCTGGAGTTCCTTTGCAGTGGTTAGAGGCCCTGGCACGCCCATTCTCTCTGTGTGTCTCTATTTTCTTTCTTTCTTTCTTTCTTTCTTTCTTTCTTTCTTTCTTTCTTTCTTTCTTTCTTTCTTTTTTGGTTTTTCGAGGTAGGGTCTCACTCTAGCTCAGGCTGACCTGGAATTCACTATGTAGTCTCAGGGTGGCCTCGAACTCATGGCAATCCTTCTACCTCTGCCTCCCAAGTGCTGGGATTAAAGGCGTGCGCCGCCACGCCCAGCTTTCTGTCTCTATTTCTATCTCTCTCCCTCTCTCTGTCTCTAATAAATAAATAAAATCTCTCTGTCTCTGTCTCTGTGTCTCTCTCTGTCTCTGTCTCTCTCTCTCTCTCTCTCATATATATATATATATATATATATATATATATATATATATATATATATATATATATATATATATTTCACCCCCAGCAGCTGTTGGGAGAAGCTGGCAAACATGTAAATACAGGAATAACATTGGGCTTATTATTTTTCATTAAATATCCTTTGAGGGGAGGGACAGTGCCCTTTCTGTATGGCTTCCTGTTCTTGGAGAGGAGTAGGTTGGGGGAGGAAGGGTATGATTTCTTACTGATCTATATATACTGCGCAGGTCAGCCCAGTTGAACCGAAATGACACAAGCCGATTGCGCGGACGCGTGTGTGTGTGTGTGTGTGTGTGCGCGCGCGCGCGCGCGCGGGGGGTGTGGTATTAGGGTACAGGCGCTCATCTGTGGGGTGCATGCGTGTGAATGTGGGAAAGCGAGAGGCGTGCCAGGAGAGCGCGGGAAAGATTCCCGGGGGGGAGACACGTGTGCGGTCTCTTGGCCCGGGCGCCCCCCCCCCTCCGCAGCCCCGGGCTGGGTGAGGGGTGTGATGTGGGAGTGGGGTGGGAGGGGGCAGCGGGCGGGGCCTGCCACGTCACTTGGAGTGTGTGTTGGGGAGGAAGGGCGGAGGAGAGGCGAGAGGCTGCTGTTGCTGCAGCGGCTGCAGCCAAGGCTCCAAGCTGCACGGAGGTGAGTCCCCCGCGCTCGAGCGCCGGGGCAGCCCCCAGGGCCCTCGCCTAGGCCTATGGAGCAGCTCCCGGGGAGTCGGTGACGATAGGAGCCGCGACCTTAGGCAGACCGAACCGGACGGTGGACGCTGGGCGGGAGGCGGAGGCCGAACAACCCGGGCCAGGAGTCTTTTTTGGCGAGCCGCGGGGAGGCGCATCTGGCTTTTCTGAACCAGCATCGGTCCTCGGGTCTCGGGGCTGTTGGAAAAAGCGCAGTGGGGGGGCGGGTGGAGGGGCTGGAAAGAGCCCGGCGAGGTGGAAGGAGGACCGATCCCCCCCCACCCTTTTGCGTCCCGGGAGACCCGTCTCAGGCACCCCGAGGTGTGTGGGGGAGGGTGAAACCACGCAATCTTTGCGGAGAGCCAGCCAGCTCCACGCGCGCCAGTTTGCGGCTTCCAAGGCGGATTCCCCGTGAAGCTACTGCACGGAGAGGCGCGGCGGCTGCTGCTGCTGCTGCTGCTGCTGGTGGTGGAAGCGCCCAACCTCGGCCGTGCCCACATCACCTGGCAGACGACCCAGGGCTGGCCCGGGAGAGGCCCGGGGCTTCCACGGGAACCCAGGTCTGGTGCGAGCTCCAGCCGCCTAGCCCGAGGACGCCGCGCTCCAGAGCGCACGGGCAGCGCAAGGCGACCGCCGCGGGGACATGAGATCCGAGAAGTCCCTGTCGCTGGCGGCGGCGCCCGGGGAGGTCCGCGGACCGGAGGGGGAGCAACAGGATGCGGGAGAGTTCCCCGAAGCCAGTGGCGACGGAGATGGAGGTGGCGGCGGTGGAGGCTGCTGTAGCAGCGAGCGGCTGGTCATCAACATCTCCGGGCTGCGCTTCGAGACGCAGCTGCGCACCCTGTCTCTGTTCCCGGACACCCTCTTGGGGGACCCCGGCCGCCGCGTGCGCTTCTTCGACCCCCTGAGGAACGAGTACTTCTTCGATCGCAACCGTCCCAGCTTCGATGCCATCCTCCACTACTACCAGTCCGGGGGTCGCCTGCGCAGACCCGTCAACGTCCCCCTGGACATCTTTCTGGAAGAGATCCGTTTCTATCAGCTCGGGGAGGAAGCCTTGGCCGCCTTCCGGGAAGACGAAGGTTGCCTGCCCGAAGGTGGAGACCACGAGAAACCACTCCCTTCCCAGCCTTTCCAACGCCAGGTCTGGCTGCTCTTCGAATACCCGGAGAGCTCGGGGCCAGCCCGGGGCATCGCCATCGTGTCCGTGTTGGTCATCCTCATCTCCATCGTCATCTTCTGCTTGGAGACCTTGCCCCAGTTCCGTGCAGATGGGCGCGGTGGGAGCGGTGATGGCAGTGTGAGCCGCGTGTCCCCGGTGGTCTCCAGGGGGAGCCACGAGGAAGAGGAGGAGGAAGAGGACTCCTATACATTCCATGCGGGCATGCCCCCTGGGGGCATGGGCACGGCGGGCTCCTCTTCCCTCAGTACCCTTGGAGACTCCTTTTTCACAGACCCTTTCTTTCTGGTGGAAACTCTGTGCATTGTCTGGTTCACCTTTGAGCTCCTCGTGCGCTTCTCGGCCTGCCCCAGCAAGCCGGCCTTCTTCCGAAACATCATGAACATCATTGACTTGGTGGCCATCTTCCCTTACTTCATCACTCTGGGCACCGAGCTGGTACAGCGACATGAGCCTGTAGGTGGAGGAGGGGGCGGTGGCCAGAACGGGCAGCAGGCCATGTCCCTGGCCATCCTCAGGGTCATCCGCCTGGTCCGGGTGTTCCGCATCTTCAAGCTGTCCCGTCACTCCAAGGGGCTGCAGATCCTGGGCAAGACCTTGCAGGCGTCCATGAGGGAGCTGGGTCTGCTCATCTTCTTCCTCTTCATCGGAGTCATCCTCTTCTCCAGCGCCGTCTACTTCGCAGAGGCTGATGATGACGATTCGCTCTTCCCCAGCATCCCTGATGCCTTCTGGTGGGCGGTGGTGACCATGACCACGGTGGGCTATGGGGACATGTACCCCATGACAGTGGGCGGCAAGATCGTGGGCTCGCTGTGTGCCATAGCAGGCGTCCTCACCATCGCCCTGCCTGTGCCGGTCATCGTGTCCAACTTCAACTACTTCTACCATCGAGAGACGGAGCAGGAGGAACAAGGCCAGTACACTCATGTCACCTGTGGACAGCCTGCACCAGACCTGAAGGCAACGGACAATGGACTTGGCAAGCCAGACTTCTCGAGGCCTGCGTCTGAGAACGTCGACCCAGCTACCTTCCCACTCCACACCGCGCCTATGCAGACAAGAGGATGCTCACGGAGGTGTGAGGGTGTGGGCAGAGCCTATAGGAAAAGGGAAGCTCTGAGCACACCATCATCGCTCAGACATCCTGCTCATCCTCACCTGTCTTGTCCTAGCTCCAGCTGACTTCAGACTCCCTCCCTTCACCCAGTCCATGACATCCTGGACCAGACACCTGGATGGTAGACCATTGTCACCTGACTTCTGCATTCACAGTTTATCCAACTAAGCGACATTTTAGAAATGTCAATGGTGCCACTTCAGTCATGCCCATCTCTCTCACATGGGTGAGGTATGCATTCTCTCAGACCTTCTCCCTAGAGTGATTTTTCTTTTTCTTTTTTTTTTTTTCCCATGCTTGGTACTTGTAATATTTCTAGGAGTGATGACGTCAGTAGGACAAGCCAGCCACACTTGGGTCCTCCCTTCCTTCAGCACCCTTTGCTTTGGGGCACGCATCTTTCTGGTCTCTGGTGGAAGTCGGAGGATGGAAATAGTCCACATCTTGCTATTTAGTCCAGAGCCCCTATCCCATCTGCTGCAGAGGACCCTGTCCAGAGCTGGTAGCTCATCCTCAGATATGTCCACGTGTGAGCTGGATGGAATTAGAGAAGATGCAATTCACCCGGGCCATGTGAAGGACATGAGGGTCAGTCCTGAATCCAAAGGGCCAGTCTTCCCGGTGCGACCTGGCACAGGAGACGCTGGCTGGCCTTTGGATCGCAGCATCCTTCCCACTCTGATCCCTTACTCTCTTGAGCTTCCAGGAAGGCTCCTTCTCAGAGCCAGATACTCTTTGTGCAAGTGCCTTCCTGTGCCCAGGAACTGGTAAAGGCAACCACAGAGTCAGGAGAACAGGCTGAACAGAGCTAACTGACTGACCGGAGACTACACATCTGAAGGCAGGTGCCACCCAGTAGAGATTGTCATTTTGGAGGGGCACTGCTGCAGATGGCAGTCTGCTCTCCATCACGTCTCCCTACCCTCTCTTGCCCTTCACCCTCCTTTCCTGGGAATCTGACCTAGGTTTGCACCCAAAGGCTTTCTAACCCTCCCAGTTTCAACCTGCGGACAGGTGAGTGCACACGGTGGGCACCATGCTGCAGTTTCTTCGCAGCAATGGCATGTTGTCTTGTGACGGGAATAAGCAATCTCTTTGCTGGCAGCCCCGCTCTTAGGAGGTGTTGCTGAGTCAAGCAAACATTTGCCAGCTCTGTCCCTTTAGTGGAGCCCCATCTGCTCAAGGTGACAAGGGAACATGGTGGTTCCCACCTAGACCAAGCCGTCTTCCTCCCTTGGGAAACTTCCGCCCCCCCCCCGCCCGACACACCCCACCCCACCCCACCCACCCCCACTGCTCACTGCCCCTCATTCCTCCCCTGATAACATTGCCATCCAGTTTTCCCCTTCGATAAACTAACTGTGACGTGCTGTTCTCAGCATTTATGGGTGCAGTTCTGAAACTGAGAGGACTGTTAACACGTTTTTAATCTTCTATCTTTGCTTTAAGACTCTTTGACGGGAATAACTGCAAGCAGATTATTTTCTCAAAGAGTAAACTTACGAGGGACGACCTCAGAGGGTTGACTTGAGAGGCAGGCGTGGCTTCTGTGGGTGCCAGAACACAGATCTGGATATTACCACAGCTTTCCAGGGTAACGTTGGCGTCACCGTCCCTCTTTGTGCCTCAGTTTTCCGACCCATTAAATGGGAACATGGATGTCTTCCCCTCCCTACCTCATGGGGAATTAGTAATAAACTCACCCAGGGAGGCGGGGATATGCTATGCAAATGTATAGATTATGGCAATGGATTTGACATTCAGTCCATTATCCTGTCTCCCTGTCTCCCTGTCTCCCAGAGGCAAGCCTTTCTCCCAGAAATTTCTGCCTTGGATCCAAAGCCTAAGAATTGGCGGTGATGGACCTTGTAGCACCCTAAGTCTTCCTTGGTTTCCTGGGCTGGGCCTCCATCTTTTCTCTTACGCTTCAGAATGGAGGGTCCCAAGATAGGCCTGGCGGGGGCTTTTTATGCTGGAGGCCACTTTGACCCGGAGCTTCCAAGCTTGAAACAGCAGGAAGCACAGGTGTTTGAGATCCCCAAACCTATGCCAAAGCCAGAAAACACATTATTTTTTTTCCCCCCCAAATCTTTTCAGTTACTCCCGAGCCCACCCCAGTGGCCAAAGGGATGCCCTTGGCTGAGGGTAACTACGGGGACATGCATGCATGGGTGTGTGTGTATGTTTATGCCATCCTCCTCCTCGTCGTCCCTGTTCCTAAGCAAACATTGCCTTTTCAAGTCAGAGCATGCCTGAAAGTAAAAGGTTTGTGGAGAGTCAGGCTCTCCGGGGACTCTGGTTGCCATAGCAACCTTCCAGACTGTTCTATCTTCTGATTCGGGCATCAAGGGAGAAAACAGACCATCTTCCCAGCTTCTCCAATGGAAGCATCACCTACCTATAGACATAGAGATTGTAGGAGCTAGGACAAGGATTGAGGACCTTCGAAGATGTGGAGGAAGTGAGCCTGTAACACTTCCTGCCTGGACTTCCTGGTTCCCCACGGGTCCTTGAAGCTGCCTCCTCTTACCCACCCAGCAAATCTTCAGAAACTCGAATATTAAGAAACTGTCCAGTTAAGCAGACATCAATGTGAACACCTTTCAAAAGGATCCCTTGGAGGAGGGACAACATCTTCCTCCCCTGGCAGCCAGGCTAGGCTGCCAGGAGAGTGACACCATTCTGAGGTGTCATAGCATTTTTTTTTTCTCATCTATGGGCTCTTCCCGGCTCTAAGGCAGGCCAGGAAGGCAGAGACTCCTTCCTGTGAGGGGAGCAGTCTTGCTCAGGTGGGAGTCTTAACGATGCTGGAGGAAAACTGCAACGCTGTGGCCCAAACCTAGCTTCTGTGAAGAACTCTGTCCGCTGACCACCCCGCCCCCTCCCTGACGCTAAGCTGCCTCCGTGTGACCTGGGAGAGCTGCTACAACAGCTGGGGGGAGATCCCAGATGCCAGGGGAGGCGAAGTCCAAGCCATCAGGATAAATGAGCCCCGAGCCAGGTGGGGACTCCCAGGGGACTTCGTGGGACTGCCAATCTCAGCCTGCAATGAGGACGTTCTGCCTGCCGAGCACTCCCCGAGGAGCAAGGGACAGCTGGCCGTCTTTGCACCTGAGGTAGGTTCCCCGGGAGGGGAATTTTATGCCTGACTCAGTCCTTGGTGGGAGGACTCTGGTCTGTGGGAAGCAGGGTTTCCCTGCCTTTGCCTTTCTGGCTGTGTGTGATTCTTACTGCCTCCATGGGCTCTGGTCTCCTGTTTCTTTCTCTGCTCTCAAGGGAGCCTCTCCCCCTGTCTTTCTTCTTACCATCTCTTTTTCTCTGTGCTCCTTTCTGTTCCCTTTTCTTTCTGGCTTTGTTTTTCTTTTTTTCTTTTCTTTTCTTTTTTCTGGTCCATCCCTCCTTCCACTGTTTAAACTTACTCTTCCATCATCGCTGGTGGACTTGGAACTCCCCACTGTGCTCCACGACCTCCAGCAGAGACGGGCCCCACACTGTCCCTAGGGACTGGCAGATGACTCTCCGTCTTGTACTGCACACGAGGGAATCAGCCAAGGATGTCAGCTTCCCTCTCTCCCTCTCTCCACCCTTTGGTTCTTGGGAGCCTTTATGGCATTGCTGTGAAGGCCATCCCTTCAAGAGCTGCGACCCAGGGGTTTGCTAAGAAGACAGGCCTGCAGGTTGAGGCCCACTTCTGTCCCCCTGCTCTCTTGGTATAGCAGCAGGCTTACCTATGAGGGGGGACACAGCACTTCACGTCATAGGGAAGAAGGCCTGCCGTGAGGTTAGAAAAATAGCTCCCCGCCCCCATTTTTTTTTTCAAGGTAAGGTTATACTCTAGTCCAGGCTGACCTGGAATTCACTCTGTAGTCTCAGGGTGATCCTCCTACCTCTGCCTCCCAAGTGCTGGGATTAAAGGCGTGCGCCACCAGGCCCAGCCCGAGAATTTCTTTAGCATGAGCATGTATGAATAAAAGGGGGCCCGGAGGAAAGGGGGGTAGAGATGATAGCTACATATATGATTGGTAGATAGAGAACATGTTTAAATCTGCCATATAGCACTGGGCTATGTGCTCCTCAAGGTCCCTCCACCCTAAGATTCTTGAAGAGAGGCTGAAGCCGAAGGAAGTAGAAATAGTAAAACAGAAAATTGGAGCTAGGAGTTAGCTGAGCAAAAGCCTTAACTCGGGCCAGGCTTGCTGTCTGCTCTTTGTGTGAAGGACTGTGTAGCCCTGGCTGGCTCTCAGGGCAGAACAAGAGGGGAAATCCATCATTCCCAGTGGTTTGAAGTACAGGGGAACACCTCTTGATGTGGAAATCTGAGAGTAGCCATTCCATGAGGAGAATGTATGGACCGGAACATCTTTAATCGGAGGTCTGGGAACACACGGTAAAATTCCACCCATATCCAGGGCATGTGGCTGATGGCCAGCCCATTAGACTAGCCCCAGAGGACTTCTGAAGGTGGCATAATAATTGTCAAAAGGATATGATGACCAATTAACCCAAAATACTGAATTGGTGGAAAGAAAGCTATGAGTCTACTCTAACCTGGGATTTTCACACTGAGCTGGGACAAGAGGCTTGAAGGTCGGCGTGTCTAAGGATGG
Source organism: Orientallactaga sibirica (assembly GCA_036365145.1). Taxonomy (NCBI): domain Eukaryota; kingdom Metazoa; phylum Chordata; class Mammalia; order Rodentia; family Dipodidae; genus Orientallactaga; species Orientallactaga sibirica. The sequence continues at coordinate 3,330,894 of JAEOAD010002324.1, read as the reverse complement.
GCCATGTTGAATCTCTGGGTTGGAAGTGACAAGTCTTTTGCTACATGGGGATACTAGAGCTTTCACTCCTTGCCTGTCACCATGAACTGATGTGTTGCTTTGCACAAACAAATTCTAGTGGAGTTTGCTTGTTTTATATTTATTTTTTAGTATTTTTTTCTTTCTTTTTCTAAAATCTTTTATTTTTATTTATTTATTAGAGACAGACTGAAGGGGAGAGAGAGAGAGAGGATGGGTGCTTGAGGGCCTCCAGCCACTGCAAACAAACTCCAGATGCACACGCCACCATGTGCATCTGGCTTACGTGGGACCTGGAGAATTGAACCAGGGTCCTTAGGCTTCACAGGCATGTGCCTTAACCGCTAAGCCATCTCTCCAGCCCTTGTTTTATAGTTCTCTAAGGACACGTCAAGCAATTGTTTGGGTAAGCACAGAGCATAATTATCACAAAGTAGTCATAGTATCAGACAGGAGTAGGGCGGCGGGTTTCTTTAAAGCATTCCCATTTCCTTCTTCCATACCTACGAATCCCACAATGCTTCCCCCTCCCCATCAAGATGACCAATACCTGCGCCTGTTAAACTGTAGGAATCAGGTTTCTTTTTCTCCAGCCCCTCCCAATTACTCCCTGATGCCATCAGGAACCCTTCACAGCTGTATGAGGAGCCAGCAGTCTTTGGTGCTTTGTATAAACCAAGATGATGGGAGGCAATGGGTTTCATTTATCTTCCCTTTCATGTTGATTACCTACCACATTTCTATTCTGGTCTCCCTTTTCTTGCCTGGTGCCCCGCAGGGCCCTGTCCTTTTCCCCTGGGGGGGGGGAGCTTTGCAGGCGACACCTTCTAGTCTAGTCCATGTGTCTGTCCTCCCTCTCTCTGCCGGCTGAGGCATTGCCTCGGGCACTGTTTCTATCACCTTACATCTCTATGTCAATGCCAAGATAGATTCCTAGGGTATGTCGCTCTCCCTGGGCAGTCTGGCTGGAACTGCCATCCGGCTCTGATTGGTCCTGACTTGGTATTACTGCCCGAGGAAGGAAAGTGTGCGCTCATTCGAATGTGTCACTGTCACTTAGCGGAGGAATAGAAACGAATGCATTCAACTGTCGGATTTCCTCTGAGCCCTGGTAGATCTGGCTGCATAGAGGTCTCATGGCGGAAGGAGGCCTTGATGCAGGAGCTGTGGAGGCCGGACGCACACGTCTTCCCAAACATAGGCCACTGGGATGAGGACAGATGGGAGCCTCGTTTCCATGTTGCTGGGTTTCCCTGGTGAACCACTTTCCTGTTCTGGGCTCAGGGCCCTGTGGGACTACAGATTGTCCTGTGTTTTTCCTGTCTCTTTGCTCTGAAGCAAGAAAGTGGTTCTCTGGGCTTCTTTGTCCTCAAACCCTTGTCGACATAGGACCCTGAGGTGGGGACGCAGGGGAGGGTCATAACTCTGGAAAGGCTATCTGCATAGTACCTCTCGTTCCCAGAAGTGAGAAAGAGGCCTGCCCCATAGGCAATAAACACCATTCACGTGGGCATAACCTTGACCTATTTTTGGGACTTAGGTCTGCTGGGGTTTATGGCCTCTTTCTTCCTTCCCTTCCCTTCCCTTCCCTTCCCTTCCCTTCCCTTCCCCTTCCTTTCTTTCTTTTCTTTCTTTCTTTCTTTCTTTCTTTCTTTCTTTCTTTCTTTCTTTCTTTCTTTTTTAAACCACAGCTCCCATCGCTGTTACTATGGAGAGCATTTTCCCTTAGTCAAGGTCATGAGCTCAGCAGATATGCTTCTCCCGCCCCTAGAGAGCATACTGGAACCTTCCGAAGCCTCTGCGGCAGCTGCAAGAAGCTCAGACAGACTCTGGCCCTTCATCCAGGGAGAGCAAGGCCAGTCTTTCAAAGGGAAAATCGCAGCCACCGAGTCTGCTCCGGCTGGCTGCTATTTTTGACATGCTTGCTGTTCGCTCGCCGCTTGACAACCGCTGTCTCCAGGAGACAGACAAGCCTGGTCCTGGCAGCGGATTTGAGAGAGAACGCAGCAGCCTGACCGTCCCGCCACCGCCGGGCTTGGGAGGGTGCCGGCTTGTGTCATCTTGGTCTTCACCTCCAGAAAGCTGCGGATGGCTAGCTGCGTGCACAGACCTTTGGCTGGGGCCCCAAACCTTTCCAAGGGAAGCTGACTCTGCTCTGCAGCCTCCCCAGAGCCAAAGAAGTCCCCATGGTCCCTGTCACTCACAAACCCACTCAAGGCAGTCTAGGCTGTAGAACCAAGTAGTGAACAACTGGGATGCTGGTTCAAATCTTGCCTTGTTGTGTGACTTCCAGCAAGTGTGAAACCGTTTCTTGCCTCGGTCTCCCTTTGTGTCGCGTGGAGGGTTACATCAGCACCGATCTCACAGTTCTGAGGGTTAAATTAGTTAATGCGTGTAAGTGTTTTAAAAGAGTAAGCACTGTTTAAAGATCGGCTGTGTTGATCATTATGTTCCTACGATGGAACGAGCTGGGTAGGACATTTTCCTCTGAGGTTAAGCATCAGTGAGGTTCAGAGGGGCTGGGACATGTTCGGGGACACCCAGCCCATGTGTGCTTCGTTGCTGACGATATAGAACAGAATGTGGTGGGGGTGTGACTGGCACTGAGCAATGAGCTGTGCCCCCTAACTGTGTAGGGTTTTGAATTTACCTGGCAGGTTGTCTCTGGTACAAAAGTTGTTTGAAGCCGGGCGTGGTGGCGCACGCCTTTAATCCCAGCACTCGAGAGACAAAGGTAGGAGGATTGCTGTGAGTTCGAGGCCAGCCTGAGAATACAGAGTGAATTCCAGGTCAGCCTGGGCTAGAGCAAGACTGTACCCCAGAAAAAAAAAAAGAAAGAAAGAAAGAAAAGAAAAACCTTAAAAAACAGAACTTGTGCCAGGCGTGGTGGCGCATGCCTTTAATCCCAGCACTCAGGAGGAAGAGGTAGGAGGATCACTGTGAGTTCGAGGCCAACCTGAGGCTACATGGTGAATTCCAGGTCAGCCTGGGCTAGACTGAAACCCTACCTCAAAAACACAAAACAAATCAAAACAAAAAGTTGTTTGAACACATGGAGATGTGCGTCTATGACTGCGTCCTTGTCTGTATCTACAGCTGCCCCTGTGTCTGTAAATATGCATCTGTCTACCTGAGTATTTGCATCTGCCTCCGGGTCTACACCTGCATTGACATTTGTTTGCATCCGCGTGTCTGTCGATCTCGGCATCCTTAAGTGCGTCTGTGTGTGCACAACTACAACTTCATCTCCACCTGCGTCTTCTCTCCACCTGCGTCTCCCCTCATGGTCCATGTTTCCATTGCCTTACTGTGAGCACCGTCACCTCCCTGCCCCCATTCTTATCCCCATCGCTATTTGTTCCCCTGCCACCTTCATGTCCCGCTGTGCCCCTCTTCTTTGCCTTCAGCATCCATCTCCAGAGCGTCTTCCACTCTCCCTTTCCTCCTTTAAGGTGGAAGAGAGGAGGCAGAAGACCTTGGTGTTACAGGAAGCCAGCTTCCCGTTTACACTCCATTCAAGAGTATTGCTTGGGGCTCCTACACAGGGCAGAATGCTCAGCCCACCCCAGGTATCTCCTGTTGCCCCCCCCCCCACTGCTTCTCACAGAGGACCCAGGCCAGGAGAAGGCAGTGTGACTCCCTGCTGTTCCAGAATTCAGAGCTGCCTGGCTTGTGTGCCTCATTTTACCTCAGCAAGCTTCCATTTTCACATCCTCAAAACAGGGATGCTAATGCCGCTTGTCTCCCACAGTCACGCGTGTGAGGGTCACCTGCCAGTTAAGTGCGTCACAGTCACGCGTGTGAGGGTCACCTGCCAGTTAAGTGCGTGGCTGTCTCTGACTGCTGAGGGGTCTCCTTGAGAGGGAATTGGAACCATGCGCACCCAGAGAAAGGCAGCAATCTTGCCAGCCAGCTTTAACGATTTCAATGAATATGACATTAAAAAAAAATAGACTCTGGATAGCTCTCAGTTCTACCAGAAGTCTCTGCCTGAAGGAGTCACAGCAGAATTTCTTTAAATAATTGCACTGAAGACACGATTTCACATACAGAAATGTGTCAACACATCTTGGAAGACTAGAACGGATAGACTGGGAATAGTTTGTTTTCAACCAAGTTTGTTTCCGGCCAAACCTATGATGAGGATTCTCACTTAACCCACCCCCTGAGCGTCATGAACAGACTGTGTGGTGTGAAAGCAGCAAGGGGCAGGAGGTGGCTCTTTAAGAAGGAAGACACTGAGGCCCAGAAGGGAAAGGCCATGTGCAGTGAAGGGTCGCTGACTCTGGGGCTCCCATTTGTTTCCTAGCCCAGCATTTTCCCAGGAAAAGTGGAAACCTAGGGGCTGGACGGACATTTTTAAAAGCAGGTAACTTTTTTTCCCCAATCTAGCCAAACTCCTTAGCAGAGCTGCCTCTAGGAAATAAAGGAATTGCATGATTTTGAATTTCATCCTTCCTTCCTTCCCTTCTTTCCTTCTTTCCTTCTTTCCTTCCTCCCTCCCTCCCTCCCTCCCTCCCTCCCTCCCTCCCTCCCTTCCTTCCTTCCTTCCTTCCTTCCTTCCTTCCTTCCTTCCTTCCTTCCTTCCTTCTAAGGGTAGGGTCTCACTCTAGCCCAGGCTGACCTAGAATTCACTCTGTAGTCCCAGGGTGGCCTTGAACTCACAGTGATCCTCCTACCTCGGCCTCCCACATGCTAAGATTAAAGGCATGCGCCACCATGCCTGGCGTCTCCCACTTACTTTCCAGGGCACAGGGGCAGCAGGCCTGGCTAGGGAACCCCAGATCTGACTCATTGCATGAGTGTCACTCTAGGCTGGACCAAGGGCATGTCAGCACTGAGTAAGGAAGATGAGTATAGCTCTAGGGGTCTTCGCAGCCAATCTGGGGGTTCCCCTTTCACCCCTTAACAGTTTCTTTAGCTTTTTAAGGTTTGGGTTTTTCTGCCAAATTGAATGGCCAGAGGGAAGGAAACTGTATGAGATGGGCCATCAGGAAAGCAAGAGCTCACTAAAGGTTTCCACGTGTGATGCACAAAGTTAGTACCTCACCCCGGCGTGTGGCCTTCTGAAGCTTAGCGGTTAAGGCGCCTGCCTCCTAAGCCTAAGAACACTGGTTCCAATCTCCAGCGGTTCCAATCTCCAGTTCCCACGTTTAGCCAGATGTAAAGTGACACAAGGGCGCAATGCCACACTTGACCACAAGGGGGCGCACGCATCTGGATTTCGTTCACAGCAGCTGAGACACTGCTGGTGCGCTCATCTCTATCTGTCTTCCTCTCCTTCTCTCTCTTTCTCTCTCCAAAAAAAAAAAAAAAAAAAAAGCGAGGTCCTCAGTTGGTGGTGCCGTTTGGGCCGTGGTGGAAACTTGTAAGTTGGGGCATTGGTGGAGGAAGGAGGTTACTGGGGACCTGCATGTAAAGTTATACCGGGTCCCGGGTCTCTTCCTCTTTCTCTACTTCCTGTCTACAACGAGGTGAAGAGTCTTGTTGGCCACACAGTGAGGTTCTTCCCACGGGCATGGGGCCAAATGAACACAGACAAAAACCCTCTGAACTGTGGGCCAAAATAAGTCTTTGCTCCTTTGAGCTGTCCTCTCATGCGTTTTGGTCACAGCTCTTCAAAGGTCACTGCAGATGGTCTCTCCTGTCTTGGAAGCTTGTTGATGAAAAGGTAACTGACCACAGCGCTGAAAGAGGGTCCAGCATTATTACCTGAAGAGGGACATAAGAAAGGCTCTCTTTTCCTGGATTTACCTGTAACTTCCTTAAACTATTTCACAGCTAGAATCCAAGAGGAGAGTTTGCAGGAGCAGTTAGGGAAAAGGCACCTCCAAATTGTGAAGAGCTTGGGAGGATTTCGATTTCCTATGAGTCAGCTCCCCTCGAGGACATCGTTTCTTAAAACCAGACTGAGAGGCCACTTTGTCTTCCCTCTTGCAAGAATTTGCCCTCTCTAGTAGAGCAGAAAAGGTTAAATCAGGCTGAAGTTAAAGGAAAGTTATCACAAGCACTCGTTTAGTCTCTTTGCCTCATTTTCCTCGTAGCTGTGTGTCAGAAGAGTTGTTGCTAGGATCATCTGCTCGTTGAAAGTATTTTATTTTATTTGTAAGGCAAAGAGATAGAGAGAAGAGAGACAGAGTTAATGGGTGCACCAGGGTCTCCAGCCACTGCAAAGGAACTCCAAATGCATGGACCACATTGTACGTCTCCTGGTTGTTAGGCTTTGCAGGCAAGTATTTTAACCCCTGAGCCATCTTGGGATCTCCCTGACCAACAGTTCAGTGTAGGGGTAACCCCATTCTGGTCCTGGGATTCACCAGCCAGAGCCCATGGTTGTAAGATTAAGCTTTCTCTACCCACTACTAGGTACTTCTGTCTAGACTGTCCACCCCCCACCCCCGCCCATTTTGGGGGATATATCTCGCATGATGGCATTCAGCAGTGTTTCTACTGTATTGATTGCTTTTGTTTAGTTTTGTGTAATTCCCCTCCCCCTCCCTTCCCATTAGCCACCCTCTAGACCCTTAACTTCTCTCTCTTTATTAGTCATGTAGAATAATTTGAATTTCAGAGCTTGTACGCCCAAATCTTGCCTCTTATTTTATAGACAAAGAGCAGAACTTAACACCAGAAATACTGAGCAGGTTCCAGAACACTTTTTAGAGAGATATAATAACAATTTTATCTAGTATAAAATAGGATAATCTCCCGTTTTTCTACTTCTTTCCTCCCCCCATCTTCTCTCCTTCCCTCCCTCCCTTTTTTCTTCCCTCAAACTTCCATTCTCTCTCCTGTCCTTCACTTCCTTCCTCTTTTCCTTTCTTCTGTCCCTCCTCCTCCCTCTCTTTTCTCTTTTCCTTCTTGCCCTCCCCTCCCTCTCTTCCCTCTCTCTTGCGGCCAGATCCTCTTTTTTTTTTTTTTTTTTTTTTTTTTTTTTTAAATTTTGACGTTGCAAAATAAACACTTCTTGCTTTTGGCTGTGTCACACACCTTGGCATTGTGATTGGAAAAACGCTGAGCATGGAAAGACTCTTCTATATTAAGGAAGAGCAGGAGAGTGCAAACCAGCACCTCGGGCTGGGGGTGGGGAGAGGGTCTGTAGTAGGGTTTAAGGAGAGAGGCTGGTACAATTCTTTTATCTTAGACGCAGTCAACACTGGCTTTCCATTTCGGGCAGAGTGCCTCCAAGGAAGGGCAAGCACTGGATGGGTTGTATGCAAGCTCTCCCTCCTCGGTGCTGCTAAGGGGGCTCTGTAGAAGGGCTCTGCCCTTACAGATCTTCCCTGGGAAGCTTCCCGGCAGAGGCCTGCCTTGCCCAGTCCACCTTGACCCATCACTTTTTGGGACTCAGTCATCGTCCTCATCTTGTTTGGCTTTATTTGCTGTTGATCCAGCCTGATGCAGAAGCAGTCTCAGACAGGAGAGAGGGCCTGCATGGGCTTCTAAGGTGCTGCTTGACTTTGCATGTTGCCAGAAACAAATGTTGTTGTTTTTGACTCTAAAAAGTCATATCACTACTCATTATAGAAAATGGACCCAGGGCTGGAGAGATGATTTAGCGCTTAAGGCGTCTGCCTGCAAAGCCAAAGGACCCTGGATCGATTCTCCAGGACCCACGTAGGCCAGATGCACAAGGGGGCGCATGCGTCTGGAGTTCATTTGCAGTGGCTGGATGGATGCCCTGATGTACCCATTCTCATCCTCTCTCTCTCTCTCTGCCTCTTTCTTTCTCTCTCAAATAAATATATAAATAAATAATATATTTTTAAAAAGGAAAAAGAGAAAATGGATCCAATTCTGAAAAGAATAAGGAAGAAAAGAAAAGCATCCCATAATCTCACAACCTGAGATACTTAGCATAGGGAATGTTATTTTTCTGTGTTTATGTGTGTTTCCCTAAGGATATCATTTTAAAAACATCACAAGCCAAAGAGTGGTAGGTAGGTATAAGGCCTAGAATCCTCGCACTTGGGAGGTGAAGGCAGGAGGATCAGAAGTTCAAGGTCTCATTAGCTACATAGTAAATCAGAGATTGGTTTGGGCTACCCTGTATTAAAAACAAACAAATTTAAAAAAATAAATAACAAACAAATTATTTGTTAAGGCACTTGCCTGCAAAGCCCAAGGACCCATGTTCGACTCTCCAGATCCCACCTAAGCCGGATGCACAAAGGTGAGGCAAGTGCAAGGTCGCACATGCCCACTAGGTGGCGCAAGCGTCTGGAGTTAGCCTACAGTGGCTGAGGCCCTGGCGAGCCAATTCTCTCTCTTTCCCACTGTCTGTCTCTCTTTCTCTCCCTCTCTCCAAAAAATAAATAAATAGAAATAAAAGCGTCCAACCTTAACTCTCAGAGATATACCAATACTGTGTTGGATGTTTAGGTTGTTCTTGTAAATGGCGAAGACAGTGATCACTTTACTATATAGCATCTTGTCTCCATGTGTGGCTCTTTCCTTGGGCTAGATTCCTACAGGGGGTTGCAAAGTGTAAGCCCAGGGAGTCATTTTCTGGGTCACAGCTTCCTCACCTGGAATAAACACAACCTCGCTGAGCACCACCTCAAGTGCTCACCCAGTGCATGGTGTGCCAGGCATGTGCACCCATCCACTTCACCTGCCCAGCAGACTATTTCATAGAGGGGCCGTACTAGGAAGCCGGGTGGTGGCATTGGGACCCAGGCAGTCAGACACCAGCATCCTGCTCTTCACACCTAAGCTAGTCCCACTCTTGGGACATGGAAGAGCTGAAGAAAATGGTCCCCAGAATGCCCTGTGCTCTAAGGAGCAGACAGTTGCCTGATATGGGTTAATGGGCTCAAGTATTTTGCTCCATTCTCTCAGTACTGTGTTTAATGACATTGGAACACTGTGTGTGTGAGTGTATGTGTGTGTATACACATGTGCATATCATGTGTGTGTTTGCATCACCCAATGAATGTAGCAGAGTCAACATGCAGAATGTGATGCAAGGAGCCGAAACGACCTGCTGACAACAAGCTAAAAAGCTAAAATACCATTGCTGCTGTTCATTATCACAGCTCCTCGTGTTCCATGTTCCTTTTTTAAAATTTTTATTTTTTGGAGAGAGACAGAGAGAGAGAGAGAGGCAGAGAGAGAGAATGGGCACGCCAGCAGCCTCTCAGCCGCTATGAACAAACTCCATACACATGCGCCCCCTTGTGGTCAAGTGCGGCATTGCGCCCTTGCATCACTTTGCATCTGGCTAAACGTGGGACCTGGAGATTGGAACCGGCGTTCTTAGGCTTAGCAGGCAGGCGCCTTAACCACTAAGCCATCTCTCAGCCCCCTCGTGTTTCTTTTTGTCTTCAATCTCCAGCTATCTGGATGGGAAATTTGTCCCCCCAAGCAAAACCCAACACCAAAGCAAACCACTGTCCATGTTGTGTGAGAACAATGGCTGTGTGTGACTCTCTCCTATAGACCCCTCCCTGTTTTTATGGCTTGTTAAATAAGATCAGCCCTTGGAATCTGAAGGACATTCATTTGCAGACGCTCCCAGACACCCAACTCTATAAATGTGCAAGCACCTTACACGTCATGGCACAGTGCCTACATGGAAGCCCAAGTACCTCATACAACATGGTGCAGTGCTCACATAGAATTTAGAAACTGTAGGGGCTGGAGAGATGGATGGCTTAGTGGTTAAGGCATTTGCCTGCAAAGCCAAAGGATCCAGGTTTGATTCTCCAGGACCCACGTAAGCCAGATGCACAAGGGGGCACATGCATCTGGAGTTCGTTTGCACTGGCTGGAGGCCTTGGCATGCCCATTCTCTCTCCCTCTCTCTCTCTCTCTCTCCCTCTTTCTCTTTCTCAAATAAATAAATAAAAATATATTTAAAAAAAGAATTTAGGTACTCTGTTCTCAGTACTGAGTTCACGCTATATAAATAGTTACATTACACTGTTGTTTAGGGGACAGTGACAAGAAAAAATGTCTGTACATGTTGAGTATAGAAGCATTGTTTCCAAACATTTTTTGATTTGAAATCAATTGAATCTGCTCATGGGAAACTTTGTGGCTCTGGGAGGGGGGGCAAGCTGTGTACTGGCTGTCCTGCCCTCTTGAGATCCTCATGTGGAATCCAGAGGCGCCTGAGATGTGGCTTGTGTGCAGTATGCGAGCCTGCCTCACGGGCAGTGCGCTCACAGCAGCACCAGTTATCTTCAGAGGCGTGGGGAAAGTCTTAGCGAGTGGGTCTCTAGCTTCAGCGAGCATCTGATCAGAGAAGCTCTGTACAAACAAGCCCCTTCCTGCCCTTCTGCTGCCTACCCGCCCTGACTTAACTTGACTCGGGATGAGGATTCTGGGCCGAGTTTAAAGAAAACGACAGATTTGCTAGGAGCTAGAGTTACATACCACCAACCCAAGGATTCTGGTGATGACAATATTATTCCTTGCCTTTTAATGGCACCCATCATTGTATAAATCTCTTTCACCGGGGACCTCCATAACTCTCTATGAAGGTCAGTATGGCAGGTGACATTGTGATTGCCCTGGATCAAAGAGGTAGACCGAACTGCCCAATGTCATGCAGCACTTCCTTTCATTAGCAGCATCTGTTCTCTGCCAAGCTCGATTTTTGTTTATTTATTTATTTTCTTTGCAGTTCTGGAAATCGACCCCAGGCCCTCACACATGCTGGACAAGCACTCTATCATTGAGCTGTACCCCAAGCCCACCAGTTCCTTTGTCAAGGGCAGCCTACCTCTCTGAGAACGGTCCAGGGTGAAGTAACCGTAGCCTCCTTCAGCTGCCTCTCCTCCTCCTCCTCCTCGTCCTTCTGCTGTTGCTGCTGCTGCAGACCACCCGGGTCCTCAGCCATGTCCACCTCCCGTGCACCATCCACATCAAAGTTAGGGGAAAGCAATGAGCAGCATCCCCCCACCCCACACCGACTGGTTTGAGGATGCAGACAAGCTGGCCCTCAGCCTCTCCACGTCCAGTCCCTTCCCCGCTATCCCTCTGCAGAAAACTCAGCACCTTGCTCCCTCCAGGGGAGTCCTCAGTAACCCCATAGCTGTGTCTCCTCTCACTTCTCTACCACCCACCACCAACTCAACTCACCCCCAGAGCTCCCCTCATACCCTTCCCCCCTCCTCAATAGCTCCACAGCCCACCTGGGTCCTTCCCATGAGGCCACTCTATGGGGGCTGGAGTCCCCCTCTACACACCTGGCTGATGGGAGCGTCACTAGAGAAAGAAAAACACTCCGGGAAACTGGATTTCCCACCTTCACACTCCCCCAGCTAACTCGGGGCTCACCCTCTCTGCCAACTCTAACCAAGGCCTTCCGCTGTTGCTGGTTTTTCTTCTCCCTCTCCTTGTGCAAACCTTTTCCCTGGCTGAGTCTTAAGAGAGGCTTCCAGTTGCTGCTGCAGACTTCTGCATGGGGATCCTGCAGCTCTGTAGCCTCTATCCTGGGATGCCCTGGAGGAGGGGGAGGGTGGGGCTTCATCTCCACGGTGGTGCAGGCAGCTCTGCTGCACTGGGCAGAGAGCATCACAGGGCAGCAAGCATCTCCTTGTAGCTACAATGCAGCAGCCCCGTCCTCTGGCAGAGGCCACCGTCAGCAGATTCCTGCGACGGGGCTTGCGCAGCGTGGGTTGGCACGGAGGGCCAGCTGTGCCCTGTGACTTTCAGGAAAGGCCACCTTTGACTCAGCCCTTCTTCTCTTATATAATAGTCCCCTGTATGGCAGGGACTTCTGCTGGGTGAACAGTTCTAGGAGGAGGGGAGAGGAGGAAGGGTCTGGCCCACTCCCTTCTGAGCAGAGGGAGGGAAAGGAGGTACAGACAGGCAGGCAGAACTTCCAGGAGCTGCTGGCTTGTGTGTGTGTGTGTGTTTGGGGGTCTTTTCTTTTCTTTCTTTTTCTTTCTTTCTTTTTTTTTTTTTTTTCGAGGTAGGGTCTCACTCTGGTCCAGGCTGACCTGGAATTAACTATGTAGTCTCAGGGTGGCCTCGAACTCTCGGCGACACTCTGGTCCAGGCTGACCTGGAATTAACTATGCAGTCTCAAGGTGACCTCGAACTCTCGGCGATCCTCCAACCTCTGCCTCCCTAGTGCTGGGATTAAAGGCATGCGCCACCACGCCCGGCTTTTTCTTTTCTATTCTTTTCTTTTGAGGTAGGGTCTCACTCTAGTCCAGGCTGACCTGGAATTGACTATGCGGTCTCAAGGTGACCTCGAACTCTCTGCGATCCTCCTACCTCTGCCTCCGAGTGCTGGGATTAAAGGTGGCACCACCACGCCCGGCGTCTTTACCTTTCTTCTTGGATAGGGTCAATCCCTATCAGACATCCAGAGGCCTTATTACTCTCTCCACTGCCCATCACCCACAAGGCTGAGCCTCTAGCGGCCAGGCTGGTATTGCCTGGTCCAGTCCCCACAGTAAGGGGGGGCCAGTGCTTACAACCTCAGTCAGTCTGGTACAGAAGGCTCTGGCCCAGCACAGGCTGGTCTGTCTAGGGAAGAGATAAAAGTCTTCCCTCTCTTAGCCATGGAAGGCGTCATTTGCTTCCCAGTTTGTAAGTGAGAAACAGAATTGAGATGGTGCGAGGACACATGGCTGCAGCAGCTGCTTGATAGCAGAGCTGGATCTTGGACCCCAAAGGGTTCATCCGTGTGGGCTCTTGGATAAGAGGCACCCCCTTCCCGGGAAGCTGTGTTCAGCTCAGACTCAGAAGACATGACGTTGATCAGCCTCCATGTCAGCATAGCAGACACTGTACTGGCGCTAGGCTGGCCCCTGGCTTCCCTGTTTACTAACCTTAGGACCTTGAATCACTGCTCACAATTGTGGTCCCTTCTGAACTACAAAGCAGAGATTATGGGGTTAAGAGTGTGGCTCAAAGCTGGGCATGGTGGCGCACGCCTTTAATCCCAGCACTCAGGAGGCAGAGGTAGGAGGATCGCCGAGAGTTCGAGGCCACCCTGAGACTACATAGTGAATTCCAGGTCAGCCTGAGCTAGAGTGAGACCCTACCTCGAAAACCAAAAAAAAAAAAAAAAAAAAAAAAAGAGAGCTGGAGAGATGGCTTAGCAGTTAGGCATTTGCCTGCAAAGCCAAAGGATCCCAGTTCAATTCTCCAAGACCCACATAAGCCAGATGCACAAGGGGGCACATGCATCTGGAGTTCATTTGCAGTGCCTGAGGCCCTGGCGCTCCCATTCTGTCCCTCTCTATTTCTGCCTCTTTCTCTCTCTCAAATAAAAATAAAATATATATATTTTTTTAAAAGAGTGTGGCTCAGTGGTCATTCTGGGCTCCATTCCTAGCACAGTCCCCTCAAATACTCATCTCATGGAAACTCATGGGTATTGGAATAGGGGTTATAGGTCAACAGCACATAGTATGTGCTCCGAAGAAAGATATCCTTACTCTGATCTACGGTCCCTTCGTCCCCAGCATTCTCTTCCTAAGCTGGTGGGGTTTTGACATTACTTACGGCCCTCGTGTTTGCAGCTGTGGAGTTTCTTGGAGTCTTTTTCTCCCTCTCTTTAGTCCTCAGGGGCACTGCATCTGGGGAGCTCTGGCTGTACCTGCCAGTGGCTTTTAAAAACAAAATCAAGGGGCTGGAGAGATGGCTTAGTGGTTAAGGCATTTGCCTGCAAAGCCAAAGGAAATCTCGGTTTGATTCTCTGGGACCCACGTAAACCGGATGCACAAGGGGGTGCACGCATCTGGAGTTCGTTTGCAGTGGCTGGAGCCCCTGGTGCGCCCATTCTGTGTGTGTGTGTGTGTGTGTGTGATTTTTTTTTTTTTTTTTGGTTTTTCTCTCTCTCTGATCCAGGCTGACCTGGAATTAACTATGTAGTCTTTTGAACTCACTCCTCCTACCTCTGCCTCCCAAGTGCTGGGATTAATGTGCAATGAATACTCTAAATAATGTAGAGTCCTGAAGAAGGACGGCTCCTGATAACACACCAGTTGTTTGCAGCTGCATAATTCACCCTGTCCAAGCTGGGGTTCGAAGCAGCATTTGTTAGTTTTTGGCTCCTGGTTCAGCAGGTCAGCGAGGTGGGCTTGGCTCCATCACGTGGTTCTCCTGTCTTACCTGTACTTCCTCATCCACCTGGGCTCAGCTCCTGGTTGGCCTGCTGGCACCATTTCTGAAGGTGAGCTGTCTTTTGTCCCGCGTGGCCCGTCACTGCCTCTAGCCAGGTATCCTGGACTTTTCCTTAAGCTGGCTACAGGAGTCCAAGAGTGAGCGTGGAGGTGTCAAGCCTCTGGACACTAAGGGACAGCCACTTCTGCTGTGGACTGTCGGTTGACACAAAGTACCAGCCAGTCCATGGGGAAAGAGACCCTACCGCTTGATGGGACAGGCTTCCAAGTCACGTTGTCAAGATCTGGTGGGAATTCAGACCCGTTTTTGCAATCAGTTCGCCAGAGCCAGTAGGCCAGCAGCATAAGCCTGGAGGATTCTTTTTCTTGCACTCACTGGGCCTACCAGCTCCAGGTGTAGTATTGTCCACAGCACAGCTAAAGGCAGAAGAGGTGAGGGGACCATGCCCAGCTGGCTCCTACCAGCCTTCCCTTAGGCCTGTTAGCATGCATTCTAACCAGGAAGGGTGGGGCAACATTACTGTTATTTTTAAAATATTATTATCATTATTATTATTATTGGAAAGCGGCAGAGAGAGAGAGAGAGAGAATGGGCACGCCAGCAGCCTCTCAGCCGCTGTGAACAAACTCCAGACGCGTGCGCCCCCTTGTGGTCAAGTGCGGCATTGCGCCCTTGCGTCACTTTGCATCTGGCTAAATGTGGGACCTGGAGATTGGAACCAGCATTCTTAGGCTTAGCAGGCAGGCACCTTAACCGCTAAGTCATCTCTCCAGCCCTTTAAATATTATTTTTATTTATTTACTTACAAGCACAGAGAGAGAGAAGACACACAGAGAGAATGGACACACCAGGACCTCCACCTGCTGCAAATGAACTCCAGATGCATGTGCCACTGCATCTGGCTTTACATGGGTACTGGGGAACCAAACCCAGGTGATTAGGCTTTTCAGGAAATGCCTTAGCCGCTAGGCCGTCTCTCCAGCCTCTGCTTACTTATTTCCTGGAGACAGGTTCTCACTCGGTTGCCTCGGTTGGCCTTCAACTCCTGGGGTTCGAGTGACCCTCCTGCCTCAGCCTCCTGAGTAACTGAGACCAGCTGGACTACAGGCATGTGCTTAGAGCAGGCTGGTCTCCCAGGCCTGGGGAGAGACTTAACTTCTGTGAAGTATTGGCATCCAGAAACCTGAACAGTTGAGGTTCTCCAAGTAAAGAAACAGGAGCAGGGGAAGCATCTGGGCTGGGAATCGGTGAGTGTGGAAGAAATTCTCTGTGGGGTGTCTTGGACCCGTCATAGACATTTCTATAAAGCCTTAGAGGAAGGGAGGCAAGCTAGACTTGGTCTTCTGAGGAAGGAGTCACATCCCAAGGGCAGGTGCCGGTGAACAATTGACCAGTCCACTGAGATTCATGGTGGGTGTTGGTGCTGTCAGAGCTAAAATGGGCCCAGATCAGGCCACTTGTTCACCACTTCTCCCTTCTTGATATTGGCTCCTGGTTCAGCAGGTCAGCGAGGTGGGCTTGGCTCCATCACGTGGTTCTCCTGTCTTACCTGTACTTCCTCATCCACCTGGGCTCAGCTCCTGGTTGGCCTGCTGGCACCACTTCTGAAGGTGAGCTGTCTTTTGTCCCGCGTGGCCCGTCACTGCCTCTAGCCAGGTATCCTGGACTTTTCCTTAAGCTGGCTACAGGAGTCCAAGAGTGAGCGTGGAGGTGTCAAGCCTCTGGACACTAAGGGACAGCCACTTCTGCTGTGGACTGTCGGTTGACACAAAGTACCAGCCAGTCCATGGGGAAAGAGACCCTACCGCTTGATGGGACAGGCTTCCAAGTCACGTTGTCAAGATCTGGTGGGAATTCAGACCCGTTTTGCAATCAGTTCGCCAGAGCCAGTAGGCCAGCAGCATAAGCCTGGAGGATTCTTTTTCTTGCACTCACTGGGCCTACCAGCTCCAGGTGTAGTATTGTCCACAGCACAGCTAAAGGCAGAAGAGGTGAGGGGACCATGCCCAGCTGGCTCCTACCAGCCTTCCCTTAGGCCTGTTAGCATGCATTCTAACCAGGAAGGGTGGGGCAACATTACTGTTATTTTTAAAATATTATTATCATTATTATTATTATTGGAAAGCGGCAGAGAGAGAGAGAGAGAAAGAGAGAGAGAATGGGCACGCCAGCAGCCTCTCAGCCGCTGTGAATGAACTCCAGACGCGTGCGCCCCCTTGTGGTCAAGTGCGGCATTGCGCCCTTGCGTCACTTTGCATCTGGCTAAATGTGGGACCTGGAGATTGGAACCAGCGTTCTTAGGCTTAGCAGGCAGGCACCTTAACCGCTAAGCCATCTCTCCAGCCCTTTAAATATTATTTTTATTTATTTACTTACAAGCACAGAGAGAGAGACACACAGAGAGAATGGACACACCAGGACCTCCACCTGCTGCAAATGAACTCCAGATGCATGTGCCACTGCATCTGGCTTTACATGGGTACTGGGGAACCAAACCCAGGTGATTAGGCTTTTCAGGAAATGCCTTAGCCTCTAGGCCGTCTCTCCAGCCTCTGCTTACTTATTTCCTGGAGACAGGTTCTCACTCGGTTGCCTCGGTTGGCCTTCAACTCCTGGGGTTCGAGTGACCCTCCTGCTTCAGCCTCCTGAGTAACTGAGACCAGCTGGACTATAGGCATGTGCTTAGAGCAGGCTGGTCTCCCAGGCCTGGGGAGAGACTTAACTTCTGTGAAGTATTGGCATCCAGAAACCTGAACAGTTGAGGTTCTCCAAGTAAAGAAACAGGAGCAGGGGAAGCATCTGGGCTGGGAATCGGTGAGTGTGGAAGAAATTCTCTGTGGGGTGTCTTGGACCCGTCATAGACATTTCTATAAAGCCTTAGAGGAAGGGAGGCAAGCTAGACTTGGTCTTCTGAGGAAGGAGTCACATCCCAAGGGCAGGTGCCGGTGAACAATTGACCAGTCCAGTGAGATTCATGGTGGGTGTTGGTGCTGTCAGAGCTAAAATGGGCCCAGATCAGGCCACTTGTTCACCACTTCTCCCTTCTTGATATTGACTGGGAGTGGTGGGCAGAGAGACCAGCACAAGAATCAAGGCATGACTTCACCAGTAAACAGAAGAAAAATAAATCACTTGCAATCCCGGGATCTTAACGTGGGAGCTGACGTGAGACCTGCCCTCACCTGTGGCTGCAGGCCACTTACTAAAGCTGTGACTTGACCCTCCAGTGGCTCTAAGCCCACTTACCTAACGGGTTTTGTGGGTGTACAATCCTATGTATCCTATGTATGGAGAGTAAAAGATGCTTGCGGGAGTCCGTGAGGCCCAGAACCAGACCAATGTAAGGCCCAGACTCTTTTAAAAGTAAGATGTGGGCTGGAGAGATGGTGCCTGCGGTTAAGGTGCCTGCCCGCTAAGCCTAAGAACGACAGTTCCAATCTCCAGGTCCCACGTTTAGCCAGATGCAAAGTGACGCAAGGGCGCAATGCCACACTTGACCACAAGGGGGTGCATGCATCTGGATTTTGTTCGCAGTGGCTGAGAGGCTGCTGGTGCGCCCATTCTCTATCTGTCTTCCTCTCCCTCTCTTTGTGTGTCTCTCTCCAAAATGAAAATAAAATATAAAAATTTTTTTAAAAAATGTAAGATGTATCCTGGCCTGGAGCACTCTTCCCTGAGGACCCTGTGGGGAAAATGATAAATGCGAGTGTGATGGGGTTTAATTTTCTGGGGAGTTCAAATGCAAACCCCATACCTGAGCTCATTTCTGTTTTAACAAAGAATTGAGAAAATGAACCGAAAAGGATGAGTTTTGTAAACCATTATATTTATTCCATTTCAGTGGAGGTTAGGTGGGGAAAGGAAAAAGTCTGAGCAACAAAGGATGAGGCGTGGAAACATCCATGCAGTCTAAGGGCCCATGCAAAGGTCCACGGGCCTCTGGAAACAAACAAACAAACAAACAAACAAACAAACAAACAAACAAACAAACAAATGTCCTTTTCCACCCTGGCAGCAGCTAAGCATCTAAGCTGCTAGGGCGAAAAGGACAAAACTAACGGGTGGTGAAAACCTCAGGTGCTGGGAAATGAACATCCCGGGAGCTGGAAAAGGAAAAACCTCAAAAGAGGCTTGAATCCAGGAGCCAGCACCCCTGGGTGCAGTGTCCAGGAGGGGCTGGGCTTGAACTCTGCACACACCTGATTAATCCCAGCTCTGTGATAGTCACTGCCGAGTGCAGGGTGAAGCGGCATTTGTAAGCCCCAGAAATTGATGTAAGATTTCTCTTAGGAGTCTTTTTCTTTTTCTTTTTTAAAAAACCTTTATTTTATTTTTATTTATTTATTTATTTATTAGAGACAGAGAGAGTGGGACAGAGAAAGAGTGAGAATGAAGCTGGGTGTGGTGGCGCATGTTTTAATCCCAGCACTCAGGAGGCAGAGGAGGTAGGAGGATCGCTGTGAGTTCGAGGCCACCCTGATACTACAGAGTGAATTCCAGGCCAGCCTAGGCCAGAGTGAGACCCTACCTCAAAAAACAAAACAAACAAACAAACAAAAAAACAAAATACAAAACAAACAAACAAACAAACAAAAAAAAAAAGAGCGAGAATGGGCACTCCAGGGCCTCTAACCACTGCAAACGAACTCCAGGCGCATGTGCCCCCTTGTGCATCTGGCTAACGTGGAGAATCGAACCCGGATCCTTCACAGGCATGTTCCTTAACCACTAAGCCATCTCTCCAGCCCATGAGTCTTTTTCTAATTATCTAATTTTCCTCTCACAAGTGAGGCAGAAAGGCACATGGCAAGCAGTCTGATGAGGACGGAAAGAGCCATGGATTCTTTTGGGGGGACAAGAGGGACCCAGAAAAGTTTTCTGAAGATATTAACAGATCAGCTGAGCTTGGGAAGAAGACTTGGGAAATTTTCAAGTTGAAAAGAAAATGCTTAACCAAAGGGATGGCTTGTGGAAAAAAAGCCCAGAGATGGAAAATGAGATGGTAGATTGGGGGATGTGAAAGTTGGGGCTGCGGAGGGTGTGGGCAGGGCTGCGGAGTCTGGGGAAAGCAATTGAATGGACTTTGATGACCAAGCGCCAGGCTAGATGTGAATTCATTCTGGTGACGTGACAGCAGGCGAGAGTCTTTTTTTTTTTTTTTTTTTATTGGCAACTTCTATACTTACATACAAAAAAATGCATGATATTTCCCTCCCCTCCCCCCATTCCCCTTTAGAATTCCAATCTCCATCATATCCCCTCCCTCCTCTCTCCATTAGTCTCTCTTTTAATTTGATGTAAATCAGACACAGGACGTGCTCAGATCCCATTTTGGAGTGATGTTTCTGGTGAAGGCTTGCTGCCTGGGGGAATTGAGCCTACATAGCCAGTTTTGGAGTGAGGAGGTGGGGCAGTCCAATGGTCAAGAGGCGTTTTTTTGCATGTGCGTATGTGTGCGCGCACACACGCCTGTGTACTGTAAGTATGTGTGGTATCTGTGTGGTGTATGCACATGTATGTGCTCTTTTAGTGCACCCTAAACCTGCCTGCGGTGGTCGCTCCTTGCCATGGAAGATTGGTAGTGTCGCTCCGTGTTCTTCTGCCTGGCCTTGCTTTTGAGTCAGAGCCTCTCTTTTTTCTTGTCTGGAGCTTGCGGGGCTCTCTCAATTCCTGGGTCTCTGCTCCCCTGTAGGACGGGGGTTACAGGTGCTTGTGGTCATGCCCAACTGTTTAAGTGGGATCTGGAGATTTGAACTCGGCCCCCTCAGGCCCTCTTGCCGGTACAGGAAACACATTTAACCACTGTGCCACCTCCCCAGCCCTCAAGGCAAATTTTATCACTGATGTTTGGGATCAAGACAACAAAAAAAACTTGTTTTGGGCCAGGCATGGTGACATGTGCCCTTTAATCCCAGCACTCGGGAGGCAGAGGTAGGAGGATCGCCGTGAGTTGGAGGCCACCCTGAGACTACATGGTGAATTTCAGGTCAGTCTGGGCTAGAGTGAGACCCTACCTCAAAACAACAACCCCCCCCCCCCCAAAAAAAAAACAGTTTTGGAGTTTATGACTTCACAGGGCCTAGCTACACAAGACCCTCATAATAGGAGGAAAAAAAATGATGGGGACTGGAGAGATGGCTTAGCAGTTAAGGCACATGCTAATAAATAAATAAAAATAAAATCTTAAAATTTTTTTTTTTAAAAAAGATGGCATCAAAATAGAAGAGAGACTAATTGGAAAGAAGGGATTCAGTGGAGGGGGGATTTGGGAGGGGAAATGAGGGTGGGGAGAAGGGAATTATCATGATCTATGTCTATACTTAATGGAATTTGTCAATAAAAAGTTTTAAAAGACAGTTTTAAACCAGGTGTGGTGGCGCACGTCTTTAATCCCAGCACTCAGGAGGCAGAGGTAGGAGGATCACCATGAGTTGGAGGCCAGCCTGAGACTACATAGTGAATTCCAGGTCAGCTATAACTAGAATGAGTGAGACCCTACCTCGAAAAACCAAAAATAAATAAATAAATAAATAAATAAATAAATAAATAAATAAAAAAAATAAAATAAAAATAAATAAAAAATTAAAAAAATAAAAAAATAAAAATTTAAAAGCCAGTTTTAGCCAGGCATGGTGGCGCATGCCTTTAATCCCAGCATTCCAGAGACAGAGGTAGGAGGATTAGACTGAGACCCTACCTGGGAAAAAAAAAAAAAAAAGCCAGTTTTGAGTCAGTTTTATGATTGCTTTTGATCCTCTTTGGACAAAGCACCCCTGAGCTGGCTGAGCAGCTCCCATGGTCCGCCAGTGGACAGGGCTGCGTGCCTGCTGGGGCCTCGTGGGTGGATGGGCAGTGAGGTCTGGGCAGGCAGACACCACGGGAAGGGGGGGGATGGCGGGGCCGATAATCATCTGAGATCTCAAGGATATTAACATTGATATGTTAATGTCTCCATTCCATTTCCTTGGGTCAAGGTGATGTCATCTTGCTTCACCCCAGGAGCCTGAGAAGGTCTCCCACATGGGCTGAGTGGAGGGAGGTGGTCCGGAATCGCATCTCTTTCTTTCCTGGAACACACTCCATGAAATATTCATGGTGGCCAGGAAGTCCTCCAGGGGAGAGATG
Organism: Orientallactaga sibirica; assembly: GCA_036365145.1. Lineage (NCBI taxonomy): Eukaryota > Metazoa > Chordata > Mammalia > Rodentia > Dipodidae > Orientallactaga > Orientallactaga sibirica. The sequence continues at coordinate 3,309,660 of JAEOAD010002324.1, read as the reverse complement.
TTTGACAAACAGGTTTATTCAGAACCCACAGCCAGGCTGGTCGGCCAGCTTGCATTCCTGCAGGCTCTCTGCGCTGCATGCTTTTGATGCCGGAGATGCAGAAGCCAAGAACTGAGGCCTTCTGCCCACTAGAGGTCGCCAGAGAGTGCTCCCAGGCGGGCCAGGTGGTGAGCCCTATAGGACAGCACAGAGCTTTCTCCAACCTCTGATCTTCAGGTACAGCCTATGCCATATGTATTATACATATCATAAATTACGCTTGTAATTTATAATGGGCATAATATAGGATAATGTAGACATAATAAGTCATCTTTAATTTATAACATGCATTATATAAATATAAATATATAAATATAAATATATATATGACATAGCTTTCTGATGGGGTGTAGTGCAGTGATGGCTCTTTTTCGGTCTTTAATTTGCATTTCCCTGATGCAGTAAACATTTCCCATGTGTTGATTGGTTATCCGCATATCCTTTTTCCCGTGGCATGGCCCTTTGTATCTTTTGCTTATTTCCTAACGACATTGCTTGCCTTTTGTTAAACCATTGACTTTTCGGAGTTCCTTAGATATTCCACATATGAATATTTTATCAAATATGCAGTTTGAAAGTATTTTCTCACAGTCAATGGCTTTTACTTTTCACCTCTCAAGAGAATTAGTCAGATAATTTTTTTAATTTTGATGAAGGGGAAATTTATCAAGATACTCCTTGGGGAATTGTGCTTTTGATGTGGTGCCCAAAAGCTCATCATTAAACCCTAATGTTTCAAAGTTTTATGCACACACACACACACATATTTGTTTTGTTTTTTGTTTTTCGAGGTAGGGTCTCATTCTGGCCCAGGCTGACCTGGAATTCACTATGTAGTCTCAGGGTGATCTCAAACTCACGGCGATCCTCCTACCTCTGCCTCCCCAGTGCTGGGATTAAAGGCGTGTGCCGCCACACCCGTCTCCAAGTTTTATATTTTAAGAATTTTGTAGCTTTACATTTGTATGGAAGTCTATGCTTTATGGGACTTATGAGAGGCTTCAGTTAAAGTTCACTGTTTACTCTCCTGGGTGTTTATTTACTTGTGAAAATCCATCCTTTCTCCATGGGATTGCTTTTACAATTTTGTTGAAAATTAATTGTTGGAGGAGGGGCTCACAAGACCCTACTCCTCCTTCCAGAGTAGCTGTTGCTGGGGAGAAGGAGTCACGTTCTTCAGTGGTGTAGCCACTACTCCGTTGTCTGCACTGTGGGAAACAACTGCCCACCACGCTCATGAAAACAACAGTGACTTAACTTAGTGACACACACACACACACACACACGTGCTAGTGCGAAGGGGATTAGTGGGGAAGAAGGGTTTAGTGGGAAAGGGATAAGAGAGGGTGGGGGGGTGAATAAGATCAAAATACATTATACATATATGCATTATCTACATGTATGAAAGTGTCAAAGATGATTGTTAAAAACATGAAAATGCCGGGCGTGGTGGCGCACGCCTTTAATCCCAGCACTCGGGAGGCAGAGGTAGGAGGATCGCTGAGAGTTCGAGGCCACCCTGAGACTACATAGTTAATTCCAGGTCAGCCTGGACCAGAGTGAGACCCTACCTCGCAAAACCAAAAAAAAAAAAAAAAAAAAAAAAAAAAACCAAAAAAACATGAGAATTATTTGTCCTTACTTACATGGGGTTATTTCATTCATTAAAAGTTTTTGTTATTTATTTTCATTTCCTTTTCTTTTTCTCCTTCCTTCCTTCCCTCCCTCTCTCTCTCTCTTTCTTCCCCTCCCTTTTTCCCTCCCTCTCTCTTTCTTTTTTCCCTCCCTCCTTCCCTCCCTCTTTCTTTTTTCTTTCCTTCCTTCCTTCCTTCTTCTCTTTCCCCATTCTTCCCTTCCTTCCTTCCTTCCTTCCTTCCTTCCTTCCTTCCTTCCTTCCTTCCTTCCTTCCTTCCTTCCTTCCTTCCTTTCTTCTCTTTCTTTCAAAGGTCTTACTACATACCTCTGACTGGATCCCATGATGTAGCCCAGGCTGGTTTCATACACCTGGTAGTTCTCCTGTTTCCGCCTCAAGCCCTGGCATTATCGGTGTGGTCACCACTCCTTGGTTCTTGGGGCATTTCTATTCTGTCCTGCCCATCCATGAGTGTTCCCCCAGGGAGACAGCACCCCTCATCTGATGTTCGTTAGACAGAATTCCATCTGCACAGATTATAAAGCCAAGGGCACTCTATGCTTCAGCAGTCACAACCTGTTTCATATACCTACAGTGAAGGTGGGAGCCAAGTTTGCCCGAAGAACTTCGACATGGAGGGACTACACACTTGACATCCTTCTACCAGAACTTTGCCGCATTTCCTTCTCTTCAGCTACGTAATACTCTACAATAAAATCTTTCTAAACTTCAAAAAATAAAAATAAAACTTGTCACGGAGTTGTATCTCCAGAGGAACTTTGTATATGTTACAACAAGAAAGGACAAAATGGATATTCATAGCCAAAGAAGTCACGCCCTCAAGAAACCGGCCGATATCTGCACCTGGGCTCTCCTAAGGCTCTTTTTGTTTGTTTGTTTATTTTTATTTATTTGTTTGAGAGCAACAGACGGGGGGTGGGTAGAGAATGGGCACTCCAGGGCCTCCAGCCACTGCAAACAAACTCCAAATGCATGCACCACCTTGTGCATCTGGCTTACGTGGGTCCTGGGGAATCGAGCCTCGAACCAGAGTCCTTAGGCTTCACAGGCAAGTGCTTAACCGCTAAGCCATCTCTCCAGCCCTTTCCTAAGGCTCTTTTTCCTGAGAACGATGTCAGAGCTTAGATAAATAAACACCAACATAGGATGAGGAGCATGGCCACGATTTTAGGCAAATCAATGCTGGATCCTAACATAGATGCCCCACTCTGCTTCGGATGATAAGATGATAGAATTACCAAACGATGCTTGGGGCTGGCAAGATGGCTCAGTGGTTAAAGGCATTTGCTTATGAAGCATACCGGCCCTGGTTTGATACCTAGTACTTATATCAAGCCAGATGCACAAAGTGGTGCATGTGTCTGGAATTTGTTTGCAGTGGCCGGAGGCCCATGTGCTCTTGTGTTCTCCCTCTATCTCTCTCTCTCTCTGTCTCACTCATCAATCAATCAACAAATAATTTTTCTGAAAGAATGTTTACTTTACTTTAAAGAATTTAAGGAATGTTTACCTGCTTTTCTTTTTTTTTTCTTCCCTGAGCCAATGCTTGCAAGGCACCTTCTGGTGTCAGTCTGTCTGCTCTGTGCAGGGATGTTAAGGAGCAAATCGCGGATGCCCAGAGAACTCTTGAGCTTTTGCTCCGGTGGGGAGAAGACACAGATATTTAAACAAAACACTGTGTTTTGCTTCGGACATGTCCATGTAGCAGTTACTGTTTCATGGCTGGGACAAAAAAAAAAAAAATATATATATATATATATATACACACACATTATGGAAACCTCACCATGGTGGAGGGAGCAAGGTGGGAACAGACAGTGAGGCGTCACATCCGCACAGCAGCAGGGAGGAAGTAACAAGAGGGAGCTGAGGGTGGCAAGTGAGGGGGTGGGCTGTCACATCCCAAGGCCCACCCCCCAGAAACACATCATCCCCCTGTCAAGGCTCCCACCTCCCAAAGGCTCCAAAACCTTCTCAGATAACACCATGAGCTGAACACATGATACTCAAACATATGAGGATGTTGGGGAGATTTTTTTTTTTTTTGGAGAGAGACACAGAGAGAGACAGAGAGGGAGAGGGAGACAGATAGAGATGGGCGCGCCAGCAGTCTCTCAGCTGCTGTGAACGAAATCCAGATGCGTGCACCCCCTTGTGGTCAAGTGCGGCATTGCGCCCTTGCGTCACTTTGCATCTGGCTAAATGTGGGACCTGGAGATTGGAACCAGAGTTCTTAGGATTAGCAGGCAGGCGCCTTAACCACTAAGCCATCTCTCCAGCCCTCAATTGGATCTTTTTGTGAATCAATTCTGTCTCCAAAGCAGGAGCACAAACACCTAGTCTTGGAGATGGCTTTACAGAGCTTGGAACAGGGCTGGAGAGATTGCTCAGTGGTTAGATGTGCGTCCAGTGCGAGCACGCACGAGGACCTGAGGGGGTCTGAGGCTGCCAGAGTTCAAGTCTCCAGATCCCATGCAAAACAGCTGGGCATGACCACTCACACCTATAACCCAAGTCCCACAGAGGAGCAGAGACCAGAGATTCTTTGGAGCCCCACAGGCTCTGTAATCAGTAATGGGAGAATCCGGCTCAAAAAACAAGACCAGGTAGAAGAGTGACAGAACAGAACACCTGACGTTCCAGTCTGGCCACTTTTTAAAAAAACTTTTTAATATTTTTTTGGAGAGAGACAGAGAGAGGGAGGGAGAGAGGAAGACAGAGAAGGGTGTGCCAGCAGTGTCTCAGCTGCTGCGAACGAAATCCAGATGTGTGCGCCCCCTTGTGGTCAAGTGCAGCATTGCACCCTTGCGTCACTTTACATCTGGCTAAATGTGGGACCTGGAGATTGGAACCGCTGGACATTGGAACCAGTGTTCTTAGGCTTAGGAGGCAGGCGCCTTAACCCCTAAGCCATCTCTCCAGCCCAATCTGGCCACTTTTGACGAGTGTACGAGGTGCCGCAAGAGCACACAGAGGTGCAGATACCCAGCACACACCACTTTACACACATCACATCATGTTACACACACACACACACACACACACACACACATTTTTCATCTTCATTTTCGTTTTCATTTTAAGAAGCTTGGAACGTGTCTTGTCATTGTTGATGTTTCACAGACGTGGAAAGGGATTGCCGGTTGGTTTGTGGCTCAGCATGCCTGTCTCTCTTGAAGGGCTTTGTAGAGCCTCACACACCGCATTGCTCAGAATGATGAGCAAACAGCTGCATTTTCCTCCACAGAGCATGGTAGAAGCAAGCACTGGACACAGGGCTTTGAGCTCAAACCTCAGCTTCCCCAATAGGAACCAACGACATGTCTGTCCTGGGCAGCAGGATGTCAAGGAGAGGCCAGCTGTGCTCACAGTGGCCAGACAGTCTCGTGAATGGGGGCTGGGGGAGGAGGTTGCTCTCTGGGCCTGGGTGGGGAGGACTTAGGCATGGAGAATGGATGAGCCAGAGCTTTCTAGAGGCTATGACGGAGGAGCCAAGGTGTGATGGGTGGACCATACCCAACATGTCCTCGTGTGCGCTGAGAACCAGTGGCAGGCTGGGGCTCAAGTGCACAGTGGGTAGTGGGCTTTAGGGGGTTTGAAAGGTAAGGTAGTTGCTTGGACTTAAGTTTGGATAAGAGGACAGCAGAATGTAAAGACAACCATGAACAGGGCTGGAGAGATGGCTTAGTGGTTAAGCGCTTGCCTGTGAAGCCTAAGGACCCCGGTTCAAGGCTCGATTCCCCAGGACCCATGTAAGCCAGATGCACATGGTGGCGCATGCGTCTGGAGGAGGCCCTGATGCACCTGTTCTCTCTCTATCTCTCCCCTCCCACACCTTTCTCTGTTTCTAATAAGTAAGTTAAAAACAAAAAAAGACAACATGTCCAGAAATGGCTTCAGATTGGGCGTGGTCCCTCTGGTGGGTGAGGGCTGTGGTCTGAGTGGGTGGTGGTAGGAGACAATTTGGGCAAATAGAAGAGCCCAGAAATTGGGGTCTGCTCGGGGGGGGGGTCCACATGGAGCATTAGAGATGCAGAAGAAAGAGACTAGAGTTGGTAGGGTTCATCTCCTACGCGTCTGTCCCTGTGTCACTAACCACATTTCCTTTTGTTTCCTTCCTCCCTGGCAGGGCAATGCTGCTCGCTGGTCCTCTCAAGCCGACCTGCGCACGCCTCTCCGACAGTGGCTGCATAGAGAAGACGGGACCCCACCCTGGGTGATCCAGCTTGATACCCTCTGATGGCCTTCTGCAAGCAGCAACCAGGACAGAAAAGGCCGAGACAGGTTCCCCTGGAGTCAAAGATGGGGTGGGGGGGTCTGTATCTTGGGGATGAGGCCATAGGAGGCAGGTGAGAGTCAATGGCATGATCAAAAGAGACGAGGTGTGGGGAACGCGGGGCCGGGGGTCGGGGGGGAGGATCACAGGTATGCACAGGTGGCTCTGGAGGCGTACCCAATAAATAAATGACAGTCTCAGAGGCTGTGTGTTGCGATGTGTGACACCCTCAACAGCTAAGCTAAGCAGACACACCACATGGCTGTGGCCAAGGCTGGCAGATACCAGGATGTCCGAACACTTAGCCAGCTTCCCGGTATTCACCACTCCATGTGCCAGCCACCCCAGCCCCCCAAGAAAGTGCCCTGGCAACCTCTACAGAGCCCACTGCTGTTCATTGTTGGCCCCACCCTCCCCAGAGGAAAGTGCTGGGACCTGATACTGGCAGAAGCCCCATAGTGATCACTGCTGGGCTGTTTCAGATCTCTGGAGATGGTCACCCCCTTTAGTAGCCAGTGATCCTTTACCTGATGTCCACGAAGCACATCCTTGGGCTGGATTTACTTCCCAATCAGGTGTGGCTGGGGTGACAGTGGGCTTTAATGCCTTGACTGTCCCAGAGATGTTCTGAGTGCCAGGGCTCGTCACCCTACTTCCAGAACCATTATCTTAGCTCAAGTTCTACCTAATGTCTGGCACCCGATACAGAATTGTCCACTCATAAATGTCTGGTGAGTCAACTGGGTGAAGGAATGGGTGAATGAGGTGCTAATTCTGACTAATAAATACAGTTAAACCACCCGATAAACAAATAACCGAGCACTCACAAATTGTTGATTACAAGTGAAACTGGTTGTCAAACACCCCAGACACACACACCCCACTAACTTCTTCTCCCACCAAATAAAGCCCTAGCTCTGATGTCTCCCATGAGGATCGGTTTGCCAACTGTGTGTGCATGCAGCCAGCGCTTTCCTGGGTGCCTACTATGTGCTGGACATTTATTTTCTAGGGGCCAGAGGTTCACTGATGAATAAAAGTGGTAGGGGGCTGGAGAGATGGCTTAGCAGTGAAGGCACCTGCCTGCTAAGCCTAAGAACACCTGTTCGATTTCCAGGTCCCACGTTTAGCCAGATGCAAAAAGTGACACAAGCGCACAATGCCACACTTGCCCACAAGGGGGCGCATGTGTCTGGAGTTCGTTCACAGCCGCTGAAATGGCCCTGGCGCACCCATTCTCTCTCTCTCTGACTGACTCTTCCTCTCTCTCTCTCTCTGTTTCTCTCTGTCTCTCTCTCAAAAAAAGGGGGTAGGGGGCCTGGAGAGATGGCTTAGTGGTTAAGAGCTTGCCTGTAAAGCCTAAGGACCCCAGTTCAAGGCTCTATTCCCCAGGACCCACGTAAGCCAGATGCACAAGGTGGCGCATGCATCTGGAGTTTGTTTGCAGTGGCTGGAGGCTCTGGCGCGCCCATTCTCTCTCTGTCTATCTGCCTCTTTCTTGCTCTGTCTGTCGCTCTCAAATAAATAAATTAAACAAAAAAAATTTAAAAAGGGGGTGGGGAGGTTATGTTGTGATGGGTGGGGGAGACAGACAGCTAATAGAATCGGTAGCTGAATATTTGCATGCTTGGTGATTGTGTCATAGAGGAAAATCAAGGAAAGAGGGGCACAGAGAAAGCTGACCTAGGAGGTAGTATTTGAGCAAGGAACAGGAGGTGATCCTAGGGCCATGGAGTAGGGAGGGAAGAGCATGTGCAAAGGCCCTGAGGTGGGGACACAGTGAGGAGGCCATGTGGTGGGAGGAGCAGATAATGTCAAGGCTGGGGGCAGGACCTTTGGTCTTACAGGATATTTCTTTTTTGTGCTCTGAGTTAGGTGAGAAAGCCTTCCTGTAGGCTTTTGAGCAGAGAACTGATTCTGACAGGACTTCACTTTTTATCTTTACTTTTATTTTTTATTTATTTATTTATTTATTTATTTATTTATTTATTTAGTTTTTCAAGGTAGGGTCTCACTCTGGCACTCTGGAATTCACTATGTCGTCTCAGGCTGCCCTCGAACTCATGGCAATCCTCCTACCTCTGCCTCCCAAGTGCTGTGATTAAAGGCGTGTGCCACCACGCCCGGCTTATTATTTTTTGAGGCAGCATCTCTCACCCTAGCTAGTCCCAGGCTGGCCTTGAACTCATGGTGATCCTCTTACCTACTCCCCCCAAGTGCTAGGCTTAACGGTGTGCACCACCATGCCTGGCTATGACTTCAGTTTTTTTTTTTTTTTTTTTTTTAACAGAATCTCCAGTTAGGAGATGGTTTGAAGAATCTGAGAAGAGCTGATAGTGGTTTGAAGGTGGCTGTTGCAGTGCCAGGGCCAAGAAGGAACAGATCGTGTCCTTGTGAAGGGAGTGCCCACAGCAGAGTTGGACGTGGGGTGTGAGCAAAGGAGAGGATGGTTGTAGACGTGAGTGATGTGTGGAAGAAAAGAGGGGCCACCAAGCCAGCACGTGAATGCAGTGTTCGAGTCCCGTCTTGGGCTGCCAGAAGACACCCCTCCCCTTCCAGAGACTGGGCTCTGAGGACCTGGGCTCTGCCAGCTCTAAATGTCTAGACCCCTCCTAACCTTTCAGAGCAGATGCAGCAGAGTTTCACTGTTTCTCAGCCCCACCTCTTACTCCCAAAGAAGCTGAAGCCAGTGGGAGGGCAGCTGCTGTCCCCATGCCCCATCTGTCTCTCTGACCAGGGGAGGGAGACGCATTCTGAGTTCCCATGACTAATTCCTGTCTCTCACTCTTCTCCTCCACAGTCCTCCCCCACACTTTCTTCACTAGCCTCCCCTTGAAGCTGGAGCAGAACAAACCTGCTTCTCAGCCTGGTGACAGCGTACCTACTAAACAAAGTAGCTAGAGAACCTCAGAACACATTGAAACCAGGGAGCTCCCGCCAAGTTCATGGTCACGTGCAGTAGAGAGACCATCTGAGGGACTCTGTCCACCCATCCCTCTCCTGAGAGCACTGGATACAACACAGGCAGAGTGGGGCTTCCAGGGAGCCACATCAGAACAGGAGGTGCTGAGACACGGGCTGGGAGAGGGAGGGTGCACCCGCAGAGTCAAGGTTATTCCAGGGACAAGAAGTGACATCTAGGAGGTCGGGGACATCTCCATGACAGTTCTTGGCGGGGAGGGTCTGTGGGGGTCTTGTCCTGAGTGGAGGGGTTCCATAAATCAAGGAACAGAGCTGTTCCTTGAGTACGAGCAGGGGCTGTGTCACACATTCACTCATTCCTTCACTCACTCACGAGTGGACAATTCTGTATCAGGTGCTGGCCATTAGGTAGAACTTGAGCTGAAAGCTGGGCGTGGTGGCGCATGCCTTTAATCCCAGCCCTCGGGAGGCAGAGGTCGGAAGATCACTATGAGTTCAAGGCCACCCTGAGACTACATAGTGAGTACCAGGTCAGCCTGGGCTAGAGTGAGACTCTATCTCAAAAAACCAAAACAAACAAACAAACAAACAAAAAAAAAACACAACCTCTTAGCTGGATGTGGTAGTGGCCTCGGGAGGCAGAGGTAGGAGGATCACTGTGAGTTCGAGGCTACCCTGAGACTACATAATGAATTCCAGGTCAGCCTAGGCTAGAGCGAGACCCTACCTAGAAAAACAAACAAACAACCCCCAAAAAAAATTTTTTTGAGCTGACATTATGGTCCTAAAAGTAGGGTAACTAGCCCTGGCACTCAGAACATTGCTCTTCACCCTCTGCCTGTCTTTGGAATACCCCATTCCAAGATTCCTGTCTTTTTTCCAGAGTAAGGTGGGAGAGAAGCTATGTAGCAAGACACTCTTGGGTGACCTCTGCTGGTATTGAAAGATTGTGTTTCTTGCATGCATGTGGGCAGGCTGGTGACCAGGGAGTTCCTTGCCCATCAAGAGGAGACTCCAACACTGCTCAAGTTCATGGCATCCGTAGTCTGGTGGAAGGAAAGAACTTTAAGCTGAAGGTCTAGAAACTGAGGGCCAGCTTCAGGTTCGCTGAGAGGAACTTCTAGATTACGCACAGTTACAGAGGAAGTTACAGATCCGGAAGTTCCATAATGGCAGAAGAAGCTGGCCTGCTTTCACAGGACCAAACACACAGAGAGAAGCCAAAAGCCACACAGCACAGCACACACATCAGGAACGCCAGCAATACACACTTTGCATATCCTTAGACTGAAATCTCAAATCCACCACCACACCTTAAGATTCCGTCCAGTGACACTGCCTCCAGCCACGTGGCTGCAGATGCAAACTACAAACTAATAAAACACTGTGCCTGGAGAGATGGCTTAGTGGTTAAGCGCTTGCCTGTGAAGCCTAAGGACTCTGGTTCAAGGCTTGATTCCCCAGGACCCAAGTAAGCCAGATGCACAAGGGGGTGCATGCATCTGGCGTTCGTTGTGCAGTGGCTAGAGGCCCTGGCGCACCCATTCTCTATCTATCTTCCTCTTTCTCTGTGTGTGTGTCTTTTGCTCTCAAATAAATAAATTAAATTAAATTTAAAAAAACAACACTGGGGGCCATCTATTCAAACTACCACACCCTGTCAATCAGTGTGTCAGTGTGTAATGTATGCCAAGACACCCCGGTTAGCTCACTTGGGAACTAGGCATTGGGACTCAGAACCCCCGGTGTCTTCTCTTGCTTAACAGTTCTGAGATTTGACACTGCTTCCATAAGATAACCCAAGGAAACTGACTTCTCCACCCTTGCTAAGAGTCCATGGTCAGTAGAATGGCAGGTACTCAGAACAACCAGATGACTTTGGTTGGTATTAAAATGAATCTGGCCCCCAGGCGAGATTGGCGGCTTTACGGATGATCTATGGACACAGGGATTTTGTGATGATTAAATGAGTTAATATAAGCAGAACTGGCCAGCTTTAAGTCTGTCTGCATAAGTGTTAACCGTCATCATTGTCACTGTCACCAAGAGACGGTCTCATGCCACCCTCATCTTCACAATAGCGGGTGGCCCTGGTGGTACCTTTAGCTTGGAGTCTCTGGCTGTGGGTGGCGGAAGAGGACCCTTCTCTTGCTGCGTGACTTCGGAATACAAAGTCCCCCTTGGTGGTTGGGACAGAATGGGCGACATTAGGGAAAGGAATGTTGGCTGTGGTTGAGGTGAGAGAAAAGACTGGCCATGTGGGTGACTACGCTTACTGTGGGTCTCCTAACGCTCAGGGAGGTTCTGAGCAGCGCTGTCAGCCAGCACTCTGATGAGCAACCAATGGGGAGCTCACTGGGTCACGGCCGTGGACTCGCTGCATCTTAGAACATTGTGATGATGGCTGCCTGACCTGCACCTTGCACATCCTGGAGAGGACTGCAAGCATCGAGGAAGTGGTTCGTTTGTAGGGTGACGTGGGGGGGGGGGCGCTGGGACAGGTTATCTCTGGTCTTTGGTGGGTGACCGGCTGCTTGATCAGGAAGCGCACAGAGAACATTGTTGAGATCCAAAGCTCTCCTGTGCTGCCTACGCAAACAATCTGCTTCCTGTGATGATGGAGTGCATAACTTGGAGGAAAACCCAGCATCTGTAAGGCTGGCAGGTCCCGTCCGCCCAGCTTCATGGGAACCAAAGCCACTATGGCACACAGCAGGCCACTAGAGGGGGTATTACTTTCCCCAAACCCCCTCAGATCTGGCCTTGGGTTAACCATGAGGACTACTGGTTGGAAGGACCAACCGAGCTCTGTGTGTGTGTGCGTGTATGTGCGCGCGCGTGCGCACCTGAGCAGCCACTAGTCTCCACCCTTCATCAGCGGAGGCTATCTGGTTCTCTTTCCCCGAGTGAGATGTGTGGTCGCCATCCTGGCATGGCGGATGCTGGTTGTAAGTGGGTGACAAGTTGTCCCCTGGCAGTATACTATGCCTCAGTAAATACAGCTGCTCAGACATCCTATTGTGCAGATGCGGGGAGCTGAGATGTCAAATGCTGGGCCTCTCCTGGCTGGAGAAAGTAAGGGTGATTTCAGAAGCACTTTGCCTGTGGGCTGTACCCAAGTCCCCCCTCCCACCCCCAAAGGGCACGGGAACAGCGGGAAGCAGTTTGTCCCTGCCCTTGGAAACTGCACACAGAAGCCTGACACCTTGGGGACTTGGGCCCAATCTGTTCTCTGTGGAGAGGAGTTATCTTCAGGGACCGGGAGATGACAAGGCAAAGAGATCAAAAACAAAACAAAACAAAACAAAACGATTCTTCAGTCTAAATATCTGTTGATCACAGATATATATATATATTTTGGATTCCAACCAGGCTAAGAATTAAATAAGTCACATCATTTAGAGTTCTTACCTGGTAAGTGAACCTGAATTAGAAGAGGTCAGATAAAAAGGCCACCTTGTGCAGTGACTCCCCCCCCCCCCCAGCGCTAGTCTTTTACTCTGGGCTTCAGTTTCCCTCTCTATCAAGAAGGGACTTGAATCCAATGACCCTCAGGTTATTTCCTGCTGTAGATATGGTGTGTTCAGTTTGTCCTGCCCTGTGGCTCTTTGGTGACCCATCCCTCTGCTTTCTTCAGTTTGGAGTACGTTAAAAGTGAATCCCGGGCCTGCAGAGATGGCTTAGTGGTTAAGCGCTTTGCCTGTGAAGCCTAAGGACCCCTGTTCAAGGCTCGATTCCCCAGGACCCACGTAAGCCAGATGCACAAGGGGGCGCATGCATCTGGAGTTCGTTTGCAGTGGCTGGAGGCCCAGACGCATCCATTTGCTCTCTATCTGCCTCTTTCTGTCTCTCTGTTGCTCTCAAATAAATAAGTAAAAATAAACAACAATAATAAAAAAAGGTGAACCCCATCCTCCAAGAGCGTCTTTCAGTGATACCAGGATAAGGGACCTTCGACTGGCCTCTTTACCCCAGTCCCTCGTCACAGTGATCCCTGTGTGTCACAGTGACATGCATTTTGCAGACGGGCTGGCGTGTACAAAAGCGGGGCTCCAGTTCTGCTCTGGGTCAACAGTCCCTCTCCTCCGGCCCCAGCTGCTTTCCTCTATGGGGTCAGGAGGTTGCCTCGCACGTACCCAGGTTCTCAATGTCCTCAGCTTCCAAGTTTTGCCTCTCAAAGATGCCCGAGTGGGCCTGACTCTGGTCTGAGCTGGGTTTTCATGAAGAAAACTGTGGGTAACAGTGGGGGTGGGGAGCGCAGGGACTCTGGAGGCCAGCTGGGAGGAAGTATTCTGGTTGCAGTTGGTGCATGGATTATTGACTGAGTCCGGCAGAAGCATCTTCCAGTTTCTTCTTGTTCAGTTCTTTAACACTCAAGCTAGGGGTCTGGAGAGAAATAAAAACAAAATAATAGGAATACTCGGTTTGGGCCACTCCATCCCATTCTTTCCTGGGGCTCAGAATCCTCTAGAGAACTTCCTGAAATGCAGTTTCCTAGCCAGGCATGGTGGTGCATGCCTGTGACTGTAGCACAATAGATGCTGATGAGTTCAAGACCAGCCTGGACAAAAAGCCAACTCCATAACAGACAAGCAGACAGATAGACAGACAGACAGACAGTCAGACAGACATGATAACTGGGATCTAACAGAGTCAGCAGGTATAAGAAGCATCTGATTTTTTCAAATTTACTTATGAGAGAGGGAAGGAGAGAGAGAGAATATGGGTATGCCAGGGTCTCAGGCCACTGCAAAAGAACTCCAGAGGCATACACCACCTTGTGCATCTGGCTTTATGTGGGTTTCCTGGAGAATCGAACCTGGGTCCTTAGGCTTTGCAGACAAGCGCCTTAGCCGCTAAGCCATCTCTCCAGCTCTTAATTTTTTTTTTTTTTGAGACAAGGTCTCATTATCAGAGGCTAGCCTTGAAATTTCTATGTAGCCAAGATGACCTGTTTCTTTCTGTGTCACCTTCCAAGTGCTGGGATTACAGGTGGTAGCCACCACACCTAGTTTACGTGGGGCCTGGGGAATCGAACCTGGAGACTCCTGAATGCTTGCAAGTGCTCTGAGCTCCATCCCAGCCAAGAAGAGTCTAGGAACACATATGTTCCTGCAGAGGCCCTGGACCACACCGCTGCCTGTGTTATTGACCTTGGGGTCATTATCCTCCCGAGCTTATAGGCAACACAACACAGGAGATAACACCAGTAGTTAAGACTCCAAGGCCACAGAAGCCATGGGAAACTTCCTAGGGCTGCGCTGCCAGCGTCTTGCCACGAGAGGGCGCCAGGGCTCTTGCTTCCCAGGCCTGCGGGGCTGAGCGGAGGAAAAGTACCCAGGCTTGCAGCGCAATCGTCAGCGCACAGATGCCGTCCCGAGCCGCGGGGCTGGCGGCAGTCGACTGGATGACTTCCCCAGTCGTTCCTCAAAGTGCCTCACACCAGCCCCGTTATGCAATCTATGCCTTGGTGGTTCCAGAGGAAGCATCGCTCTGTGCCTTTGCGGCTGAAAAGTGAAAGAGAGCTGGGCTGGTGCTGGGTGATGGGAGGTAGGGAGGGAAGGAAGGGAGGGAGGGAGGGAGGGAGGTAGGGAGGAACGAGGGAGGGAGGGAAGGAAGGGAAGGAAGGAGGGAGGAAGGGAGGGAAAGGAAGGGAAGGAGGGAAGGAAGGGAGGGAAGGAGGGAGGTAGGGAGGAAAGGAAGGGAGGGAGGGAGGGAGGCAAGAAGGGAGGGAAGGAGGGAGGCAGGGAGGGAAGGAAGGAAGGGAGGGAAGGAAGGGAGGGAGGGAAGGAAGGAAGGGAAGGAGGGAGAGGCAAGGGAGGGAAGGGAAGGAGGGAGGAAGGAGGGGGAAGGAAGGAGGCAGGGAGGGGGGGAGGGAAGGGAGGGAGGGAGGAAGGGAGGGAAGGAGGGAGGCAAGAAGGGGGAGGGAGGGGAGGGGGGAGGGAAGGGAAGGAGGCAGAGGGGGAGGGAAGGAGGGAGGTAGGGAGGGAAGGAACGAGGCAGGGGAGGGAAGGAAGGAAGGGAAGGAGGGAGGAAAGGAAGAGAGGGAGGAAGGGAAGGAAGGAGGGAGGCAAGAAGGGAGGGAAGGGAGGCAGGAATGGAGGCATGGAGGGATGGACGGAGGGAGGGAGGCAGGAATGGAGGGACGGAAGGAGGGCTGCTGTCTTGCTCAGGTATGTGGAGGGAGAAGGGATTCAAGTCTGGGGCAGGACTGGCCAGCTTCCAGGTAGGGGGTGGGGGGGTGTCCACCTGGTGGGATAGGCTGGGAATTCTGTAGGGAGAAAAAGATCAAGTCACACTCTGAGGCTAAGAAGACAAAAATGAGACAGAGGGCCTGCATCTGCAGACTAGCAGTCGCCGTCACCGTCCACCCCGCCCCCCTCCCCGCAGGGACAGCTTGTCTCTGAAAAGCATTCAGGTAGCTCGTGCCTTCAGTGATCTCTTGGGCCAAGGAGCCAACACAAATCCTGTGACCTTGCCTCACCTCCATGGCTCCAGCCCTTTCTTTCCCACGTGAGCAAGTATGAGCTCTCCCCCATGTTACCTGAAATAATTTGCATATCAGTCACTGAATAACCTCTTATCCTTCTCTTTTTTAATATGTATTTATTTATTTGAGAGACAGAAAGAGGCAGAGAGAGAGAGAGAGAGAGAGAGAGAGAGAATGGGCGCACCAGGGCCTCCAGCCACTGCAGAGGAACTCCAGATGCATGTGCCCCTTTGTGCATCTGGTTTACTTGGGTCCTGGAGAATCGGACCAGGATCCTTTGGCTTTGCAGGCAAATGCCTTAACTGCTAAGCCATTTCTCCAGCTCCTCTTATCCTTCTCTTAACACAACATTGACCATCCAATAGCTTAGCAGAGAAGATAGCTAAGAGTCAGGGTGACTTTGGGACACGTGGGGTCTTTGGTGATCTGGATGTGCAGTTTGAACACTAATTCATCGGAAGAATAAATTTCCAAGACCTGCATCTGTGCTCCTTAGGGCGAACAACCTAGATGGCAAATTATGCTACCATCAAAATTGTCAAAATTTAGGTTGGGGACTTGCTGTGTGTTGTTCAGAAACATGGATGGCTCTCATAGAAGATTCCGCCCCCCCCCCATGGGTGCCCAGTCATGGTTTTCTTAGCTTATTAGCATTCTCCTGACCCTGTGACCAACATATGCAAAGCACTTGCACAGGTGGAGACAGGTGTCCATGTGTGACAGCTGTACAGAGCACAGCTTTTGCTCCCAGGCTGCCAGATCTTCCTCCAGCTGACTGACCGTGCTTTCAACATGAGGAAATGACCAGATTCCTTTTATAGCTGTGAATGAGAGAAGATGGGTCTGCCTGTGTGTATATGTACATGAGTGTACATGTGTATGTGCATCTATGTACATGATGTATGGGTATGTGGTGCAGGTGTGTCTACAGTGTCAGTGTATAGTGTATATGTGCAGCTTGTTTATGTACATATAATCTGTCTGTATAACTGCATGTATGTCTGTAGGAGAGCGAGTGCATGTATGTGCATATGAAAGTGTCTGTGTGTGAGTGCATGTGTGTGCATATGAGAGTGTCTGTGTGTGAGTGCATATGTGATGAGTGTGTGTGTGTGTGTGTGTGTGAGTGCATATGAGAGTCTCTGTGTGAGTGCATGTGTGTGTATGAGAGTGTGTGTGTGAATGCATGTGTGTGTATATGAGTGTGTGTGTGAGTGCATGTGTGTGTATGAGAGTGTGTGAGTGCATGTGTGCATGAGAGTGTGTGTGAGTGCATGTGTGTGTATGAGAGTGTGTGTGTGTATATGAGAGTCTGAGTCTGTGTGAGTGCATGTGTGTGTATATGAGAGTGTGTCTGAATATGAGTGTGTGTGAGTGCATGTGTGTGTATGAGAGTGTCTGTGTGAGTGTGTGTATATGAGAGTCTGAGTCTGTGTGAGTGCATGTGTGTGTATATGAGAATGTGTGTAAGTTCATGTGTGTGTATATGAGTGTGTGTGAGTGCATGTGTGTATATGAGTGTGTGTGAGTGCATGTGTGTGTATGAGAGTGTGTGTGTGAGTGCATGTGTGTGTATGAGTGTGTGTGTGAGTGCATGTTTGTGTATGAGAGTGTCTGTGTGTGTGTATATGAGAGTCTGAGTCTGTGTGAGTGCATGTGTGTGTGTATGAGAATGTGTGTAAGTTCATGTGTGTGTAGGAGATTGAGTAAGTGCATATATAGATCGACCGTGTAAGTGCATGTGGCATGTGTATGGATATACTGAGAATGATTGTGTAAGTGCATATGTGTGTATAGGACAGTGTGTAAGTGCATGTGTGTGTATATACAAGTGTATCTGTGTAAGTGCTTATGTATGAGTGTGCAGGTTTAGAATCTATCACTCCCAGCCCAAACACACTCCCTAGAGTTTTTTTTTTTTTTTTTTTTTTTTGGCAAAACCGCATCTCCTTGAGGCTTTGTCATCTCCCAGACAGCTCTCCTCACCGCCAGCCAAAATTCCTGCACAAAAACATGTGTTTGCCTCATCTCTGCATTCAAGTCCTGGTTATGCATTCTGATGTTGCCGCAGTCCGTTTCTGAAGAGTCCCTTGGTGTGGCTGAGTTCAGAGTCCCTCACCTTCAGGCCGCCCCCACAGCAGGTGTGCCCAGCCTGGGACCTCACCTGCCTTACAGCAAGCCCTGCCCATACATCCTTAGGGGCCCTGCAGGGCTGCCTGCATTGCTCAGCTATCCCTTCACGCTGGCCTCTCACTGTCCCCGCATGACTTCTGTGCATCTGATGTCCTTGTGTGTGCGTGATGCCTGGTAGCTTGGAGCAGGCAGTATCAGTGACCACAGTCCAGAGAATAGGACCAAGTGTCTGCCGCATATATTGCCTGCCTTCCATCTGTCCCCTGTCCCTGTCCTTGAAGGAACCCTACCCCCTGCCCTCCCTCACAGCGTTCTCTACACTGCAACTGACCCGGAACATCAGAGACAGGAAAGTCGTTGCTCCAATTGAATTTTGCTGCAGTTTTTTTTTTTTTTCCCCTAGATGCTGAGAGCTATTTTTAGCCAGGGACTTTTTTTTTTTTTTTTTAGGGGATCCACAGTCTATTTTTAAAGCTCTTTAGAGAGGCCAAATCACCCAATGTTCCTCATAAGGACTTGGGAGAGAAAGGTGGGAGAGCATGGGTGGGTAGGGGGTGCCTGCCTGCCTGTGGATGAAGGGTGCTTAGCTAAGACCCAAGGATGACGGGAGAAGGGGCAGGATGGGTATGCCAGCATGCTGGGTACCCAAGACGCCAGCAGCATACACACTCTTGAGTTTCCATTTCCAGAGCACTCTGACTTAGTTTGACCACCCTTTAGAACTATCATCTCCCTTCCCTCCTCCCCCGATCTTCCCCCTCACTTCAGCTGATCCCCATGCGACATGCCATGTATCTTACCAGCTGCGCTGTGTTGACTAACCTTCTAACATGTCCCACCAACAAAAGGGATTTTTGTCTGCAGCGATCACAGCTAAATACCACCGTGCCTCCATCTCACTGGCACGAGTGAAGCGCTGAGCATGGATTTATGCTATTCTGAATGAATTTATAACAGCAGGGTGTGTGATGGTTGAACATTCATGGGCGGTTTCTTTCTGACCCTCAAAGTGTACTCCCTAGCACTGCAGGAGGTAATACTGTCTGGTCCCTTCTTATCATACATTTCCCACCATCCTTGGAATCTCTGAAGTGGTCCTGCTTTTTGGTATGTTAATGAGATGGCTTTTTTTTTTTAATTTGAGACACACACACACACACACACACACACACACACACACACAGACAGAGAATGGGCGCACCAGCAGCCTCTCAGCCACTGTGAACGAACTCCAGACACGTGCGCCCCCTTGTGTGCATGTGTGGCATTGCGTGCTTGCGTCATTTTTGCGTTTGGCTAAACGTGGGACCTGGAGGTTTGAACGGGCATTCTTAGGCTTCGCAGGCAGGCGCCTTCACTGCTAAGCCATCTCAACAGCCCTGAGATGGCTTTTGACTGGCAGTCCCTAGGCAGCTTCAGAGTGGGGATGATGGCCACTGGTGTGGGGGGAGGGGGAGACAGGATGGACTGGTTGAGACTGTCAGTACCACCGGGGAATCAGTATTGAGTTGGTCACTGTTGCGGTCAGCTCCACCTTGCTGGAACAAAGACACAGCTTATCGGAGGAAGGGGTTTATTCCAGGCTTACAAACTCCAGGGGGATACCATCGTCATGGAAGAAGCTGGCTCCCTTCAGCATGCATCACAGCAGAAGCACCACCAACAGCCAGCACCACAAACCCGCTAAGGACCCCGGTTTGAGGCTCGATTCCACAGGACCACGGCAGCCAGCTGTACGCACGACGACGCGTGTGTCTGCAGTTCGTTTGCAATGGCTAGAGGCCCTGGCGTACCCATTCTCCCTCTCTCTCCCTTTCTCTGTCTCTACTAAGTAAATAAATAAAAACAAAAACTTTAGAAAAGAAATGATCCCATCGTTTTGCAGAAAAGGGAGCCGAAGTCCAACGAGGTGAAATAAACAGCTCAGAGTCACCAAGTCTAGTCGGGACAGCGTCTAGGTCCTGGGGTCCTCTGGTTCCAGGCTATAGTTGATTCCAGAAGCTCAAGAGGCCACTGCCCTCTTCTCTGTTAGAACTGTGTGGAATGCACGGTATATCCCCCAGCCCCCTCCCCCCGACCCCTGGACAACTCAGCCAGAAGGACAAAAGCTCTCCTGGTGTACCAAATGGGACTGGGATTGCCCTTGAACACAGTACCAAGAAGTCGGCAAACCGGAGTAGCTGGGCTCTTGGCTAGCCCGAGGGCCCAGGGAGGCCATGGAAGAAATCACATCAGCTGAGACAGACGTCCTGCTGCCAGGCAGGGAGTTTCAGGTGTGCTGGGGGCTCGGCTGGTGAATGGTTCTCATGGGAGTCAGCGAGCTGCAGCGGCTGTTCCGGGGACACTGTAAGCATGGAGACTCAAAGCGGCCCTCCCTGCGGGAGAAGAAGCGTTATCAGTGAGCAGGTTATCTTATATGAAAAGCTCACGACCCTGGAGAAAGAGTTGCTAGACTCTTTGCAGAGATGAGAAGGGAGAGCCACACTGACCTGAGACTTCACAAGCACACACACTATGATCATGACAAACAGAATGAGGACATGAGGACACAAGGCTATATAGTGATAATTGCAAACAACAGCCACGGAGTGTCTGTGTGTCTGTGTGTGTGTGTGCGTGTGCGAGCTTGTGTGTGTGTGCGTGTGTAGGCACATAAGTCTGTATGCACAGCTTGAAGCAAAACAGGTTTAATTTTTGTGGTTTTATTTATTTATTTGAGAGCGACGGATAGACAGAGAAAAAGAGGCAGATAGATAGAGAGACAATGGGCGCGCCAGGGCCTCCAGCCACTGTAAACGAACTCCAGATACATACGCTACCTTGTGCATCTGGCTTACGTGAGTCCTGGGGAATCAAGCCTCGACCTGGGGGCCTTAGGCTTCACAGGCAAGCGCTTCACCGCTAAGCCATCTCTCCAGGCCGAACAAAACAGGTTTAGGCTGCCTTACTCATTTCACTGTCATTCTTTGCGATGTGCTGAGCAGTCACACAGCATTGCACTGTACATCCTCACGTTATGCTTGGCACCAGGTAGGTCAAGGATAGCCATCTTTGTTTTAGGATTAAGGAAAAAGAGGCCTTGACAGGTCAAGTTCTGGCTCAAATCTAAAGCCTCTTTCCACAAGTTCAAGTTCTGGTGAGAAGGGTGGAGCTTGACCCATCACATTCTGATTACAACTGCCTGACTTAACCAGCTGGACCCGTTAGGGTTGGCTGAAGGAGCTCGGAGCCCAGGTTAGAAGGAAGAAAGCAACAGGTATGGGCTGGCTGGGCTGGGCTTGGAGACTGGGCAGGTTGTGGTTGTTTCAACAAGAGTCCCCAGGAGGTCAGCAAGATCTCTCTAGGCCTGAGGACCAAAGGTTGGCTGCAAAAAAAAAAAAAAAAAAAAAAAAAAAAAAAAAAAAAAAAAGGAGGTTAGCCAAGCATGGTGGCCCACGCCTTTAATCCCAGCACTCAGAAGGCAGATGTAGGGAGATTTGCTGTGAGTTTGAGGCCAGCCTGGACTACAGAGTGAGTTCCAGGTCAGCCTGGGCTACAGTGAGACCTTACCTTGAAAAGAAACAAACGAAAAAATCTTTTGAAAGGAGGTGAGTAATGGTCCAGGGGTGTTAAGAAGGTGGGAAGGCCCCCCGCTTGGCAGTGTTGTTGGCGCCTTGGTGCAGAATCCACAGGGCCTGCATACAATTCCAGCTACCATCGCCTGGTTTATACTGATCAGTTGGTGCAACGGGTTTGAATGGAGTGCCCAGCGTCCTGAGATTAAGACCGAAAATGATGTCCAGAACGCTCCGTATAAAGGCTACAACATTTGCACATGAAAAGAATAACTTTAGGGCTGGAGAGATGGCTTAGCGGTTAAGGCATTTGCCAACAAAGTCTAAAGACCCAGATTCTATTCTCCAGGTCCCATGTGAGCCAGAGGCACAAGGTGGTGCATGCATCTCGAGTTTGTTTGCAGTGGCTAGAGGCTCTAGCGTGCCCATTCTCTCCCCCCACTCTCTAATAAATAAATTAAAAATTTTTTGAAAAATGAAGAAGTTTACAAAGAGGGTTGGGAGCCAGCCTGGCCAGTGATGATGAAAACCAACCACTGGTAGAGATGCACGGGCACTTTAGAGTGTTTGAAGGGGACGCGCAGCTCATTATAATACAACACACAGCCTCGGGTGGAGCTTTAAAATGATAGCAAGATATGAGATGCATGCAGATGCTAATGAAGTTGAGGTGGGTGAGGGGGAGCCTGCGCGAGGAAGCTGAGCTGTGCAAAGAACTCAAAAGTCTGCCCTGGGTGTTGCACAAGCCCATCCTCTGAGCATCTGTGCTGTTGGAGCTGCTAAACTTTCTCCTTGCTGCACCTCCCTCGGGACGTAGCTTTTCTTAATAAACGCTTTCTGCTGCTGCTGTCATTGTGTGTGTGTGTCTGCTCAGTTCTTTGTTTCTGGGGCTTAAGACCCCGGAACCCGCCCCCCCCATAAGCACCCTCCAAACCCTGATACCCATGGATCTCCTCCTGACCCCTGGGACCGATGAACATGTCCCTATCTGGACCCAGGCTCTTTACAGATGTAATTCCGTGGATCACCTTGAGATGCAACCAGCTTATATTATCTGGGAACACACACCCTTCTAAAAGGCCCATGGGGAGAGGAGAGGGATGAGTGATGAAGGAGTGACAGAGGCGGGATGGGAGCACTCATCGTGGATCTCCAGGTCACCAGTAGTGGGAACAGGCAAGGAAGGGCTCACCCCACAGTCTCTGCAATGAACATGGCCCCGTTGGTGTCTTGACTCACACTTCTGGCTTCCAGAAATAGGAAAGAAAGGATATCTACTATTTGATACCACCCAGGCTGCAGTTAAGGCCCATTAGAAATGATGCCCTCAGGGCTGGAGAGATGGCTTAGCGGTGAGGGCGCCTGCCCGCGAAGCCTAGGAACGCCCGTTCGATTCTCCAGGTCCCACGTTTAGCCAGACGCAAAAGTGACACAAGCGCGCACTGTCGCGCATGCCCACAAGGGGGCGCACGCGTCTGGAGTTTGTTCACAACAGCTGAGAGGCCACTGGCACGCCCATTCTCTATCTGTCTCTCTCAAATTAAAAAAAAAAAATGATGCCCTCAGCTCTCCTTGGCTCTCAGCTCCTCCACAGGACTCAGCCCAGGTCCTTGTGAGGCGGAAGGGTCAACGCGTTCTCTATCTAGTCCTCAAAAGAACAGAAACAGAACTGCCAATGTGATCCAGCTAAGTCACTCCTGGCCTGAGAGACACTTGCCCATGTGCAGTGATTCGACAATCACTATTCACAAGAGCCAGCATAGGAAGTCAATCTAGATTACCAATGGGCGGATGGATAAAGGGCGTGTGGTGGAGGTATGCAATCAGGACATTTGTAAGAAGGTGGATGGAACTGGAGATGATCATGTGACGTGAACTACGCCAGGCTCAGAAAGGTAGATATTCCATATTTTATCTCATATGCAGAACACAGGTGTATGCATACATACATGCATGTGTGTACAAAATGAAAGTAGACGGTGCTATTTGGGAGAGAAGGGACGAGTGGGAAGGGAAGAACGGACCAAAAGAGGATAACAAGCAATGAACATGATGTACACGTGTGAGAATATTTTAATGAAACTTATTATTTCATATGCTGATCACAAACATAAATAGGGTTCAGTGGCTTGCTTTCCTCCAGCACAGGGGTCCGAAAGGGTCTGAGACCACCTGCGTTCCATTCCTCGGCACCCACATAAACATCTGGGCATAGCCACGCTGGGGCATGTCCCGTGGGGAGCAGAAACTGGAAGAATGCTGGCGCTCCTGAAACTTCACATTAAAGGAGAGACTCTGCTTCAAGGAACCTGCAGAAGGCCACCAGATGGTCTCCTCTGGCCTCTGCACACTTGAGTTCAACTGCACAGGCATGCGCCCACAGACGCACACATCACACCACACCGTGTATACTGCATACACAAAAATGATAAGCAAAAAGGGAGCCCCTCTATTTACCAAGAGCTGAGGTGACACCGAGGACCCAGGACGTTTTGGCTTCCTGAAGCACCGGTGGGGGACCGGGCCTTGCCAGTGTCCTGGGAGTTGATGGTGATAGGGCCTCTCTGGCCCCCATGGGCTGGACTGGAGTGACTGAGGCTCTCGAGTTTCACACCTAAGAATCAAGGACTGCAGACAAGGAGGACAAAGGTAGACTTTACTGGGCTACAGGAATGGCTTAGCGGTTAGGGCGTTTGCCTGCAAAAGCCAAAGGACCCTGGTTCAATTCCCCAGGACCCAGGTTAGCCAGACGCACAAGGGGGCACATGCGTCTGGAGTTTGTTTGCACTGGCTGGAGGCCCTGGTGTGCTCCTTCTCTCTCTCTCCCTCCCTCTTTCTCTTTCAAATAAATAAATAAAAATAAAATAAAATATTTTTTTAAATAAGAAGTAGACTTTACTAAGGTAAACACAGAAAAGGCTTCTGAGGGCTGGAGAGATGGCTTAGCAGTTAAGGCATTTGCCTGCAAAGCCAAAGGATCCCAGTTCGATTCTCCAGAACCCATGTAAGCGAAATGCTCAAAGGGGGCACATGTGTCTGGATTTCGTTTGTAGTGGCTGAAGGCCCTGGAGCACCCATTCTCACTCTCTCTCTCTCTCTCTCTCTGTGCCTCTTTCTCTCAAATAAATAAGTAAATAAATAAATAATATATTATATATATAATAAATTTTATATATTCATTATATATATATAAAAGAAAAGACTTCTGAGAGTGGGAAGGTGCCCCAAAAGAAAGAGAGAGGGGATTGCTGAATCAGGGGCTTGGGTCTGAGAATATACAAAGGTGGACGAGCCTCAAGGTGTCATGAAAGAAAGGGAAAAGAAAAGGAGAAGCTATGCTTTTTTTTTTTTTTTTTTTTTTTTTTTTGAGTTAGAACTCAGAAAAGCGGGCAGGCTCAGCTGTGAGGACCTGTGAGCAACTGCTCTGAGGGAGGGGCTTCTTGGGGGTACAGTACATTATCTCATTAAGGGGGTCACTTTTCTTTCCTCCACCTCTTTGGTGTGTCTGTGGGTGAGAGGTAGTTTTTTTTTAATCATTATTATTATTTAGACAGACAGAGAGAGAGAGATAATTGGCACGCCAGGGCCTCCGCCACTGCAATTGAACCCCAGACGCTTGCGCCACCTAGTGGGCATGTGCAACCTTGCGCTTCCCTCCCCATTGTGCATCTGGCTTATGTGGGATCTGGAGAGAGATTGAACATGGGTCCTTAGGCTTCCCAGACAAGCATCTTAACCACTAGGCCATCTCTCCAACCCATTAGTCCTTTAAAAAAACCAAATATTTAAATATTTGCAAGCAGAGAAATACATATATATATATATAAAGAGAGAGAGAGAGAATAGGCTCCGACATGTCTGTGTATCACGTGCCCACGTCCAGGCTTGCCCGCCTGCAGACGGAGGAGCCCCAGGCCAGCACCCACGAGAGCAGCAATAGCGTTTGTCCAGGCCACAGCTCGCCCCCACTCCCCTCCCCCCCGTGAACACACAGGAGTCAAAATGAGGTCCAGGAAGTGGCATCTTGCCCTCTAGGCTTCACGCCATGGAGGATCTATTTGTGTAAAATCCACCTCTGCCGGGCTTCTTTTCTGAAAACAAGAGATGGCAACATTTTCCCATGACTTTTTTTTTCTTTTTTAAAATTTTTGTTTGTTTATTTATTTATTTGAGAGCGACAGACAGAGAGAGAAAGAGGCAGAAGGATAGAGAGAGAATGGGAGCAGCCAGAGCCTCCAGGCACTGCAAATGAACTCCAGATGCATGCGCCACTTTGTGCCTCTGGCTTACGTGGGTCCTGGGGAATCAAGCCTCAAACAGGGGGCCTTAGGCTTCACAGGCAAGCGCTTCACCACTAAGCCATCTCTCCAGCCCTTCCCGTGACTTTTAAGACACAACCTCCTGCAGGAGCTAGACAAGGAATGCTGTGGTGTATTTGTAGTCATGTGCATGGATCCATCCTAGTGATTGATGAGGCTTGAGGAGCTAAGGACCGAGAGTCTGTCTGGAGATTATCTATCATGTCAATTTCCGTAGTGCATATAATCACTGGCTCATTCATTCATTCTTTCAATCAGTCAACTGACATGAATGGGAAACCCAGATATGGAGAGGATGGCCAAAGAAGAGAGAAGTCCTTACTTAGGTTTGGAAAATATAACTGGAGTTCTGGAGGCAGAAGCCCACATTTCAGCAACCTCAACAAGCTAGGCCCAGCCACCCCGTCCATCCTCAGTACGTCCGTTAAAGAGAAAAATGAACCGGACCTGGTGGCACACAGCACCGGCAATTCCCAGACTTAGCAGGGAGAGGGAGGAGGAGTTCAATGTTAACCCCACCTAGATAGTGAGTTTGAGGCTGGCTTGGGCTTCGTGAGACCATGTCTCAAACACAGTAAAGGATAAATAATGATGAACGGCAGAGATTTACTCTCTGTGGCCACAATGGGAAGATAAAGAGATAACAGGGTCCAGTGACTCCAGGTCTGTCTTTGGGGTAGTGACGTGATCTTTAGGGGAGGGGACAGAAGGAATGTACAGTTAAGCAGCCTGGCCAAGGTGTGGCCTGGTTGATCATGGTCTCAATTCTGGTTCCTCCAGGTGGTCTAAAGAAGTGGTCATCAGGCTGGAGAGATGGCCTAGCGGTTAAGGCGCCTGCCTGCTAAGCCTAAGAACGCTGGTTCCAATCTCCAGCGGTTCCAATCTCCAGGTCCCACGTTTAGCCAGATGCAAAGTGACTCAAGGGCGCAATGCCGCACTTGACCACAAGGGGGCGCACGCATCTGGATTTCGTTCACAGCAGCTGAGAGGCTGCTGGCACGCCCATCTCTATCTGTCTTCCTCTCTCTCTCTCTCTCTCTGTCTTTCTGCAAAAAAAAAAAAAAAAAGAGGTCATCTGTGCAGGGAACATGGTTCTCAAGAGATGATTACTCCTGCCCAGGGCTGCAGCCTCCCCATCGTGGTAATTGCTCCCATGCGGGTGAACTCTGCCATGCAGGTTTGCCCATTGCTTGAGTCCCATGCTATAGAGCTATTTATTGACCAGTCCTTGCTGAGGTCAAGCTGTCCCCTGCCCTCAGTTACTCTGTATCTAGTAAAAGCGCGGTTTTTCAGGCTGTGCCTTGCCCGGGGAGACCCCATTTCACAAAGCAGCATTTGGCTGCATTTTCAGTGCCAACATGTCAACACCACCAGCTGCCCGATGCCAATCCAAGACACAGACTGAGAAAGAACATCCCTAAAAGTAGAAAGGGTGCCACCCTGTAAGTTATTCCAAGTGGGGACTGTGAGGGCCCAGTCAAACTATGCCAGGAAAATCAAGCCTGAGAATTTACCAAGCACAGCAGACCGGGAAGAGTTGCAACACCCTCATCTGAACCCCAGTGAGAGGGACACAGAACACTGTGAGAACAATGGCTCATTAGCCCATCTCCCATTGTGCCCGTCAAGGGATCCAGAGGCAGAGAACTCCTGACCATCCCCAGGGCTGCAGCTTGCCTTAGTCCTTACACCTCCAGCAGCCGCCCTGCCACCCCACAGGATTCACTATATCACCCCACAGAAAGCCTTGGAGGCAGCATCAGTCTCTGTGTCTGCTTGAGTCTTCTACAAGAATCTCCTCAAGCTTGCTCCATGCTGGCCTTTCTAATCCTCTGGAGCCATTCTGTAATCTGGATGGATGGATAGATAGATAGATAGATAGATAGATAGATAGATAGATAGATGATACATACCTAAAGATAGAAGGATATATAGATAGATAAATAGCTAGAGATAGCAAGATAGATAGATAGATAGATAGATAGATAGATAGATGATAGAAATAAAAAAGAGATAGATATAAAGATAGATAGATGATAGCTAGATAGATACATAGATAGATGATAGATAGAAGATACATAGCTAGAGATAGAAAGATAGATAGATAGATAGATAGATAGATAGATAGACAGATGATAGAAGATACATAGCTAGAGATAGATAGATAGATAGATAGATAGATAGAAGGATAGATGGATAGATGATAGAAGATAGATAGATAAAGATAGAAAGATAGATAGATGACAGATTGATAGAAGATACATAGCGATAGATGATAGATAGATAATAGATAGATAGATAGATAGATAGATAGATAGATGATAGATAGATAGATAGAAGCAACAATAGATGGATAGAACGATAGATAGATAGATGATAGATAGATAATAGATAGATAGAATGATAGATAGATAGATGATAGATAGATAATAGATAGAACGATAGATAGATAGATGATAGATAGATAATAGATAGATAGAATGATAGATAGATAGATAGATAGATAGATAGATAGATAGAACGATAGATAGATAGATAGATAGATAATAGATAGAACAACAGATAGATAGATAGATAGATAGATAGATAGATAGATAGACAGACAGACAGACATAGATAGATTTTGCTGTGTGTGGTGTGTGTGTGTGATCCGAGAGTTAACAAATGGGAAGAAAAGAGCCCGTGTTTCCCAGGAAAGCTGGACTGTTGGGTGACTTGCAGGGAACGATTCAGTGAAATCTGGGGTTATGGAGCGACACAAACATCTATGTTTCTGACACTGCCCTTGTTCCTGGAATGGAAGGCGACTCAAGGAGAATGGCTAAGAGCCCAAGAGGGACCGTATGAAGTCCAACAGACCAAGGCCAGCCCACGAGTCAGAGGTCAGAGGTCAGAGGCAGAAGCCTTCGGCCATCTCAAGTGAAGACTCAAGATTCAAGTCACAGGAGTTTCAAATGCCAGGGGCTGGGAGGAGGGGGGAGCCTGGACCACAGCACGCGAACAGCTTGAAGTAGACCTGACATTGACGCAATCAGCTATCACTGTCATTGGGTTCTTATGTGGGACAAGTCAGGTAGACCAGAGCAAGGAGTTCACACTTGTTGACACACCCTGGAACCACCAGGGTGCGCTGTGCTTTTCTCTTAGTTTTCAAGCACCCGTGATGAGCAGAGACTCTCATGAGGTCGTTGCGTGGTTTATGAGAGAAAATTGATGCTCAGAGATGTTAGCCGCCTTGCCCATAGTTGCACAACCAGCAAGTCGAAGGGAGAAGTAGAAATAGAAGGAGAATCTGAGCCGAGGGGCAGGCAACCCTGCCGGGGCAGTCTGTTGGGTGTGTCTCTGCACATCTGCAGACTGAGGTAGAGGAAGCTGAGTTCTTGCCCTCTACCCCAGGAGCAAGGTGTTCACGCCCCTGTGGGCACATCTGTCCTCTGTGGGGAGGAAGCGGCTCCGAGTGTTTACACAGGACCCATTTCTGGCACACGGATGAGGGCTAAACTGTAAACGGAGATCATACCCCCACCTTGCTCTGCCCCGAGAGCCGGGCGCTGGCTGACATGCTGATACAGAACAGGGACTTCTTGTTTATGTGGCTCTCCATCTTGACAGCAAAGCCAGGTCCAAGGCAGGCCCGGAGCTGAAGTCCCAGGCTGCCTCCTGGGCCCCCCTCCACCCCTGCTGCCTGCCCAGGTAAGTGGTGCAGGGAGGGGAAGAGCTCAGAGCAGGGCAGCTGGAGACCTAGGCAGGTGTGACTGTAAATGTCCTCAGGTGATCCCTGAGGACAGACAGGGGTGAAAGAAACTTTTTCTATGGAAAAGAGAGAGAGAGAGAGAGAGAGAGAGAGATATTTAGATTTGACTGGCAGGAGCACTTTCTCTCCAGAGAAAATGGGAAATAACATATTCCACAATTCTACCTTCTGAAAGCTTTTACTATCATTCTCGGGAAAGGTTGGGTGTAGCTACTGGGGTGGGAATGGTTGACAATTAATTTGACCTTCTCCCAATGTTCCTTTGGTCCTGTCATTGAGCAAGCCTTGAACGGCTGAGGCTCTGCAGTTCCCGCACTTGCAAATCCAGACCAGTGAGCAACCCCTCCTTCATTTCATTCAGCAGGAGAAAGGCACCATCTTTATTATTCTGGCTCAGGGTTCCTTCCACTAGCATTGCGTTTTGGTCAGGAGAGATTGCAGAAATTGGCAACAATGACCACACAATGACTTGACATTATGTATTAGGTGGTTTTGTGCTGTTCCCACAAAATACCTGAGGCAGCTAATTTATAAAGAAAAATGGTTAGGGCTTGGGTTAGCAGTTAAGGCACTTGCTTGAAAAGTCAAAGGATCCAGGTTCAATTCCCCAGGACCCACATAAGCCAGATGCATGAGGGGGTGCATGCATCTGGAGCTCGTCTGCAGTGGCTGGAGGCCCTGGCATGCCCATTTTCTCTCTCTCTCTCAAATAAATAAATACAAATAAAAATATTTTTAAAAAATAAAGAGAAAAGGTTTATTAAGTTCATGTTTAGTTTGGACAGCCTTGGGCTAGAGAAATGGCTTAGCAGTTAAGGTGCTTGCTTGCAAAGTCTATGGACCCAGGTTCAATTCTTCATTACCCATGTACATGGTGGTTCACGCTTCTGGAGTTTGTTTGCAGTGGCTGGAGACTCTGGTATGCTCGCTCTCTCTCAAATAAATAAAGAAATAAAGAAATAAATAAGGCAGCCTCAGTGGCTTGGCTACTGATGAGGTCAATGGATGACAACATGTTGTGGTGGGAGCATAGGAACCCCTG
Source organism: Orientallactaga sibirica (assembly GCA_036365145.1). Classification (NCBI taxonomy): domain Eukaryota; kingdom Metazoa; phylum Chordata; class Mammalia; order Rodentia; family Dipodidae; genus Orientallactaga; species Orientallactaga sibirica. The sequence goes on along the minus strand of JAEOAD010002324.1, from coordinate 3,279,477 downwards.
GTCATTTCTCAAACCAGCAGAGAGAGAGAGAGAGAGAGAGAGAGAGAGAGAGAGAGAGGGGATAGACCAGGGTCTCACAGCGAATGACGCATTCAAGACAGTGATATAGGAGGGAGATGCTCGGTACCTGCAAGGGAACAGCTTGGAGCAGATGATGTTGAGGTAACAGTCCTTTCCTGCCTTCTGTTGGGACTAGAAATAAAACTTCAGGTATGGGTTACACTAGAGTGAGCAGGGAGAAAGAAATTAACAGTTGTAGAGACCCCCCAAGAGATAGAAGGATTTCCCTCAAAACCTTATCTTGAAGGTTTTCAGTAAATCCTTATAGCACCCCCCTGAGGGCTAGACCTTTAATGTGTATATATATATATATATATATATATATATATATATATATATATATATATATATGGACTTGTGGGTGGACATGAAACAGTTAAAGGACTCTCAGATCCTAGCACACAGTCGAGTGTATTCACATCACAATAAGTATGAGGTGGTGAAGAAGGAAGGCGTGGGGAGGGTGTAACATTGTTCATCCATTCAGTAACTCACTGGAGACACTTCAGACAGAGTTTAAGGTGTTTGAGACGCTCGGCTAGAGTCCAGACACCTTTGGGTTGACTTGGCAGGGGCTTGTGTCTATGGCTGAGGTGTTAAATGCAGCCGATCTCTATAAACTTTGTCCCTAACCTTATCATTTCGACAGGACACCCAGACGTGTCCAGCACGGATTTTCTAACATTCACCCAGCGTCTACAGAGAGACATTCATAGATATGAGGGGAAACCACCTCCCTCCACTTATCCCACCCACGGCTAGGATGGTCTTCTACTCTGCTTGTAAGCGCAGCCCCGTCTCTCAGTAACCAGTCATGGTGCCTGCTTCGCTTCCCGGAGTTTCCAGCTTGGACGAAGATCCCCATTCACCCGCTTAGAGCACACTCTGTCCTGGACTTCCTTGACTTTGCTCGGATAGGTCCCTCCAGCCAGCATGCACAGTCTACCGTGCAACAATGATGCAGGAGTTGGACCTGTGTTACTAATACCATTGTCATTGTCACCTGGGCTCCAAGATTCTCCAGGACCCCAGTGTCCTTTCTCCCAAGCCTCAAAATCATGTCCCTGTCTTCGGTATTGAATCAGTAGATAATAATAATACAAAATCCAAACATGCTTACGAGGTTACTAAAACTTGGATTATTAATCATACTTTAATTATACTATTTAAGTATTATTAAGCATTAATAATTATTAATTGCTATTAATAATCATTAAGTATTAAGTATTTAAATTTTAATTATAATAAAATTATAGTTTAAAGAGTCATGAAGATAAGTTACCTCCAAAGTCATGCAGGGCTCTTTTTTAAAGCTTTTTAAAAATTAATTAATTAATTAATTAGTTTTTGTTTTTCTAGGTAGGGTTTTGCTGTAGCCCACGCTGACCTGGCCTTGAACTCATGGCAACCCTCCTACCTCTGCCTCCTGAGTGCTAGGATTGAAGGCGTGCACCACCACGCCCGGCTGTAAGCTTTTTATTTTTAAAAATATATTTTATGGAGCTGGAGAGATGGCTTAGGGGTTAAGGCACCTGCCTGCTAAGCCTAAGAACATGGTTCCAATCTCCAGGTCCCACGTTTAGCCAGATGCAGTGATGTAAGGGCGCAATGCCACACTTGCCCACAAGGGGGCACACACATCTGGATTTCGTTCACAGCAGCTGAGAGACTGCTGGCGCGCCCATTCTCTCTCTGTCTCCTTCTCCCTCTCTGTCCTATGTCTCTCTCCAAAAATAAATAAATTAAATATATATATATATATTATTTGTTTATTTATTTGAGAGAGAGAAAGAGGCAGAGTGTGAGAGAGGGAGAGAGAGAAAGGGAGAGAATGGGCGCGCCAGGGCCTCCAGCCACTGCAAACAGACTCCAGACACATGCACCCCCTTGTGCATCTGGCTTACGTGGGTCCTGGATAATCAGACCAGGATCCTTTGGCTTTGCAGGCAAATGCCTTAACCACTAAGCCATCTCTCCATCCCCTTATATATTTTATTTGCAAATGAGAGAGAAAGGAGAGACAGGCAGAGAGAATGGGTATGCCAGGGCTTCCAGCCGCTGCAAACAAACACCAGATTCATCCGATTCATGCACCTGGCTTTATGTGGGTTCTGGGGGATCCAATTCAGCTTGTTGGGCTTTGCAGGCAAGTGCTTTAACCACTGAACCACCCCTCCAGCCCCAGAGCTTAACTCTTCATTGTAACACAGACATCCTAATTCTAGGCCACCCTTTCTTTCTCTGTGCCGTACATTTACGAGACTTAGCAGAGTGTCTGTGGTCATTTGAATAGATGGCCCCCAAAATATTCAGTGTTTTATTAGTTTGTAGTTTGCATCTGCAGCCTCCTGGCTGGAGGCAATGTCACTGGGCGGATCTTAAGGTGTGGGGGTGGGTTTAGGATTTCATTCTAAAGATATGCAAAGTGTGCCTTGCTGGAGTTCCTGAGGTGTGCTGTGCTGTGTGGCTTTTGGCTTCTCTCTCTCTCTCTCTCTCTGCCTGGTCCTGTAAGAGCAGGCCAGCCTCTTCTGCCATGATGGAACTTACCCCTGGATCTGTAAACGTCAATAAAAATCCCTTCCTCCATAACTTTGCCTGGTCTGGAAGTTCATCTCAGCAAACCTAAAAGCTGTCTGCTACAGTGCCTCTTACCCAGTGGAGGTACAACCCGTCCACAGCGGGCGAAATTGTATAGCAAGACTGAAAAATCAGGTGAACAGCCCCAAACGGGATCTAGGTCATGGTTAATTTATGGATATTATTATAACTTTCTGGATCCTCTCTGGAAGCAATTTATCACTATCACCAAGAAACCCTGTTTGCATAGAGTAGTACACCTAGACCATACATGTTCCCAGCTCAGAAAATGACCAGTTTCTGGGAAGAAAGGACATTTCTGCTGCAGGAAGGAGGATGGAAATTCTCTAGTGGAAAGTCAACACCAGCCAGAGTGTGGGATGAGTCCCAGGTAGAGAATGGAGGTGAGGTGGCCGGACAAGCAGAACACGGAAAAAGATAGGGATTCATATTGCCTCCACTCTACGATGTTGGAGACCTTGAGCCAAACTGCAACCATTTGGAGGAAGAAGCCTCCACTCTTTGTGTTAAGATTTCAGCTTCCTGAGTTCCTGTGAAATTTACCAAGCCTTCCCAAAAAGCCTGCTTTGATCTGTAGATAAGAACAAGGTGTAACCTAAAGATGTGTATCTTAACAAACAGGATTGATGTAACTCCGCCCTGCCTGTAATCTCAACAGACATTCTTGTAAACATCCGTGAGGCCTGTCACTCAAGAGACCCCCCGCCCCTCTCTCCTCATCAATCAAAACCTCTGGTAGCCATAAAATCCATTTGGCAGCCATAAATCCCATTTGCCTTCTTCCTGCCTCCCCTATATATACCTCTGTATGAATAATAATAAATGAAGCCTTGACTGGAGTTGAAGCAGGGCTTCTTTCTTTGTTCCTGTTTGTTCCCCATCCAGGTTCAGCCTCCCCTCGAGCCTCTGTTAAACCCCGCTGGTCGGGGCACTACATCAAGACAAGACAAGTGGTTCAATAAGACGACATTAGTGACTTTGCACAGGGGTGTCTGTAATCCTTATGTTGCCACACGGATATGTCCCCAAAATGCCAGGGCGATGCCAGATGAAGGAACAGAGGTTAGAAACATCCTATCTGCTGTACACCTCTTCCTTTGCAGATGGAGAAACTGAGACCAAATAAAATAAATGGTCCATGCAGTCCCATGTCAGGGGTGCTCACTAGTCCCTGGGGACGTTTTCTTGGGCAATTTCCCTCTGGGACCCACGGCTGGAGACTGGTGTCTGCTGCCACCATGCTGGCCTCTGATTGGCCTTCCTCTTTCTATAAGTGGAGTCACTGAAGGCCAGGAGTCTCCATCTTTATTCATTTAGACACACTTGTGTCCCGTGGGAGATGGACTTTTTTTTCCCCCTCTTGGGGATGTGAGACGGCAAAGTGGGACCCTCCATATATGCAGAATGTCTCAGGAGAGGGACATGTTTCAGCTGGTTCACTTCAGGAAGAGCAGTCTGTTCCCTGGAGACCTTCTGCCCTCCTCTCCATCACCAGGGCCAGAAACCGAATCTTGGGTACCATCTGTCAAGCACCTTCAGGAAGGAACTTCATCAGCCACGTGGTATTTCACATTGGTTCTTGGGGCCTGAGGCCTTCTCACTCTGTTACAAGTAGCATATCCTCACCTACATGGAGCTATAAATATCAGAGGCAGAGGAACCTGTGTGCGCCAACCCTTCTAGCAGGATCCTCCAGGCTCTAGTTTGGCCACTAAACACTAGCTGTACCTGGACTCTCTAGGCTGACAGATGTCTATGTAGCTCCTACTCTCTGGTGCCCTGTCTCCGGGTGCCCACCACAGGGCTCTAATTTGTTCTCATGAACCTCCAACCATGTCAGGTTCCTCAGCTCTGTGTCAGGTGAACACCAGAATGTAGAACACATGACAGTGAAAGACCCCAGTGGTGGAGTACAGACCAGGCATGCCTATGGAGTTCGTTTGCAATGGCTAGAGTCCCTGGTGCGCCCATTCTCACTCTCTCCCTCTCTCTGTCTGTAATATAAAAAAACACTATCACACCAGCCCTAATCATCCATGGAAGGTGTTTTTTTATGATAGGTGAACAGTTAATTCAAATATAGAGCTCAGTTTACATCTACTAACTACAAAAAAAGATGTGGGTTGTAAAATCCCTTAGAAACAAACACGCAAACAGAAAACAAAAAGCAGAAGGAAATCACAGTCAAAGGACCTCTTGTTCTGTGCTTCGTTAAAAGGACTAAACTTGGAAAGTTGGGGTGTGAGATAGCCATATTGGGGGGAGGATCTTGATCATGTTCAAATCTTCTTGATGGCTTTTTAAATCTTTTTTCTCTACAGTGGTGTATCAGGATGCAATTGTCAGTGCATCACTGCATTCCATTAGGTGCAACTCAGGTCAGAATAGAGAGAATTATTCCTTTTAGCAATAAAAAAAATGCCTCTTTTATTTCCAAAAGTGTCCTTTTATAAAGTCGTTTCTGGCTGGAATTTTATATGACCACCCTGGTTTTTCTCTTGATTATTATTCACTCGCCATGTCTTGTTCCCGTCTTATTTCAGCCTTACTCTATTGTCTACACTTTCTTTTAAATATTTTATTTTTATTTATTTTAGTAAAATACATTGTGACATGTTGAATTTATCTCAGGAATTTAGGACCAGTTCATTTGAGAGATACAGAAATAGGCAGGTAGAGAAAGAGAGAGAGAGAGAATGGGCATGCCTCAGCCTCCAGGCACTGCAAACAAACTCCAGATGTGTGCGCCCCCTTCTGCATCTCAAGTAAACAAATAAAATAAATTTTAAAAATCAACCTTAACTAACTAGAATTGAAAGACATTTCTTTTATTTATTTTTTTATTTTGAGAGAGAGACTAAGACAGAGAAAGAGGCAGAAAGAGAGAGAGAATGTGGCCTTCAACCACTGTGAACAAACTCCAGATGCATGCTTCCCCTTGTGCGCATGTACAATATTGTGTGCTTGCATCACTGTGTGTCTGGCTTACATGGGACCTGGAGATTGGAACATGAGTTCTTAGGCTTTGCAGGCAAGCACCTTAAATGCTAAACCATCTCTCTGGCCTGAAGGACATGTCTTTAACCCAATACAGAGTGGCCACAAAAACCCATAGGAAAAATCATATATGGCAGTCCCATTTCAGAAATAGTGCCCTGAAAATCAGAAACAAAATTAGGCTTTTATTTTTATTTCATTTTTATTTATTTATTTGAGAGAGAGAGAGAAAGAGAGAGAGAATGGGTGTGTCAGGACTTCCAGCCACTGCAAATAAACTCCAGATACATGTACCGCCTTGTGCATCTGGTTTACATGGGTCCTGGGGAATCGAACCTGGGTCCTTTGGCTTTGTAGACAAATGACTTAACTGCTAAATCATCTCTCCAGCCCAGAAACCAAATTAGGATACCTGCTATGGCCACTTCTACCCAACATGGTACTTCTATGGAAAATAAGCAAAAGGACTGAGAAGAAGGAAGATGTCTGTCATTATTGTAGAAGAAACAATTGCTAGCAGAGAAAAGTAAAAGTGTTGAGCAAGAATTAAAAAATAAAACCCCACTTTATAAGATCTGTACCCTAACCAACTAGCATTTACATCGAATCAGCAAGGGATGAAAACATAGGGCTTACTTACAAATTGGATACTGGTGAGCAACAGAATGAAATCAAACTCAATAGGTTCTGTTTATTGGGGTGTAATCAATCCTATTGAGTATAGACAGAAAGGCCAGCAGCAGATACATAGATACATGGGCGACATGACCCCAGCACTGTAAAGAAAGCATTAAAACATGCTCAGGAGTGGAGCTGGAGAGATGGCTCAGTGGTTAGGGTGTTTGCCTGCAAAGCCTGAGGACCCAGGTTCGATTCCTCAGGACCCACGAAAGCCAGATGCACAATGTGGCGCATGCGTCTGAAGTTCATTTGCAGTGGCTAAAGGCTCCAGTGGGTCCATTCTCTCTATCTTTCTCTCTCTGTCTCTCAAACAAAGAAATGAAATTCAAATGCAAAAGAAAACATGCTGAGGAGAGAGCAAACCATTTGGGAAGAGTGGCAACTCTGGGGACAGAGGGACAGGAGGGAGGTGAAGGGTGCAGTTGATAGATTTGAGGGCTGCACTGAAGATCTGTGGTGGAGTGCCCATGCACAACAAGGCCTTGGGTTCGAATCCCAGGATAATAACAAAGGAAAGGGTGAGGTGGAGTAAATATGGCAAAATGTAACAACTGCTCACCTTCCAGGTCAAGCCACCACAACTGTGCTCTGTAGCCAGGGGTTACTGCAAATCCGTTTGAGGAGGAAGCCAGTGAAAAAAGAACAGAACACTCCCACAGAGGGAAGATGGGAGAAAGAGACAGAGGAGAGAAGTCTGGGCTGTGTCACTTTCCTGGTGTCAGTGCCAGATTGGAAAGGACAATGCTCTACAACCAGAGTGAGGACGCAGAGCAGGCCGAGTGACTTGGAGGGATGCGTCTTTTGGATTCCCTTGCTTGTAAATCTCCCTTTGAAGAGACGAAGAAAACTTGATTGATGTTTGACCAATGTGACTCCATTTTGTATACTCCGCCATTTTGTGCTCAACCCCTCACCCAGCCCCAATTCCAAGAAAAAGCACAAAATTTTCCCTTGAGCTGGAGAACCAAAACAACTCTTGCCTCCTGATAAAAATAAAACCTTAGCCGGGCGTGATGGCGCACGCCTTTAATCCCAGCACTCGGGAGGCAGAGGTAGGAGGATCACTGTGAGTTCAAGGCCACCCTGAGACTACATAGTGAATTCCAGGTCAGCCTGGGCTAGAGTGAGACTACCTCGAGAAACCAAAAATAAATAAATAAATAAATAAATAAATAAATTAATTAAATAAAAAATAAAACCTTGAAGTTTGTTAGTGCCCTAACATTGCAAATAACATTGGGGGGGGGCTTCCACCAATCACATTAAGGGTCACTGTGTTCCCCCTAGGTAAAATGTCCTTGCAGTTGTTTGTGGTCTTTCCCTTTAAAAACCCTGCTCTCCTACCCTTCGGGGGAGCAGTTCAGTTTCCGATACTGGCTGCTTCCCTAATCGATCAAAATTGATTGGTTTTAATAAAATCTTCATAAGCTTGAGCTCAAACCTCCGTCTCTGTCTCCATTACTGCACAACTCGAACCCTAACATCTTGAAATGTCCTTTTGGTAATAAAACACACGCGCAAGAAGATAAATGAGCTGGTACCTTGTGCCACGGAGAACACAAAGAAAATGCAAAGTTGCAGTCTAGGGATGCTGTGGGGGGGGGCGGGGAGCCACTCTCCGGTTTTGGGCTCTTGATGAGGTTTGCTCCTTTGCGGTTTTACTCTTTAATTGGGACCAAGTGATTCATCTTCCTCTTCGGCTGTGTTGGTGCATCGTGCCAAAGCGATCAGGGTGTGATCTGCCTGTCGTCGTTCTGGAGGGGAAAGGATGTCCAAAGGTGAGCTGTTCCAGCTACATGTGTCCTGGCAGTGCCACCCGCACACGGTGGGACCCGGGCAGATACATTTTCTCTGGAAAGGTCAGATAACAAAGAGAAGTAAAGGGCAGAGGAGAGAGCCCCAGTGAGTAACAGCCCTTGCCCTGCAAGCCTGAGGACCCAAGTTCAACCCCAGAAGCCACATAAAGAGCCAGGCATGGCCAGGGATACCTTGGTAATTGCAGTCCTGGGAGGGGGCAGAGCCCAGAATATGGCTAGGACTGGGTGGTCAACCTGTCTCACTGGAAACAGCAGCTTTGGCTGCAGTGAGCGACAAACTCCAGGAAACATACAGAGGAAGATACGCACACCCAAAGAGAGGTAGAGAGAGAGAAAAATAGCACTACCTGAGTGTGCACTCTAGGTCTGAGAAATCCCTCCTGTCTGGAACATTCTCCCCTCTCACTGATCTCATTTTCTTCACGCTACACTCCTGCAAGCTTCCCAAATGAGAACCCATTGGCACACAGCATATGCACTCGCCTTTCACTTTTAAAGAAATTGTATTTGGCACCAGGCATTCATTCATCTTGCTTCTTTTTCTTTACTTCTCTGTTTTGTTTTTTTTTTTTTTTTTTTTTTTTTTTTTTTTTTGAGACAGATCTCTCTCTGCAGCTCAAACTGGCTTGGAACTCATAACCCTTTTGCCTCAGCCTGCCAAGCGCTAGGATTACAGGTGTGCCACCACACCTAACTTGGTTCCTCTTGGTTTAAACAATGTATTGGCTTCTGTTACAGAAAAAAAAAAAATCCCTCTCTACTCTTTTTGGAAAATGAGGAGAAAGGCTTTGCTAGTTGTATTCGTTTCTTTCTCACTGCTGTGATCAAATATCTGATGGTAAGTAGCTTCAAGAAGGAAGAATTGGAGCTGCAGAGTTGGTTTAACGGTTAAGGCACTTGGCTGTGAAGCCTAAGGACCCAGGTTCAATTCCCCAGTAACCACACAAGCCAGGTACACCTCGTGGCACATGTATCTGGAGTCTGTTTGCAGTGGCTGGAGGCCGTGGTGTGCCCATTCTCTCTCTCTATTTGCCTCTGTCTCTCAAAATGAGTAAGTAAATAAAATAAAACAAATTTTAGCAAAAGGAAGGACGCATTGATTTGGGCTCAGAGTTCCTACGTGTACCATCCGTAATGGGAGGGAAGGTCAGCAGCAGGTTTAGGAGACCAGCTGACCACACGGCATCCGCGGTCAGGAAGCAGAGAGCAACCGGTGCCGGTGCTCAGGCCATTCTCTCCTTTAGCTGCAGAGCAGGACCTCAGCCCATGGCGTGGTGCTGCCCACAGTGCCAGTGGACCTTCCACCTCAACTAGCCTCATCGAGATAACCTAGCTAACCCTACTCTTCGAGCTAATCCCTCATAAATATGCCAAGAGGCTCATTTCCTATGTGACTTGAGGTCCGGTCAAGTTGACAATAATGGATGATCGTGGCTAGAAGCAGAACGTCCCCTGGCTGAGACTCGTGAAAGTTCATGGCCACAACCGTGGTCGCTTCCAGTGCAGAGGCTTGCCTGCGCCCTTCCTCCAGCAGCAGCGCTCAGGAGCTGGAATCCTTATTTCCACCTTGAATCTGAGGAACTGAACGCTCCACGTGTCACCGTGAGTAGCTGGTGGAGTCCCGGACTCCTGCTCTGGGCATGGACTTGTTATGTGTGTGAAGTAGGCAGAGTTCAGCTCTTGCATGTGTCACCCACAGAGGTCTCTTCTCACCATGCGCAGTCAGATGCTGGAGGGCTGGGCTAGAGCAGGAGCCTCTTGCTTTCTCAGGCTCCCAGGTGCTGGAGGACTGGGCTGCTCTTGGGCATCCCCAAGTTCATGCTGGGCCCACTGGCCACCCCTCAGGCTGCGAGGGTCTGCTGAGTGGAGTGTCACAATGCCTGTTCATCGAAGGCCCTCACTGGCATGTGCTTCAGCGAACAGTGCCAGACGCTAGGGCCCCCTTCTCTGTTCATCTCCAAGCTGAAGCAATTTTCCAGCTGCTGGGCTTAGACCCCGCGGCCCCCGGGGAAGACTCGGGGTGAGAGGAGAAGCGTCTTTATGCCCGCAGTTGGCAGCAGTGTGGGAGCGCTGAGGACAAAATGGAAGGAAGTATTTGGACAAAGAAGGAGGGGCTTCCCTGACTCCAGCAGGGATCAGACCATCTCCCCACTTGACAACTGAAATCTCAGCAAAGAGAAGATTCACTTAAGCGTATTTCACTGTCCCCCCCCCCCCCCGCTTGGTCTTGTGTTGATGGAAGACCTGATGGTGCCAACAGGGAAGCACGGATCAGAGAAACTATTATCAAACATATTCCCTGAAGAGCCGGGCGTGGTGGCGCACGCCTTTAATCCCAGCACTCGGGAGGCAGAGGTAGGAGGATTGCCGTGAGTTCGAGGCCACCCTGAGACTACATAGTGAATTCCAGGTCAGCCTGAGCTAAAGTGAGACCCTACCTCGAAAAAACCAAAAAAAAAAAAAAAAAACATATTCCCTGAGATGGGAATGTGAGAGAAAGACAATACACAACACGCTTTGTCGACTAGTGGAAGAATGCGTAATGTGGATCAATGATTGCAAAACATTTTTCTCGGGCTGGAGAGATGGCTTAGTGGTTAAGGTGCCTGCCTCCTAAGCCTAAGAACCCGGTTCCAATCTCCAGCGGTTCCAATCTCCAGGTCCCACGTTTAGCCAGATGCACAGTGACGCAAGGGCGCAATGCCACACTTGACCACAAGGGGGCGCACGCGTCTGGATTTCGTTCACAGCAGCTGAGAGGCTGCTGGCACACCCATTTTCTATCTGTCTTCCTCTCCCTCTGTCTCTCTCTCCAAAAATAAATAAAATAATAAAAAAAAACATTTTTCTCTCTGCATATTGTCCCATATGACTTTTCAAGTAATTAGAGGTACAAGTCGGTATTTTATGTCCTCTGCCGAAAGAAAAGGGAAAAAAAAATATGTACATATAACAGATGCAAAAATCCATGGCTTCCATTCTCAGGCAAAAGGTACAGCTTTGTGTTTGAAGGGTGTCTGTCTTTCTTCTTGCACTGTAGCTATAGTCCAGAATTCTTAAGGAATGTGGCATGGAGGGACAGGGGCTGAAATGAGAGCAGGAGAATGATATTGATCAAGTGACTGTCCTAACTCTGAGATGACGTTGTCATCAGGTGCCCCTTGGCTCTGCTTGGCAAAGCAAATGGTGGCAGCTCCTCCTTACTGAGCCAGCTAGGAAAACTTGTCCCCAAAGCACTTCCATTTCCTAAGTGTGAAACCCCAGCCCTGGATGACCTTGAGGTGTCTGGAGAGGATGTTCCTATGGACTCTGGTATTTCAGCCAAGCTGAGTCACTTGCTCCTCAGGGTCCTGCACGGGACCCCCTTCTCAAAGTCCAACCCCTCGCACATGATGTTTTCTGTCTTTCCACCCACTCCTTTTTTTTTTTTTTTTTTTGGCCCACGCCTTTAATCCCAGCACTCAGGAGGCAGAGGTAGGAGGATCACCATGAGTTTGAGGCCAGCCTGAGACTACATAGTGAATTCTAGATCAGCCTGGACTAGGGCTAGACCCTACCTCAAAAAACCAAAAAGAAAAAAGTAAATTTTTAGCCGAGCATGGAAGCGCACGCCTTTAATCCCAGCACTCGGGAGGCAGAGGTAGGAGGATCGTCGGGAGTTCGAAGCCAGCCTGAGACTACATAGTGAATTCCAGGTCAGCCTGGGCCAGACCCTACCTCAAAAAAACACCCACTCTTACCACCCACCCCTGGCTCAGTCTCAACCATTATCCAGATCAGATACCACCTCCTTCCCAACACCATCTCTGAGGCCCTCACCAGAATTCCCTTCTTCCTCCTCCATATTCTCCTAGGCTTGTCTGGGGCCTTGTATGATTAGTGTTATCAGTTATTCACCCCAAACTATAAGTTTCATGTTGTAGGTTTGTCTTTTTTTTTTTTTTTTCTGAGGTAGGGTCGCACTCTAGCTCAGGCTGACCTGGAATTCACTACGTAGTCTCAGGGTGGCCTCGAACTCACGGTAATCCTCCTACCTCTGCCTCCCGAGTGCTGGGATTAAAAGCATGCACCACCCTGACTGGCTATGTTGTAGGTTTTTCAAATATATTTTATTTATTTAACAGAGAGAGAGAGAATGGGCACCCCAGGGCCTTCAGCGGCCGCAAACAAACTCCAAATGCATGCGCCACCTTGTGCATCTGGCTTACGTGGGGTCTTGGGGAATCGAACCTGGGGTCCTTGGCTTTGCAGGCAAACGCCTTAACCACTATGCAATCTCTCTAGCCCATGTTGTAGGTTTTTTAATCCCATTTAGTGTCTGGGTTAGTGACTTATATTTCATGGAAACATCATAAATATTAAACCAGTTCTTGTACTGTTCCCTTTATTTTTTCAAGAGGCTTTGGCATCCATGATCATACGTGTAACCAGACAATCATTATCATGCGAATTTTCCAGTCAGTAAAATGGAGACTCTGGAGGGTTAGTGATGTTCCTAAGGCTTCCCATGTAGATGGGAGTGGAGTTAGATAACCACTTAAAAAGAGAATTCTTTCTCTGAATTCTTTCTCAACATCCCATTGAAGATGGTGTCACCTTTGCTTCAAAGTCACGGGGCTGCACTGGGGAACTGTGGGTCCTCGCTGTTCCTGGGGATCAATGGCCACCAACGTCCTGGGTGCAGGAGGAGTTGGGGGGAAGCAGGGTCCTGGAGCGGGTGAGTGAGACAGGCAATGAACACCCGGGAGGCAGTCTGATGGATAGCGCGCTCTCGTTTATTCAACAGGGGAGTGGGTTTATACACACTTGAGAAAGGTTGAGAAGGCACATGCAGACTATATGGCGATTGGATACAGAGTTTATGGGTTGCTATCTAATTGGTTGAAAGGTAGAAGTATAAGGGAGATCGTGGTGGGAAAAGCTACGTGACTTCAGAGTTGTGAGGGAGGAGCTGAAGGGACATAACAGAAGTGGCAGGAAAAGCTACATGACTTCAGCCACAGGAGGGTCTTTTGGACAGCTAGCCATAAGGTCAGGAACTGTGTGTGTGTGTGGGGGGGGAACAAAGCCTGACTATGGAATGGTCAGATGCTTTTGGGATCAAGGAGGAGGGCCTCACCAGTTCTGCCCACTCTGGGCAATGACAGGGCACACTGCAACCTTGTCTGAGGGCAGGGAGGGCCAATCACAGTTGCCAGGGTGGGTTCCCGACCATAAGGCCAGCTGCAACCCCCACAGCCCAAGGTCCCGGGCCATGTCCACCACCCAGCCCAGGCCAGCTTCCTCACAGTCCCAGCCCGTGTTTAGCAAAGTCCGACAGGGAACTTGGGTGGAGCAGGAGGTTTTTGTTATAAAAGATTAGAGAGGGTGGGTGGACAGGAGAGAGGGATGCGGGAAGGACAAAGTGCCATGGGTGCAAATGGGGACGTGCAGGTAAGAAGTGTTTTCACTGTCCACATAGCCCAGCCCAGCTTCTCTGGCTCCAAGCAACTTCTCAGCATGTGTGAACTACAGAAAGGAGGAGAGGGGGCAGAAAAGGAAAGGATGGAGGGAGATGCATCCCAGGACAACTGCGTCGAGATTAATGAAGGCACACAATGGTTGTCGCCAGTGCTGGAGGTGTACTCATTGCTTGCGTGGCTGTCTTGCCTCGGAGAGCTGAGGGCAGACAGAAAGTATTATACTCTGTTCGGTACTTCAGAGGGGAAAAAGTTATCTAGGGCCATTGCTCTAATTATCTTCATATTCAATGAACGGATGACTGTCATAAATCTGCAGGATTCTGACGGGCAGACACCGGGTAGTGGAGTTTCAGAGTCCAGCCCATTTCCTTGAAGATTCTAATACTTTTTTATTTTATTTATTTTATGTTTTGGTTTTTCGAGGCAGGGTCTCCCTCTGGCCCAGGCTGACCTGGAATTCACTCTATTCTCAGGGTGGCCTTGAACTCATGGCGATCCTCCTACCTCTGCCTCCCGAGTGCTGGGATTAAAGGTGTGTACTACCACACCCAGCTGAAGATTCCAATACTTTTGTATATGGCAAACCATGTTAATCTGGGAGATCAAAACAAAACAAAACAAAACAAAACACAAAGTAGCCATCAAAAGACTCGGGTTCTTGTCCCAGAAACACCACTGTGGTGGTGCAGCCATGGGCGAGCCACTCGATTGGCCACACCTAGCCTTGGTTTTCGCAAGTGATCTGATAGACAGAATGTGAGGCTGCAGAAAGAGAACGAAGCTGAAGTATACTTTGAATGGTGGGGGTTATGCGTGGCACTGGAAGGGAAAATGGGTTCCTACCTCAGAAAAAGTCCTCATGAAACCTACTCTCCAAGTCTGGCGTCTTGGTTCTCCCTCACTCCTGCTAGCTTCTACTAAATACAACCCACCAGCTTTCCCATTAATCACCAGCCATTTCTGCTCTACTGGCCTGACCCTAGGAACAAACCATGCCTCGATGGGAGAAGCTTCGTGCAAACCACATTCCTCAAAGGCTTGCTGGGGTGGGCTGGAGGGATGGCTTAGAGGTTAAGACACTTGCCTGCAAAGCCAAAGGACCCAGGTTCAATTCCACAGGACCCACGTAAACCAGGTGCACAAGGTGGTGCATGCATCTGGAGTTTGTTTGCAGCAGGTAGAGGCCCTGGCATGCCCATTCATATTCTCTCTCTCTCTGCCTCATTCTCAATTAAATAAATAAAAATTATATATATGTATGCATGTATATTTAAATGCTCACTGGGAAAGAGCTCCAAGGTCAAAGGTCTAGCTCCGCATTCCCATCTGGTCCAATGTATGCTGCTCACCGGCTTTTATTTACTCCTTAGGAAATCGCAGAGACAAGGGAAACCAGCCCTTTATCATTTTGTTGAATAAACCTGGGGTCTGAACGAAGTTTGATTTAAAAAGCCCTTATGGGGCTGGAGAGATGGCTTAGCAGTTAAGGCACCTGCTTCCTAAGCCTAAGAACCTGGTTCCAATCTCCAGCGGTTCCAATCTCCGGGTCCCACGTTTAGCCAGATGCAAAGTGACGGAAGGGCGCAATGCTGCACTTGACCACAAGGGGGCGCACGCATCTGGATTTCATTAGCTGCAGCTGAGAGGCTGCTGGCACACCCATCTCTATCTGTCATCCTCTCCCTCTCTCTCTCTCTCCAAAAAAAAAAGAAATAATTAAAAAAAATTTTTTTAAGCCCTTATGCTGTGACAAGTTGCAGCATCAAACCCCGCAGGCATTTACTCTTCGCCTCCCCCACAAAAGCAGCTCATTGGCCCGAGCTTTTCCGTACATGAGTAGAGTAGTGACACTAGTACCTCTGCCCTGGTGGCCTTCTGTCCCCCAGGACGGCTTTAGCCATGGGTCCAACATTGTATGCTGCGCTCCAAAATTCTTTTTATGTTTTGTTAGTGAAAGACAATCTTTTTAAATTTATTTTTAATTATTATTTTGTTTTGGTTTTGGTTTTGGTTTTTCTCTAGGTAGGGTTTCACTCAAGCTCAGGCTGACCTGGAATTCACTCTATAGTCTCAGGGTGGCCTCGAACTCATGGCGATCCTCCTACCTCTGCCTCCCGAGTGCTGGGATTAAAGGCATGCGCCACCATGTCTCCCCTCCCCCGACTTTTTGATCTTTATTGTTTTAAGAGCAAATCCCTACTTGGCTTTTGTCAAACATTGAGGTGGTTATAAATGAAACAACTTGTTTTGAAAAAAAGGCAACAACTTCCCCAAATGTTGTGACTTGCTTTTCCAAGTTGTTATTAGACACCCGTTTGATATTGTCTTATGTTATAGTAATATAATGTGTAATGATGCAAGACGTTTTATTCTTTGTGATAAATCCCGTCTTATGATGTCCCAAAACAAGGACGAGGGCTGGAGAGGTGGCTTAGCGGGTAAGGCATTTGCCTGCAAAGCCAAAGGATCCCGGTTCAATTCTCCAGGACCCACGTAAGCCAGTTGCACAAGGGGCACATGCATCTGGAGTTTGTTTGCAGTGGCTGAAGGCCCTGGCACTCCCATTCTCGCCTTCTCTCTCTCTGCCTCTTTCTCTCTCTCAAATAAATAAAATATATCAAAAACAACAACAACAACAAAAAAAAACAAGGACCAGCATCCTAATTACATTTGCCATATATGGAGATTTTGTTGAAATAGTGTGCAGTCAGGATTAGAACTCCACTCTTACTTCGGAGCTCTTGGAAGAAGTTCAGAAGGCTGATGACGTCAGGACAAACGGGAAATACCTGCTCCAGAGGGGGCCAACCAAACCCTCGTGGGGAGTTTGATTGCTGCCACATCCAGGAATCAGGTGCCCGGAAAAACATGCTGACAGTGTCAGGCTGAGAAGCTGGGATGCCATCTGGGGTCAGGAAGAGATTCTGTCCAGGTGCCAAGTGCGGGGGTTGAAGCAGTGTCATGCTCGGCTGGCTGGCTGGCATCTGAAATCACCCATGGGGACTGGGGACAGCAAGAAGAGTCGCCCAGATAGTTACAGGGGACAACTGGGGACTCTTGATGAGAATGAGAGACAATACTGAGCAGTTACCCTTCTACGCTGGATATTTTAGAAAATATTTTTCTTTCGGAAAATTTGAAATATCTTCAAACAGTGGAGACAGACGGTTACAAAGTCTCCTGCAGCGGTCGCTCACCTTCATCAGTTCAAAGCCGATCTTGCTTCTTCCATATCCAAGCTATTCCCCTCCCTTCCTTCCTTCCTTCCTTCCTTCCTTCCTTCCTTCCTTCCTTCCTTCCTTCCTTCCTTCCCCCTCCCTCCCTTCCTCCCTTCCTTTCTCCCTCCCTCCCTCCTTTCTTTC